>JAFIRS010000899.1:0-504446 GCA_018342105.1 Gonioctena quinquepunctata | reverse complement strand
TTTTTGACATCACCGACGGTGGGACAAATGAATTTGAGGCCAGACACTGCTTTTTCTTTCAATTTTCTATCATTCTACATGGATAAATTCATGACACATAACAGAGATAGCACCCAAAAAATTCGAATTTAATTATTTTCGATGTCACCGACGGTAGGACAAATGAATTTGAGACCAGAAACTGCTTCTTCGTTCCATTTTCCATCATTCTACATAGAAACATTCATGACACAACATGTAATTACTACTTACTATAATAATACCCACACAATCAAAATTCATCGAAGGGGTGATAAATGAATCATGGACCAGGAAACATGAATGAAACGCATAGTAGAAATCTGGCAACAACGCACATTATTTCTTGGCCATCTCGAGTTCGACAGTCTCTACGTCAGAAACCGTGGATGGAAAAGTGTGGATAACTTCACATTAATACTATGTATTGTTCATTTGTGGTCGCCGCAGTTGGGGTCGAACCGGACCTGTCCAGTTCATTATCGTCTGGAACTATGGCAACGCTAACGGTTTCAGTGCATACGTCACAAACCCGAGAAATTCATATGATGATATATTCCCAGGGCAATTTAAGAACTATAGATGTATCAAATTAAAAAAATAAAGAAACACGAATGAATATTTGGTGCTTATTTTCCCTAAAATTAATTAGAAACACCCGACTGATAAAGCCCATTGGGATCAGCCAGGTTTCATGAGCCTTCTTATTCTGAGTTGTGTGAACTCTGACAGTTTTTGTGAGATGTCATAAAAAAACTGGCTTCTGCAGAAGTTCACCAAGAAAAAAGTTCGGGCTGATTGTTGATAAACCAGTGGTCCCATTTTACTGGCAATTTTCAATTATTGACATCAAATCTTGTCGAAAAGTTCGTGTTTTGACACCATTCAACATGAAAATGTATTTTAGGGTGTGTTACTTCAGCAATTTTTGGCAATTTTCATATACCCAACTTCATCCCCTATCAAGTTATCAATCAAAATGTCTACTTGTGCTCCCCTGAGTGAGTAGAATAGAATGACTGTTACTTCATTCTTTTTCTCTGTGATCTTATATTTTTCTTGTTCTACAGATTGATTAAATAAATCTCTTTATATGAGAAAACTTTTTCTTCAATTTGAAGTATAATCCTCAAAATTATTATTATTATATTATTTAATAAAGATATAAATTGAAAAACCTATATGAAACAAGCTTCCATTCAAATGCACTAAAACCATAAAAAATTATTTAGTGGATTCAAAAACTCATCATACAAGAATACCTATTTTGTAGGCAAAATAAAAAAGTTATTAAAGAAATTCAAACTCTGACTCTAAAAAACTACCAGTTCGAGAGAAAGTACATATTTTTCAGTTCTGATAGGAGTTCTAAGTAGCACTGGTCGAATTCTACAAAATATGTTGATCGATCAAGATAATCTCTTATGGGGTATTCATTTTGAAGAGGGAAACATTCTCAATTGAATATTGAATAGAATGTCCAGCGTGGCTTTAGCCGGAGAAGAAGTTATTTTCTGTTAGACATTCACAAAAAATCTCTTCGTTTTTATCGTGGATTTTTCAATTCACAAAACAATCTTTAGATTCAATATTCAATTGAGAATGTTTCACTCTTCCACATGAATACCCCACAAGAGGTTATCTTGAGCGATGGAAGATAGTGACTGAAGTTTATCTTCCAGTCGCAAATGATTCCCCATCTGATTTTATGAATATCCTGTTCATATTTTCAAACAAACAAATCAATGTTGATCGAGTTCAATTGAAAAAACAAAACTTTATTTATCAGCTGAAGCTTAAAGGTGCTAACTTCTAAAAAGCTGACATTTCAAATGAAAAAGAAAAATCTCAGAACAGTTCTAATGGGGGTTCTCAGTACACTCCGCGAAATCTGCAGAATATATGTATCGAGATTGAAAAAAAAATTTTTTTTTTATCATACGGTGCGTCTTCGAAAAAACCATTTCGACTGGATAGAAGGATTTTCTGAACAGTTCTGATAGGAGTTCGAGTTTAAAAAATATGTTCATTCAACATATATATATATATATATATTTATATATATATATATTTTTTATGTTTATGATATGATGTAATTAGATATTTCTGACTCTGTAATAATAATTGTCAGCGAACGTCACTATTCTCTCGTCACGCTACCAACAATTATTATTTTCTTGCCACGGCTAACAACAGTTGGTACGCCCTTGTCTCATATAGTCGGTTCAAAGGAATTTGGCCACTGGTGGCTAACTTCAGTTTATTGAATGATCTTTGTTATGTTAGTTGATCATTGTGAGAAAATAAACAAACCAAATATCAAAAAACAAGTATCTCCTTTATTCAGGAAGACCTAAAAATACCTGGCCTACGAGAAATAACTTATGCTAGAGTGAATCAAACAATTATTCACGGATAATCATAAAATGCATATCATGGATAGATAAACAGAACCTCACTTTTTCTGTGAAAGTAATTTTCTGTTATTGTTCATAAAAAAGTGATATAGAGTTCATCGATTGTGAAAATGTTATTTGTGAAATAGTTCAGGACCGGGAAAGCACTATTAAAAGTTTTATACCTGGTTGGAACTGTTGGTGTTCACAACTATACCATAAAACGGAAGTCTCCTCTCCAGCCTCCGTTAGAACTGCAAAACCATGTGTCAGGAACGTATCGATGCGGGACTCAGCTTTTGGAATCGTAGATATGTGATATCATTAAGGTAATCTTGTTTTGTTAAGCAAATGATGGAATTATTCCATTTTTCTTTTAGTGAAATTTTGTGCGTGCTTTCGCTTTGGAAAATATTTTCGATCTCTTCGGAGCTTTGTTTTTCCGTCGCTTCGCAACATCTTGCCCTTGTTGTTGTTCCATTTGAAATTTCGAATTCGCGCACCAAATAGTCACTTTGCACTGTTTATATTAATGTTGCACAATTTATACACACAATTAAATTCCCATTCTTATCATTAATTACAAGTTTGAATAATAATTGCTTATGATACCTTCTCTTTGCCATTCTCTCACAATTTCCAACTTTACATCTGATCATCTCTTTTCTGATTGGCTATCTTTCATCAAGACGTTTGCTGTTCTCTCATTGGCTACTTTTAGTTTGCTACAATTTCATGTACAGAGTGTTTCAAGTTTATAAATATGTTGATTACTTTTTATTCATGATAATTTTGTAAATCTTGACTTTTAGTTGTCTTTTGAGCAATTATGAGTTATGATAATTTTGATAGTGTATATAATTGACTGTTTTATAGTACTTTGACATTTTTATCTATTTATATCATACCTAGGCTCATAAAATACATTGAATTTTAAAGTTATTTACAAGCAAACTCTTGAAATTGATAATTATTTTTTTTTTTTTTGTGGCTTTTTTGTCTTTTAAAATTCACAACTGGCATAAATAAATAACAACATTCCTAAATTTATATTCAATAATTTCTACTGGTTAGAAAATTTTGAATATCAATTTCTTAATTTATATTTTTAATTTTACTTCAACTAATACTACTTTTCTACTTTCAGAAAACTTCTTGAGCTGGACATCAAGAAAAACAAGTCCTACAACTATAACGATTATTTACAACTACTAGTACTATACTATTTTGTTTCAGAAAAACTTGACTTGGACTTCTTTTCGGATCAAGAGAGAAACTTTTTAAGATATCATCATATATGCCATTTATATTTTATACTGATATTATTTTCTATTATCAATTAGATTTTTATCATTATTGGTACTTCTTTCAATTATACTTTGTTTTATTATTTTTCCTATCTTTTCCTTCAGTTGTTCTTCATATTTATATTGAATTGGATATTTTATTTATCTGAATCTCTCATATTATTTACTTTTATTTTGTGTACATACTCTTTCGCTTTTTCTTTATTCATACATCATTAACATATTATATTTATTTATAATTCATTAATATACCTTCATTTTATTTATTAATATACCTTCATTGTATTTATTAATATACCTTTATCATCATCATTATCATCATATTTCTTATAATATACTTCTTTAGTATTATTATTATTATCATACCCACTTTCATTTCTCACATACATTCATTTTATACACAAAATATTTTTATATTCATTTCTTTTTATTTTTCTTCAAAATTCACATCATTTATTATCCATTCCTATATTTTTCCTTCTTTATAATCTATATTGTTTTTCAACTTTACTTTATCTAACTATCCTGTACCAATAAATTTTATCAACTTTTCTGTTTTTCAGTATTATGATTGTTATTCAATATTTCTCCTTTCTTGAAATATTTATGCTTTGTTCTGTTTCCTACAATATTCTCTCTCATTGATTTATTTTTTTCTTTACGTTTGTTTTTCATCTTATTTTATTTTATTCAAGTGTTTTTTTTTCCAAATTTTTAAAATTTATTAATTCCTTTTCTATTTTTTTTTTTTTTAATCTTTTTTTTCCAAGCTTATTTTTTTTTCACAAATTTTCAATAGAAATTTCATGTTGATTTTTTCAACTATTTTCTTTTTCCTACATTCAACTTTTTCTTGTTTTTGAAAGTAATATTTATTTCCTTTCTTTCCTATTTTTATATTTAACATTTTACCATCTACTATTATTATTATTTCATTTTTTATTTCACTTTGCTTTATTTCGAAATTTCTATTCGCCCTGTAAATGTCATTCATTTTCATTTTTATCATTTTATCATTTTCGTTCCCTTTTTGCAATTCGAAATTCATCTTAGCCATTATTATGTCATATATTTTCATTATTTTCACTTTATTATTCATTTTACCCTTTTGCAACAAAACCTTTTTATTTTTTTCATATTATGCATAAGTTCATTATTTTGGAGATCGAAATTCTTTTTTATATTTTGTATTTGTGTATCCTTTTTTTCTAATAAATTTTCATCATCTGTTTTTTGTATAATTATTTCCTCAAATTCCTTATTATTTATTTGTATTCCATAACAACTATTAATAATTCTACTCTCTAAGTTATTGTCTATTCTTCTTGATTCTAATAATTTTATCTTTTCTTCTACATTTCTAGTTATTTCACTCTCTACATTTATTATTTTCAAATTAGTATCTTTACGTTGTTTGTCTATTTTCTTATCAAGAGTAATTATTTCATTTTTAGCTCTTTCTTGTTTACTATTCATGTCTTTTAGATTTTCTTCCTGCCTTTCTACATGATTATTTATAGTGGATACTTCTTGTGTTATTGCCACACAAAATTCCTCATTTTGTTGTCCTATTTTTGTTTCTAATTGTTTATGAGCTTCCAACAATTCCTTTTTACTTTGTTGAGATTTAGTTTGTATTTTATTTTCTATACTTTCCATATTTCTTTTTATATTCTTTATATTTTCTTGCACATTTTCTCTCAATCTTTCTTCCATACTCGCTGTGTTTTCTTTCAATTCTTTTATTTCATTTGACAAACTTTCTTTCATTTCATTCTTTATATTTCCTATTTTTTCTTCCATCCTTTCCTCCATTCTTCCCATACTTTCTTTCATTCCATCATTCATCCTGTAACGTAAATAAACTTAACTTGGTTTTACTAATTTATTTAACACTTAAATATACAACTTAATTTATATTACTAACTACGCCACTGTATAGCTCGATCGTATGGGCTCGTTCAGACTCCACTTGAGGGGTTGCCTATTTATCTCCGATACAGCATTCTCGATGTTTCGAATTCGGGTAGTTGGCGACCGGCATGTTCCAATTGTTTCCAATATCGACCGTTGCTCTCCACGGCAGAGCGACTGGACTGTTCTCGAACATCTCCGGGGATGACCTCATCGCTGTCGACGGCAACGCGCGAGGCGACAGGTCCGGCCTAGGTTCGTTACAATCCTTTCTATTTGCTCTTTCATTTCTTTTTTCATATTTCCTGAATTTTCTTTCATTTCTTTCATTTCATCTTTTATACTTCCTATTTGCTCTTCCATTCTTGCTGAATTTTCTTTTAAATCTTCTTTCATACTTTCTTTTATTTCATTTTTTAAACTTTCTGAATTTTCTTTCATTTCATTCATCATTCTGTCCATTTTTTCTAAGTTTTCTTTCCTTTCATCTTTCATTTTTTCTGAGTTTTCTTTCCTTTCATCTTTCATTTTTTTATCCATACTTTTCATATATTCCATTATTTGTTGTAAGTCACTGTTCCTATCTGTCCTTTCACTTTTTATTTCACTCTCTCTCACATTACTACTCTCTCCTTCTTCCTGATCACCCCTATCTCTACCTTCTGCACCTTCTTCCAAACCAACTTTCTTACCATCTCTCAAATCCATTTTTTATTCACAAATATTTACCCTTACTCGTTGAAATGCCACTTGCTAATATTCACCCTGTGTTATTAAGAAATAATCTTTTTCCTTTACTTGCCCTTACTTGTGATAAATATTAAAATATATTTTCCTTACTTTCCTTTACTCGCCTTTTCCGCCTTTTTCTCAATAAATATTATGAAATAATATATTTCCCTTACTCGCCTTTTCCGTTACTCGCCCCACGTTGGGCGCCAATTGTTATGCTTTGATAATTTGAAAAATCTATGAATTGTTAACTTGAAATGAAGATAGCTAATTATTTTTGGTTTTCTTTGAGAGCCAAATTGATATGATGTAATTAGATATTTCTGACCCTGTAATAATAATTGTCAGCGAACGTCACTGTTCTCTCGTCACGCTACCAACAATTATTATTTTCTTGCCACGGCTAACAACAGTTGGTACGCCCTTGTCTCATATAGTCGGTTCAAAGGAATTTGGCCACTGGTGGCTAACTTCAGTTTATTGAATGATCTTTGTTATGTTAGTTGATCATTGTGAGAAAATAAACGAACCAAATATCAAAAAACAATTACCTCCTTCATTCAGGAAGACTTAAAAATACCTGGCCTACGAGAAATAACGTATGCTAGAGTGAATCAAACAATTATTCACGGATAATCATAAAATGCATATCATGGATAGATAAACAGAACCTCACTTTTTCTGTGAAAGTGATTTTCTGTTATTGTTCATAAAAAAGTGACATAGAGTTCATCGATTGTGAAAAATGTTATTTGTGAAATAGTTCAGGACCGGGAAAGCACTATTAAAAGATTTATACCTGGTTGGAACTGTTGGTGTTCACAACTATACCATAAAAACAGGATGTCTCCTCTCTCCAGCCTCCGTTAGAACTGCAAAACCATGTGTCAGGAACGTATCGATGCGGGACTCAGCTTTTGGAATCGTAGATATGTGATATCATTAAGGTAATCTTGTTTTGTTAAGCAAATGATGGAATTATTCCATTTTTCTTTTAGTGAAATTTTGTGCGTGCTTCCGCTTTGGAAAATATTTTCGATCTCTTCGAAGCTTTGTTTTTCCGTCGCTCCGCAACATCTTGCCCTTGTTGTTGTTCCATTTGAAATTTCGAATCCGCGCACCAAATAGTCACTTTGCACTGTTTATATTAATGTTGCACAATTTATACACACAATTAAATTCCCATTCTTATCATTAATTACAAGTTTGAATAATAATTGCTTATGATACCTTCTCTTTGCCATTCTCTCATATTTTCCAACTTTACATCTGATCATCTCTTTTCTGATTGGCTATCTTTCATCAAGACGTTTTCTGTTCTCCCATTGGCTACTTTTAGTTTGCTACAATTTCATGTACAGAGTGTTTCAAGTTTATAAATGTGTTGATTACTTTTTAATCATGATAATTTTGTAAATCTTGACTTTTAGTTGTCTTTTGAGCAATTATGAGTTATGATAATTTTGATAGTGTATATAATTGACTGTTTTATAGTACTTTGACATTTTTATCTATCCATATCATACCTAGGCTCATAAAATACATTGAATTTCAAAAGTTATTCACAAGCAAACTCTTGAAATTGATAATTATTTATTATTTATTCTTTTTGTGGCTTTTTTGTCTTTTAAAATTCACAACTGGCATAACATAACATAACAATATATATATATATATATATATATATATATATATATAATATTAGACGTATCTGGAGAACGGGACACAGGATAATTTTTAAAATTTGGTTTCTTGGGTAATTAGTTCTGCTCTATCGGAGTCGAGACTCTTTTAATGGAAATCTCCTCCTCTTTAAGAACCTTTTTTCCGATTTCGGGATATTCCCAAAAAACTAAACTCTTTTTTTTATTGATAGCAATTGCAATTTTCGTCAGCAAAAAAATAAAAGAATCGTTTTTCTCAGAATTGCAACCCGAATCGAATAAGCTATTGCTCATATTTTTTCGAGACTTGGACCTATTTTTCGCAGGAAACTCACTTATTGACTAGTCTAATTCCTGCATTTTTTCTTAAGAAAATCCGTGTTTCCTGGAGTTATTCGCATAAACAACCGGGAATGACTTATTTCTAGTCGAATCTACCAGCTTGCCATCTTCCAATCATCCACATCCCCAATATACATTTTTGATGTACCCGATAACAAAGGGTATCTACCCTCACTTCTCAACCTGTTAGGGAGAAGGGTAAAGGTCAGTAACAATATAAAACAAAAATATGGAAAATATTCAATTTAGCGTTGCACTGACGTTTTGAAGTTAAACTAGGTACTGAAATGGTTTCATCAACCAAATGATGTCAATTTTTATTATCAAGGAATCAACAAGGATGCCCCACCTATTTTTTATAAACATTTGTTTTGATTATATTGTGACTCTCGTGAAGAATATAATTCAATTTACTGAAAGGAACGCAAAACACCAATGTAATACAACTTCATAGGCTACTGCGGCAAAGTTTTCCATAAAAAGAAATAAATTACCTTTTTCCGGCATTTTTTTTAATTCAAGGCTCCTAAAATTGCATTTAAGTGACTTATTAAAAGGCAACACTTCAGCGGACTCAAATTTGTCTATTCAGAAACCGTATAATTGAATTCACAAAGTTTTAGAATATGCTAAAAACTATAGATTAATCAAAATTTCGTAGTGCAAAGGAGTGGGAGATATTTATTTCGAAGGAATTATTCAATGATATTCACACCGTATGCATGGTAGTATATGGTAATGCAACAACGATTCTTATCGTCCAAAAATAAAAGAGCATATAAATAATTTTAAAATTGCTATGCGTATGTGTGTCTGATGACAGATTTGAAAAAAATTAGATAAATGTGTTTTTTCCACAAATTTTCCAGACTTCCTGTTTCATTTTTTAACTTGAGAGTAATTAAATTGAAAAAAAAAATTAATAGATAGTTTTTTCTAATGTCCGCAAATATTTCATTCAAAATGTAAATAAAAGTGTACTTCCATATTTCAAAATAAGTATGAAAGAATGGAAGAACCTCAGAAATATCTATTTTTTTCTAAAGTGTGTCCAAGATTTTCTTAAAAATTTCCAGAATAGTTGTTTTGAATGTGATGACAAGTCGTGACTAGTCAATGGAAAATAATAAGTGAAAACGGGTGAAAATATGTGGGCGTTTCCGTTCTGTTCATTTGGAAACCTAATACAAAAAACGTACGGACGTACGCAAATGGCTTTAGGACATCGTCTTCATATTACATTCCGATTCAACCTGAAAAATTATTATGCATCGAATAAAAAAAGGAAGACTCTACTCGAAATCCACACGTACATAAACCAGTTTAGAATGAGTCCCGCGAGATCGGATCTATTCTACCCACAGAGACACAAAGACAACATGATTGCAACGCATAGTGGAAGAGGATTTTGAACCCGGGCACTACGAAAACTAGGGTAACGCCGAAATTGTGGCCTGATACGGCACGTGTACAATGTATCCTCTTTTGAGTCCAAGTTATGACCCATTCTACGAAAACCGACATCCCAAACTCGGCCTTATTCATATCTACACAAAGTTGAGTCTACTCTCAACAGGGATCTCTATCAGTGCAGTTTTGAACCGCTCTAGTCCCCTGTTACACGTGTTGCCAGTCGTTGAACTCTCTGGTAAATTTTGGAAGTCCTTTCACAAGATCAATACCATCGAAAGAACAAGCACAAGGCACGACTAGGGGGTTGCTATAGTGAGCAGGACGTGTACAATTTTGCAGGGATAGATATTAGTTGCGTTTAGAAATAATTTATATCAACGAGAGGGGTGCAAAGCGGCGGTACTCAATGACGAAGTGGATTTTGAGAAAATTATGATGATTAATGAAAATATCATTCTGGGTTATTTTGCAATGGAAGGGTTCCTCGCATAATATCTAATAATTGTTACCCAACTCTTCCTTGTGAAGTGCCGGGTCGGTTTTCTGTAATTTTATTCTAAGATCAGCAAAAGTCACTTCCCAATGTTTGAAAACTTTGCAGAACCACAAGGAGTTCCTGAAATACGGTTAAAATATTCGTAAACCCTACTGTGATATCTATTTATATTAATAAGACCATGAATGATGACTGATTGACTGACCTGTCAACATACAGAATAATCTATTGAGACTAGAAACTTGATTAATGAGGATGGTGTAGGTATCCAAAAAGGTTTGATTAATATTTAATTACTTGGTTGGCATTACGTATGAATCACTGAAAAAAAAAGGATTTGGAATGATTACTTGTTTTTTTGTTGTGTTATATGAACCGTAATTCTGTCTGTGAATATCTTTATTATTACAAGCTTTTATTTAGTTTCACTTGTTCGTTCGTTAGGGTCAAATCTTGCAACTGAATTTTGGCCGACTTCTAATCGTCCGATTGATTTAAAATGCATTATGAAATTTTTGTTAGAGAAAAAAACGGAATGGCGGCTCTAAGATGACGGACGAGATTTGTAATTATGATCCGATTTGATTCAAAATTGGTATGTGGGGGTTTTCGTTGACGGAGATTATGAATTTTTTGTCAAAATTCATGAGTTCAAGATGAGTTTTGTGATGATGGTCCGATTCGAGTCAAAATTGGTATGTAGGGGTTTTCAGGGTCGGAGATTATGAAGTGTTTGTCAAAATTTGTGAATTCAAGATGGCGGCTCCAAGATGGAGGACGAGTTTTCTGATTATGGTAATATTTTATACAAAATTGGAATATGGGGGTTTTTAGGTTCGGAGATTATGAATTTTTTGTCAAAATCTATAAATTCAAGATAGTAACTTCAGGATGGCAGACGAGTTTTGTGATTATGGTCAGATTCTAGCTTGTCGTGCGAAGTGTCCATAAAAGTAGGCACCAATTAATTTGATTGGGCAGTGATTGGTTGGTGAGTAAGAAGTTGTAAAAGTATTAATTTTATTATAATTCGCGCGACAAGCTTTTTGAAACCAATTAATTCAAAAAAAACAAAAATCATTGTCGGCGATGACTTAAAAACGTTTTTTTATTAGTTATTTCATTTTTCATGTATAAAACAAAATATTTTCAATAAAAAATGATATCCCCCAGAACCAGATTCTATATCTCAATCACTGCAATACACTTGTTTCATTGGTGAATTATCAAGATATTCCTTCACACCTTGAAATGGAAAAATTGTCTTTTTTGAGGTGTTCCGATTTTGTATCATGTAAAAGTCTGCTGTTTTTTGTTTTGAATTCAAATATATAAAATTGGTTTGTGTATAATTCGAAACGAGATAATTTCCAGAGAACCTTTCGTAGCCTTTTTCACTGTGATATTAGTCTTTTTAAGAAAGTCAGAGGCATTTGAATACATTGTATAGAATAAAATCGCCTTTAATTATGTCAATTTATAAATCAGTGTCATATTGGTTTTTCCATCGGTTTTATATACAGGGTGTCCCATGTTCAATGTTCATAACGTTCATAACGAATTTTTATCATGCAAACACGTTTATTTCTTTCTACAAGGTGTTTTTGTCAACATCTGTGGAAGGAACGGAACATAAATTTATTCACGGGATATTTTTCACCTATTCATGTGCAGCCGTTTTTGTAGTTTATTCGTTTGCTTTTCATTAGTTATGTCTTCCGATGTGCATTTTTTCAGCTAAATTTATCTTCGGGTTAAAGATTTTCTCCCATGCCATTATACTTATCAGTGAAACTCCTCAACATTTAAGCTGTGAATACGAATTTGCAACATCCAAATGTTGAGTTTCATGAGATACAGATAACACAACACGAAACGATCTTACTCCACACGTAGTTACATACAAAATATGGACTAAATTCGATATTTCATAGTGCTTGTTGGTTCAAAAACACCATGAATCTACATTAATTGATATTTCATTTGAAAAAATATCTACATTGTGAATGAAACTTTCAACTAGGTACTGTACTTTTTGTTTACGACTTTATTTTAGCATATTTTGTATCATCTATGTTATGAATGTTGTTGAATTAACGTTAGCATTAGTATTTCTACTGTGAAAATTTTTCATTTCAAATAACGGTGGACGATCGGTTTTGATGTCGTCGAGTAAAACTGCACTTTCATTAAGAATCGTTGCTCCGATCGATTTTCCAGACGAGTACTTTTATTCAGGAAATTGTCCAGGTAACCTTGATAAAACATATTGACAAATCCCAGTCATTTCAAAGTTTTGGGGTGTGGACCATCAGGGGTAGTCCGTTCCTGACTTTGTAGCAAAACAACTGACTCCTGCATGAAAGCTCATCGAAGGAATTCATTTGTTTAGTCAATCACCAAAATTTATATGATTTTGAATATTCACTTTGAAAGTTATCATTTTGTAACCTTGAGGGCCCGTAACTTGGTAACGAAGGCTTTTAGGAACAAAAGTTATATGAAGTACTGGTGATATTTTGACCCCATCTATACTTTCCCGAGAGGAAAAGAGAAAGTCCAGGGACACCCTGTATAAATTGGAGAATGATGCTGAAACGCATATCTTCTTTTCACGAAAGTTGAAAATTGTTTTGAAGTTTCTGTCAGGGATTAATGTAGTCGTTGGATCACCTACAATCGTTTTTGTGACAGCACACGTTTTCTTCGAAATATTTTTTTGGAATGCTTATTTCATAAAAACTTAATACTAATTCGAAAAACTGAACGATAATTTGACAAGTATTTGACAAATGTCATTGAAAAACACTCGCTTGTTAGAACTCTGCACAACTTCCTTACACTACCGTATGGAGGGTGATTGAAAATGTATGCACGGCGAGGAAATATGTGTATCACTTCTGTTCTGTTTATATGGAGAACTAATTAAAAAAAAATTATGCAACACGCACGCTCACAGTGTTTTCTGTAAATAGTTTCGTTAATCTACTCACAGATTTTATCTACAAAATCCACATATACCGCCGAATCTGCTTTTCCGTTCAAGATTTGTATTTGATAAATTGGTCCTTTCAGTCTCCGTGCTCATTGGCGTGTCTTTATATTTCCCATTTCTCAGAGATGCCGCAACCGACCATCGAAAGAAATCATCAATCGTTGCATCCATCCCTGAGTAAGTAAAAAAATATGTGTGAGCGTGTTTAGGGTCTTTGAACCTTTGCGCGATGCATTTTGGAGGAGTACGGCCATAACGTAGACTTGCTGGGAGCAAGGTATTTTGGTTGTTTTCATCGTGCAAGTCAGCTAGGGTCAACGTTTTGTTTTTATGGACATATAATCAGAGGCTCACGATAGTTTTTCATTCATTCATATATATGATACGAGGGTGTTTCCATGAGAAGTGAGACACACTGTATATATATATATATATATATATATATATATATATATATATATATATATATATATATATATATATATATATATATATATATATATATAGAATCTTTTTAAATTCGGGTATGCAGTCGACAGGGGTATGGAAAAAGTGTCATTTATTGTCTCTTCATCAGGAACTCTACAATGAATTAAATTGAACATTATAATATTTGAAAACTAATTAGGCATGTGTACTTACAAAAGTGAGGTTAAAAATCCCTTTCACTTGCAGCAAAAACAACTTACAACACTCTTGTAACCAGTCATATATAGTTAAAACTTTGTCGAAAATATATATATATATATATATATATATATATATATATATATATTATATACTTCTCACGGAAACACCCTCGTTCTTCCGTAATTATAGGAGTAGAATTCTGAAATATTCCCGATCGTTAGATATACCAAAGATGAGTCTTAATCTCTTCTGGGGTTAACCTGAGTGACATACACTGCGCGCCAGGGGCGATAGATTATTGCGAAAAATGATATTAGGGGTCACGATAGGTTCGAAATTCTTACGAATTCGTGATCAGGACATCAATTTCAGAAACAATCCATATTTTGGCTGAAAAATTTTCAGTTTTGAAAAATCCGAATTTGTCTTACTCATGGAAATTATCGGAGTAGAATTCTGATATTTTCACGATTGTTAGATATACGGAGGATGAGTCTAAATCTCTCTTGGGGTTAACCTGAGTAACATACACAGCGCGCCAGGGGCGATGGATATACCGATTTTTGCGAAAAATAATATTAAGACATTAAATTTGATAACAATCCATATTTTCGCTGAAAAATGTTCAGTTCTCAAAAATCCGAATGGTCCCACTTCTCAAAATTGATTACTCTCGTTTCGGACGTCCATCGTCTCAATGGATTTGAAAGGTTTTCACGACATTTTGAATGATTGTATCTGCAATCATCTTCAGGTGAATACTGACAAGCTTAGGTGCTACTTTCTTATTTATATGTCTGTCGGTGTGATTTCGCGCAGGGTGGTGGAGCGTGAAGTCTCGCGCCTCTGAAGTCCGCCAGAAAGGGCAATTAGTTCATGATTTCAACGTTATTGGCTTCGATGTAAACAATCCCTCTCTTCATTTGTCCGAGTTCGATAAAGAGAGGGATCGTAAGAACATTGGTAGGAAGAACAATGCACATATGCAACGACGAGGAGTGACTAGATGCCGAATTAAACCTCATCAGAGGGAACTTTCACTGGAATGAATACCCCAAGAAACTCCTAGGAGAAGTATTGAAACAACTCCAGAGACCTAAGACATCTGAAGAGCAACAACAAAACACAGTGATCTGCCTTCCGTAGCTCAGAGGTGTCTCGAAGAAGATCAGAAGGATCGGAAACAAGTTCAACATCAAGATCTGCTTCCAATCAGGAGTACTTTACGGAGTTTCCTTACCAAGACCAAGATAAGAGAACTGAAACCAGTAAGTATTGTTTCTTTGAAATTCCATGTGAATGCTGAGATCCCTACATTGGAGAGACAAAGAGGGCGTTATCGGTAAGATTGGACGAGGAAATGGGACTCAACGCGGAGAAACGTCAAAATCGGGAATTGCTGACCACACCTGGACTGAGCATCATTGGATTATGTGCGAGTGTTCTTCATAGAAAGGAACATTGGTTCGAACGAAAGTTGAGAAGGATCGCCCACATCGAAGCCAATAACGCATTTAGTCAACCATGCGTTGAGATCAAGAACGTATGGAAACCACTAATTGCCTTTTCTGGAGGACTGCAGGGGGGCGAAACTTCACGCACCATGGCACCGACAGACATATAAATAAGTAAGTAGCATCTAAGCTTTTCAGTATTCACCTGCAGTTAATGAAGTACCTCATGCAGGGATATTCTAACAATTTAAAATTATTCTTCTCTATGGCCTACATATATTGGAACTCAAAACAACTTTGGTTAGGAATAACTCAGTACATGATCATCATACAAGATCAAAAAATAGTTTTCTTCCGCCCAATGTTCATTTAGCAGTATCTCAGAAATCTGCAGATATACTGGGACTAAGATTATATACCGTTCTTCCTGAAGAACTAAAATTGATAGAAAGAGAGCACACATTCAAAAAAGAGATGAAAAGACTTCTCCTCGCCTTCTGCCCCTACAACATAAAAGAATTTTTTGATAGTTTTATATAAAATGTTTTGTTTGCGTATATTTTATATTTTATCTTATACACTTTATGTAAACCTTGTTTGTATCCGACTTGTCCGATACCCTCACAGCTATATGGATTAAATAAAAATTTAATTGAATTGAAACGTCGTGAAAAACCTTTCAAATCCATCAAGACGATGGACGTTCGAAACGAGCCTATCTTGCCCCTTAATATTATTTTTCGCAAAAATATTTTTATTCCATCGTCCCTGGCGCGCAGAGTATGTGACTCAGGTTAACCCCAAAAGAGATTTAGACTCATCCTTGGTATATAACGATCGTGAAAATTACAGAATTCTACTCCAATAATTATGGAAAATACGGGGGTCTTTCCATGAAAAGTGTGATAAATAAAAAATCGTTCTATCTTTCGCCTCTCGCGTGCAGTGTTAATCCCAGAAGAGATTTAGTATATCTAACAATCGTGAAAATTTCAGAATTCTACTTCAATAATTACGGAAAATACGGGAGTGTTTCCATGAAAAGTGTGATAAATTCGGATTTTTCAGAACTGAAAATTTTTCAGCGAAAATACGGATTGTTACTATAATTGATGTCCTGATCACGAATCCGTAGGAATTTTGAGGCTATCTTGCATCCTAATATTATTTTTCGCAATAATCGTTCTATTCATCGCCCCTGGCGCGCAGTGTATGTCACTCAGGTTGACCCCAGAAGAGATTTAGACTCATTATCTGTATATCAATATAATCAAACTGTGCCTAGTGGAAAAGTTCAAAAAGTTGCCAGTAGGTGTAGTAAGTTATGAACAATCTAAACTCAAACATTTAAAAAAATCAATGTGATTAGTAAAGTGAGAATCTGATTGAACACCTACAAGCAGTGAGTAAGGACTATATTTGCATGTCATATGATTGGAGGTGAGAAAACCGTAACAAATTCGTTCGCCCTTCCACAACAAAGGCAGCTCCGCTCAGCTGTTTCGATTTAATTTGAATATTTGAATCAGTCTCATCCTAGACACGATAGGAAGGTGTATCGCCTTTTGAACCACATTCCATCAAAAATCACGCCGATATAGGAAATGGGAGAAATATCTCTTCAAGATCTTCACGATTTGATTAGGGAAGGTAACAGAGAACTGAAAAGTGAGATCCAAGAATTGAAAAGAGATATCATCAAGGAAGTAGAAGTGCTCAAAGAGAAAAATAATAAATTAGAAAATGAAAATATAGAGTTGAAGAACAAATTTCACTTAGCCGGGAAGAAACAAAAGAAATACAATTTGATAGTTCATGGAATTGATGAAAATGATGATAGTCTACCTGAAACTATATTAAAACTCCTTAAAAATGTACTCAAGTTAGACTGCGACTGTACACGTTTTACATTGAATTTTTCGTTTGATTTTTGTTTTGTTGGGCGCCAACTAGCTCAGTCTTTGGTTTGTTAAATAAGTAAATAATGCACACTGCCACTATGTACTTATAATGTTATAATTTTGATAAAATGCAGAAGATACAATGTTTTGTTGTGGTTCAGACACATATAACCCGGTAACCCCCGATGTCTCTCTCCGTTAGGTTAGAGTCTTCCTCTTTTTTTTACAATTCTCGCGCGCAATTTTTTCCAGGATTGCCAGTTACACACTATTCTACAACACTCCCCCTTTCCGGAAGTGTCGCAACCACAACTCTAAACAATTAAAACATCATCAAAATTCATCCAATATGACAATATGGATATAAAAAGAATCCGAAATATTCACAAAATACATAAATTAAGATGTATAACTTGAAAAATATAATATGACAATATGGTTTGCCTAAAACTCAAAATTCATATCTGGAAAAAGGAAGGGAACACAACTTCAACTTTAATAACTATATTACTGGATAAAGAGGTTTTGAACACAATTAATCAGTCACACATTACACAAGTGTTTTTAAGTCTAGGTCGTTTCTTCACTGCCGTCGACATTTTTCCAAGTGATTCCGGGAATTCAGCACGAGCATTTGGAATATTCTCGACACAGCGGAACATGGTTGGCGAATTTTTCTAAGTCGCAATTGTCTTCTAGGTGGCGAAAAAGAAACAGCGGTTGGACTGGAAGCCTCCGGAACTATATTGAGTACGGGTGATGCGACAAATTAATTTTTTGTCAATGTCGAAATTGGGGATTGGTCCTTTATGGTGTCTACCGATAAGCTAGCATCAATTGTACATTCGGCCTCATCTGAAGTCGACTCCCTTGGACAAACATCATTTTCTGAGAGCTGATCATTAAAATGGACACTAATACTCGTCGATTCATGGTCGGAGCTATCCAGCTGCCGAGTAGGGTACCAATTATCCAAATCGGTGATCCGTTCTGAAGAAACTATATCTGATAGTCTTCCAGTCGCACTTGGCTTAACTAACGAAGAGTTTTAATCGGTCTCGATTATGAAATGATACCAAAGGTCGAGAAGGGCTGGCTACTCAGTCCTTGAACCTTCGCTCCTATCATTTCCATCATCCGAATTCAACAGTAAAGTAATATAATTTTCAACTTTTCAGTCTTTGGTTTGTTGAATAAGTAGATGATGCACACTGCCACTTTGTACTTATAATGTTATAAGTTTGATAAAATGCAGAAGATACAATGTTTTGTTGTGGTTGTGGTACATAGTATAATGGACCAATATATAAGAGACTTCGAATATAGAGAACACCCCACTACAGAAATAAATGATGTTGATGGAATAAATAATATCCTAAACACACCCAGAAAACCAAATTTGTTAATATTTCATACTTACATCAGGAGCATTGATAAAAACTTCAATGAATCGTCAATTCTGCTTTAGAAATCCCAATTTGTATTTGATATAATGATCCTAACGGAAACATGGTATATCCCAGATTTCGACTTTTTCAAACTACCAGGATACAAAGCTTTATATAATCAAGGTGATTATAACCAAAACGATGGAGTAGTAGTAAACATAAAGGACACAATTTTATTCAACCCAGTAATTTAATATTTGGATGGAATTAGGGTATTGCGGGTTGTAATTGAAGGACAGAAAAATAACGTCATTATTGATGCACTTTATCGATCACCGTCATCCTGTCCCCATGAGTTCAAATTAAACCTATCTGACTATCTCCGAAGGCTCTGTAAAAATAATAATGATACATACTTTTTTGCAAGGGATATTAACATCGATATAAAATCAGAACAAGATTATAGTTTAGATTACTTAAATTTATAAGAGGAATTCGGTTATAATTCACTCAGTACTCCAATCCAATGTAACTGACCATTTCCCAACATTTGTAGCATGTGGTCAAGAACTGAAATGCCGAGAAATACTTGAGAAAAATAAAAAAATACAAGGTTCAAAAAAACTTACAGAAACAGTGACGAACATGAAATGGAAAGAAATGTATGGAATAACAAATTTTAATGATAAAGCCGAGTGGTTCATTACTAAATTACAAAATGCAATAAATTTATAAAACATTGAAGTAGGTACTCTGAAAGAAGGCGAAACCCCTGGATCAACGCAGGTCTATGAAGTCTGTTGAAATCAAACAAAATCTTTATCAGAGTATTGAAAAATCCAAATGATGCCCAGCTTGTTAATCAATATGAACAATACAAAAATAATCTGACTAATTTACTAAAAATCACAAAGGAAAGCTATTATAAACAGCAAATTGAAACAAATAAAAACAATTTAAAAATGTTATGGAATGTTATAAAAAATTTCACAGGAAAAAAAAAAATTAATTATAATAATAAAAATATAACGAACAAAAAAGAAATTGTCAAATCTTCAATGAACAATATGAGAAAAGGAAAATATATCATATAACCTAAAAACGCAATTTCAAGAAATTTATCAAATGAGACTATGTTCATGAGACCAACTTCCTTAGTAGAGGTCCACTGAGATATTGCGATATTTCGCCATTTCAAAAAAGGTACTTTTACCATGTTATACATAAATCACTCAAACTATTTCTCATGAAAGATTCAACAAAATGCCCCCAATTCGCTATCGTCTCAAGCAAAAAAATAATTAATTTGTTTCTTTCATTGAATGAAAACAATCTTCATATAGAATCCTCACTTGAATATATTCTTTTGCGAGTTGAGTATTTTGTGAACCCGAAAAACGCTTGTATTGTTTTCCACATATCAGAAAATCTCTATTCTCGTAATGTTTCTTGTATTTGATTTGAATTATTCAGTTTCGGTTATTATATTGTGTACCACGAAAGTCACTGAATGAGGTTGCTTCGAATGGATAATTAATTAACTGAATGTAGGAATCTGAAAATTTTTCAGGTAAACGACTCAAATGAATTCAATTCTGATCAGAACATGCTACTGTTCAAATGTACAAAAAAGATGGAATTTTTTGGGTGTTTGACATAAGTTATGTTGTAAAATCAGTAGCCGATTGTTTCAGAAATATACCAACAAAAAATAGTCAATAGGACATTTACATGTTGACACTAAGGAATTGAAATAATCTATACATATATAATTACATGTCCTGACTTACTGACTGACTGATTCACTAACTTACAATCAACGCCCAGACCAAACAACTGAACACAAAGAGCTGAAATTTTTATAGGGTATTCCTATGATGACATAAGTAACCACTAAGAAGTCTTTTCAATATTCCATACCTAAGGGGGGGAAAATCAAAATACCGTTAGTTTTGTAGTTAGAGTCATGGAAACTGGTATGTGGCCTTTTCTTTTCAAATAACGAAACACGTATTTTGAGATTATTGGAAATTCAACCTCCAAAGGGGTAAAAGGGTTAAATGGGGTTCGGAAGTTTGTACAGGAGTTCCCTTAGTTTTCGAATTGGGTTCGTGAAAATTGGTATTTGAAGCCTTTGTTACAAATAAAAAAATATGTATTTCAGTGTCTTCAGCAATCCAAACCCTAAAGGAGTCAAATGGGGGGTGAAACTTTTCATAGGGGTTCTGTTACATTTTAAGTAAGGATCATCAAAATGGATATTCGAGGTCTTTGTTACATATGAAGACATACGCGTTCCAGTGTTTTTAGAAATTTAACTACTAAAGGGGTGAAATGGGGGCTGAAAATGTTTATTGGGGTTCCGTAAGTTTTTAAGTTAGAATAATGAAAATTGGTGTTTTGGCTCTCTGTCACGAATAAATAAATCGTGTTGAACCTTATTGAAAATGCTATTCCTACAGGGGTGGAAGGGAATTGGTGAATTTGTAATAGTCCTCACAAAGCATTACTTCCGCTGTCAAATCAATTTTGCCACCCAAACGAAATAACGGGATAACAGGATAACGGGAAACGAAATCACGAAATAGCGGGATAATGGGAAACGGTATAACAGAAAGCGTACAAAGCCTCAGCCATAAGCTAGAGCTAGCTGTAGCTGTATGGGGTCGGCTTTAGAATAGCCCCATGGTAAATCCTGCCTGTCGTAAGAGACGACTAAAAGGATAACCGTAGGTGGAAGATGGTCTCATCGCCCGGTGAAATACCACCATATCGACTTTGTGTGCTGTGAAATGGATCCTTCCATGTTTCAGTGTTCGGTCGATACTTTCCGGTCTCCCTCTTTCCTTTTCCCCAATTCCTCCTTTATTTTCAGGTGCATCCTAATAGTAATAATGATGAAGTCTCCTAGAGTAAAACACTCCGGAAGCAAAATACCTCTCCATTCGGATTTCCGGGCGAGAGGTACTCGAGGGGACTCAACAAGAACATCAATGACGTCCACCTTCACCTACAGACGAAAAAACCGGATATTCTGGCTCTAACAGAAACACAAGTAAACTCGTCAACCAACAAGGTCCATATGCTTTGTCCTGGTTACGAACTCCATTCTCGATTCAGGTTCAAAGGTGGAGTCTGCCTTTACGATAAGGCTAACCTTTCATGCCAGCGTGAAGAGAGTTTGGAACCGAAAGACTTTGATGTGATGTGGTTCAAGCTATCTGATACATAAACTGACTAAGTTCCTCTGCTGCCTTTACCTATCACCTAATGAACCTTCATATAACGACCTCTTTGAGTTTTTATCACTCAAACTGGACTACATTCAGGAGAACCATCCAACAGCTGAAACCATAATCATGGGAGACTTTAATGTACATAACGCTGCCTGGCTCAAATTCTCTAACAAAACAGATGATGCGGGTTGTCAAGCCGAGGCCTTCGCCATCACTCATGGTCTAGAACAACTGGTCGAGCTACCAACCCGCATCCCTGATGTCAACAACCAGTCTGCCAATACACTAGATCTTTTCCTCACCACCAATCCTGACCCGTATAGAATAGAAGTTTGTGCCCCACTTGGAAACTCTGATCACACCCTCATCTCCACAACATGCTCTTTCCATTTACCATCGAGCTGCACAATACCACCCCGTCTCATGTGGCCGTTCATTTTGGTCTTTCGCCAAAGCTGTGGGAAGAAACTTCACTTCCAGCTCATTTCCTCCTCTAACCAAAGAAGATAGAACACTAGCAACGACTGCCCAGGAAAAAGCCAATATCTTTGCGCACCAATTTGCTGGAGATTCCACTCTGGATTCATCGGGAAAACAACCCCCGAACATTACACCTATTGACAGTCACATGCCCGAGATCACCTTTCGCCAACGTACTATCAGAAAGATTTTGCTGGGTCTCAACACCAACAAAGCCTGTGGATCTGACGGAATCCCGCCGATTGTTCTCAAGAAATGTGCCCCCGAACTAACACCTGTTCTTTGCAAGTTGTTCAACCACTCTTACAATTTGGGGGTATTTCCGTCCAATTGGAAAATTACAAGAGTACAGCCAGTCCCTAAAAAAGGCAAAAAGGCCCTACCTAGCAACTACAGACCTATCGCACTGCTATCTATTATTTCAAGGTCATGGAAAAAGCCATCAACATCGAGCTCATGAAATATCTGGAAGACTCAGGAATTGTCAACGATAGGCAATATGGCTTCCGCCATCAGAGATCAACTGGTGACCTGCTCGCTTACGTCTCACATATATGGCAGCTATCTATTGAAAAGTATGGAGAAACTTTAGCTGTGGCATTAGATATCTCCAAGGCGTTCGATCGAGTTTGGCACCAGGGACTCCTCGCCAAGCTTCCGTCTTATGGCTTGCCCCCTCAGCTGTGTTCTCTGCTTGCTAGCTTTCTCTCAAACAGGTCTCTCCATGTAGTGGTCGATGGAGTTCCATCTGACACTCTACTCATAAATGCTGGTGTTCCGCAAGGATCTATTCTCGCACCAACACTATTTCTACTTCACATCAACGACCTGTTGAAAGCAACTTCATGTCCAGTACACAGCTTTGCTGATGATAGTACCCTCCATACCACTTTCTCTTCCAGGGCCCCTATATCAGCCCGTGAAACCAGAAATGGACGAGGAAGAAATGTTGATAATATAAATATGGACTTAGCAACAATTCTCGAGTGGGGATCTAATAACTTGGTAGAATTCAATGCAAACAAAACACAAGCATGTCTTTTCTCTAGAAAATCCGATCTCACTGTGCCTAACATAACTTTGTCATACCACTGAAGTCATCCATATCGATGCTTGGTATTACTATCAGCAATAACCTTTCAGCACAAATCCGACCTGTCCTGGAATACTGTTCCCATATTTGGAGCGCGGCACCTAAACATATCCTGAGGCTATTGGATTCTGTCCAAAAAAGGGCAATTCGTCTCGTCGGTGATGCCTCGCTTACAAACTCGCTCACTTGTCTGGAACACCGTAGAAAAGTTGGCGATTTGTCTCTATTTTATAGATATTTTCATGGGCGATGCTCTTCTGAAATATCAACAATCGTTCCTGCTTTGGCAGTCTCTTCGAGACTAACCCGTCAAGTTCAGTCATCACACCCCTTCGTGGTCACTTTGGAGACCTGCAGAACATCACTTTCCAAAGACTCGTTCATCCAACGAACAGCGAGGCTTTGGAACTCATCGCCTAGGGAGGTGTTCTCCGAGGCATACAACCTCCAGAAATTTAAGAAGAACACCAACTCCTACCTTCTTTCCCTTGGTTCCCACGATGTTATCTGAACATTACAGGATATCCCTTTTCGTGGGAACCAGAACATAAAAAAAAAAAAAAAATGGAACCACACAAAGCAAAACATAGGGAAAAATAGCTACTTGCTAATAATATAACAATACAATAATATATTTTAGGAAGAAAACCTTATAAGTGAGAGTTCTAAGTACAGAAAATCGAATGGAAGAGGAACATTCTTTCACAGATTTCGAAAACTACTCAAAATTATGTATTTAGATTACCGAAAAAAATTATTCACTGTGGTATTGAGGATTTGAAAGAATAGGAAATAATGAAATTGAATAAAAATCATTATGCTTAATATATTCATAATAACAATATATTTAATTCTTCTTGAAAGGAAACCAAGGAAAAATAGATCCAAATGAACTGGGGCACCATTAAAAACACATTTACGAAATTGAAATTAGGTATCGAGAAAAAGTGTTTGTTTTTTTTTCATGATGAAATGATAAGTTATATCAATGTATTTTACTGAATCCTAAAACAATATTTCCACAAATAAAAATATTTTCCAAACCATGCACTATGGGATAATCATTGTTTTTCTTATATAACATATGTTGTTTAGGAAAAATCTGTGTACCAAACTCAATCGATTCGGCATGACATTCTGAGAAAGACGTATTTTTCGATTTTTTTTAACAAAAAACAAAAATTAAAGGGGATCAGGCAAGTTTAAATATTTATTAAGGTAAAGATGAATATAAAATAAATAATGTAAATAAGTAAAATGTTCTATTTAAAACTGTGATTTGGTGTCCTCTTGATCATAGAAGAGGACGTATGTTTCTCCACTCACGATATATTTGGGTGATAGCGGTGATACTCTCGAGTCATTGTACTCGTGCCAAGTGCCTGCATAAGGGTGCCTACAGTAAGCCGTGTAGTGTCCGTTAAAAGTTGTTCCACTATGGTTGGATACAGCATACAAGTTGTAGCGACACGGAGCTGCGTTATCTACTGCATAATTATTCATATCTAATCCATCGAGAGGTAAGTCAATGAAAACATTTAGTTTTTCTCTGAATCTCTCCATCTGCGAAAATCTTTTCAAGTGAATTACTAAAATTTTGGGGAATTTAAGTATAGATAATGACTTCGTGCATTTTCTCCTTTCTTTGCATTTAGAACAAGTGGGTTTTTCGTCATCATCCAAAATTTCTTGCCTTGTGAACAAGTCTAAACATTGCGATAGTCTGAGTTTGCCAGTACTCTCTGGAATAGGGAGTGAAAGGTCCCAGAATGGGTCAAAAGTGATAGAGCAATGGCCACAGAAAGTACATTTCAACGATGATTTCAGTTGACCAACAAAGTTATCGACAATTTTCGAGTTGTCCATTCTAAGATATCTTGACCAAGACTCTTCTGCCTTTTCATTATCGCTCAAATTTTCATCGATTTCTATGAACATAGGTTTAGGCCTTTCTCTTACTCTGTTTACATCTTCATGAAGACCTTCCAATAAATATCTGAAAAATTCCTTGGCATCCTGTTGAGCGTTACCCATAAAACGAGGTGCAAATCTTTGTATCAGGCTTTTCAAAGAAACAGTGTTAACCACCACATCAGACGAATCTTCTGACCAAAGTTCTTTTACCACTTCTTCGAATGCTTTTATCAAAGCACCCTTCATACTTGATATGCTTGTGTTGATATCCTTCAAATGTTCGTCTTTTCTCAGATACTCGAGCAACCATCTGGTATTCGATAAACATTGTATTGCGCTATTCATAAAGCAGGTATTGCCAATGTTTTTCAAACCATTAAGACCAAGAGTTTTGGAGCTTCCAAACACAAGTGGTTTGATGGAATCATAACTGAGGGAGATGCGCTCACCCCTATTGCTATCTTCAAAGGAACAGTCTCTTATGCAATGATTTTCTCTATCATTGGAGCTCCGCAATAAGGAACTCGATTGGAGGCTGCTTGAAATCGAGTTGGATAAAGATATGGTAGATCGCGTTATTTTTTTGGAAGTGGTTGAATCCAAATTATACTTTTCAGGTATTTGGCTCCGAATAATATACTTATGGATACTACTTGACATATTTATTCTTTGTGGACGAATAAATATATCATCCAAACGTTGAGTAGCAGGAATAGAACCCGGAATTGACGTTGCGTTTCCTCTTTGGATGGCGATACTGATATGTTGTATCAAAAAAGTCCTTGCTCTTCGATCATCTGTTTTATTGATCAATTTTTGTCCAATATGATTAATTAATTCGGTGGCATTACTACCAAATGAACCGAAGGTTTCAATTGCTACCGGATAAAAAATGTATTGATCTTTTAAAGTAGAATATTTTTTCAATTTGGACTTTTCAGCAGAATCTGCAGCCCCACCAGCATTTCTGGATGTTGAATCAATATGTGATGCTGCAACGGTATCTACGCAGGTGAAGTCCCACACTAAAGGTTTTCCATGACTCCATGGGATGAGAGACATCCCATCTGGACGCTTACCATCATCACGAATAATTCCCGAAGGTTCTAAGACAGCAGGAATATCAGCAGTTGATAAAGCTCGCTTGATTAAGTCATTTACTGTTGAATGACGAGACGAACGCCCGGAACTAAATCTACAACTCAATCCATGCGTCCCTTTTTCGTTGACAATAAATCCACATCTGCATTTATGACTCACACAAATAGAACAGCCCAAACGTAAACCCACAGAAATCCTGAAAGATTCATCATCTAATAAAGTTCCAAGGAATGCAACTGGAAGAGCGTTGAGCCAAGCTCCAGATTCTTTCGTACTAACTGCCTTCAGTCGAGCCTTTTCAAAAGGAGAATTAACAGCCGAGTCAAGGAGTTGTTCAGATGACAATTCGATGAGAGGAAGATCCCAGGATTTTTGGGAAATTTTATTATCAGGTGCAGAGGTTCCAGTTTTAGAACACCATACAGATTCACACTCTATATAGTAAACATCGAACACACTGGAAAAATAATCAGGTACAATTTGATCAACTAGATGTTGAATGCTGTTCAACGAAGAGAGAAAAGCTGGTAAAGCAAGTGAAGATGCTTGTCGTATACCCAGACCACCCTTATTTACGGGAAGTGTTGCTTGAAGCCACGTGGAAAGGCTGAAATTATTATTAGTAATCTGCTCCAAAATCATACGGAGTGTTGAGTCGAAGAGATCAAGTTCATTTTGACAGCGCCAAGTCGGGCAACATCTCAATGTATATATCAATTTGGGTATAGCTAGACAGTTCTTCAGAAGAAAATACCCAATATGCTTTGGAATGGAATCCATGCGGGATGCCATCAAATTCAAAGATTTAGTCTTTTGGTTCAGGGATTGTGCCAAAGATTCTTCTGACATGGGTGCACCAAGGAGGGTCCAGTTGGTTTTATTCATAATTTTCATACCAGGAGCAAAACTGTAAATTTTTTCTGGTATGTCATCTTTCAGGTCGTCCAAGAAATATAGTTCGCATTTTTCAAAATTCAATTTAAGACCAATTTTTTCTGATGTTGAAATTATTTTCTTGAACTGTTTTAAAATTACATCAGATTTACCACCTATGGAGCCGTCATCAAGATACCAACAGTTGAAATCAGCCTTGATTGATTTGGTTAAATTATCAATGCATAAACAGAAGAGTGCTGGGCCCAAAGGGTCTCCTTGCTGGACACCTCTTTCTGACAAAATAGTGTTATTTCCAAAATTTAAAAAGGTATGTTTCTTATAACATTGGCTTATGAAAGGATATAGATTCGGAATCTTGTCTTCTACTCTTTCTAAAAGATTTCGATGAATCATATTGAAAGCATTCTGAAAATCTATTTTCAAGAATACTGTGGAGGCAGGATCTGGATGTTGATTTGAAAATCGACGAGCAGCGTGAGCAACGGCTTCACATCCTCCTGGGGTTCCAAAACCGAATTGAATAGGGCGAAATAATTCACCTAAAGTTTCTTTCATCTTCGAACAAGCTAGTTTTGCCACAAGCCGTCTAAAAATCAAGCCGACGGCAATAGGTCTAATGCCACCATCGTTTTTCTTAAGAGCAACCAATGAGGCTCCGTAAAGTATGGGAATCACATCCTGTATTACTTTTCCAGTGAGTAAGAAGTTGCAGAACGAAGTCAAAGAACTCAAAAGTTTTTCGCCCATGGATCCAGAACTTTTGGAAAGCAAATCTTGAAGGTGCGATGGCCTCAACGAATCAAGTCCACCAGAAGATCCAGTACGGAAAGATTTCACTGCTTTTGAAACTTCAATTTCATTGACTTGTAATGGAATAAAGTTTTCACTCCCTGTATATTCAACTTCTGAATCAGTGGGATGTTTCAAACGTAATTCAGATAGAGTATGACTGTCAAAACTTGCGATAGTGTCAGATGACGACAAGATTCGAACAGCAGATATGAGATCCCCATCAGAGACTTTATTGATCACACATTTAGCAAGGTTCGTGGTTGGTGGTAATGACTGAATATCTTTAGATGTATATTGTGGAATATTATTGTTTCTTATATTACTTTTTATGATCGACGTTAAAGATTCTTTACGATTTTCATTGGATGTTGGAAGATAGAAAGACTTATATGCGAAAAAAAACAGATTTTCCCAGGCTTCTAAGGAGTTATACTCAACACAGTTGTCAATTGCTCTGCACAATGCTTCAGCAGCGCTCACTCTTGCTGATTTTGGAATTCTTCTTACAATATGGGAGTTCAACTTTTGGAACGACAAACGGGAATTTAGGCTGTCAGAGAAAGATTCATTTTTAGAAAAAGAACCTTCATTCCAAGTCAAAGATCCATCACACATTTGCGAAGCCAAGCCTTTATCATAAGAGCGGTGCATCCTTTTTGTATGAATATTCAAACCTCTTCCATTCTTGAATCTCCTTCCACATATTCCACACTGGAACTCCAGAGCTTCCGAATCAATTGCCGCCCTCACATCCGACATCATTCGTTTTGTGGAAAATATAATTATAAACACCAATAGAACAGGTTGAGATAAAAACCAAATATAAAAACTAAATTAGGTGAATGATAAAATGATCTTGACATTGACATTTTTCTCCAACTATGATATTGAGCTCAAAAACTATCGATTATCGAGAAAATTAAAAAAGAGGAGAAATTTCCTATGATAATATTACTCTTGGAACTCTATCCCAATTATTTATAATTTTAATTCAACGATGAATTAAAACAGGGCTCCGCGTGTGCGTTACGGCAGGACTACAGCACCTCTCGAGAGAGCAATGCACATAACATATTTTTTATATTATTAAATATGAATTTAAAAATTCCAAAACATTATTGTATCATGTATCATTGGAAGAATGTGATTTCGTTGGGATTTTTTTTTTCATTCAATTCTGATAATTTGAAGCTATTGTTATTTGAGTAGTTTTTTTGAAACCGCCGATTTTATTAAAAATCGAATAATTGATTTTCTTGCTTCCTGAAACACATTCTACAGTGTACTCAATAATATCACGCTATAAAATTGTTTAAAAGTTGATTAGTTTGTTAACAAATTTCTAAAGATAACAAAATATGAGAAATCGAGTACACATTGTCAATTTTTTTTATTGATATTTCACATTATTATCAGTTCAATGTGTCAGGCATTTCAAAATGCCTTTTAAAAAAAATACGATATTGTTTATACAATATTTATAAACAAATGGATAAGTTGAAAATTTTCCAAAATTTTTTTTGCATTCGGTTGCTAAGAGTTTATCATGATTTAAAAAAAATTAAGAAACCTAATTTTTTTTATTATTTATGGCAATCGTTTTTTTATTTTTTATTATTTGGATAATATATGAAGAACTCATTTTCCCTTTGGAATTCATAATGGGTTTTTCTCTACCTAATAAGATTTTTTAATTTTTTTTAATGGTTTATTTACTTATTTTAACAATAAGTTATACCTAAACAAACTTTGATTGGCATTATATTTTTTTGAATGGCTCAAAAAACAACAGAAACATTTTAACAAATTGTTTAAAAAAATTTGCTTGTAATTTCTATAGAATTTTTTCGAAAAATAAAAAAAAAATATTTGAACAGTTTGTTGTATATGGTTGTTTTGCTATTTTTTGTAACACTCAAAAAAAAATTAACGCCAATCAAAGGTTATTTATAACTAATTGCTAACTAAATAAACAATAATTAATAAAAAAATTATGTTTTTTCCTATTAGGTGTAGAATAACCAATGCCGCATTTCGGAGGGAAATAAATTCTGAATATATTATTTAAATAATGAGAAAATGAAAAAAAAACAATTAAAAAAAGTATATGATAAACGTTGTAAAATGCCTTTTTCAGACATAAAACTGATAATAATATGGAATACAAAAAAAAATTACTATGTTTATTCGGTATCTCATATTTAGAAATTTATAATTAACAAAATAATCAACTTTTGATTAATTTCATAAATATGGAGTCATTCTCTAAACAATTATTCTGTTTTTATAAAAACGGTGGTTCCCAAAAAACTATTTGATTAACAATAGCTTCCCATGATCAAAATTTAATGAAAAAGAAATAACGAAATAATATTCTTTCAAGTTTTCAGCTGATACTTAATTTTTTTGAAATTTTTTAATTCATATTTGATAGTATAAAAACTAATGTATTTGCATTGCTCTCTCGAGAGGTGCTGTACTCCTGCCGTAAGGCCCGCGCGTAGCCCTATTTTCAACGTTGAATTAAAATTATAAATAATTGAGATAGATTTACGGGACAAAATTTTTCATGGAAAATTCTCTCGTCTTCAAGAATCTGTTTTGTTTATTTCATCTATTCTCAAGAGTTCTTGAGTTACTACCAAAAAATTAAGGCTTCTATTTTTTGTTTTGTGTTAAAAAACTAGCACATTTTCGTCTGTGGAAAAAATACAAAAATACATCTATCTCAGAATGACATCCCGAATCGAATGAGCCATCGCTCATATTTTCAGAAGGTTTGGAACGATTTTTCGCAGGAAACTCACTTCTCGACTAGACTATGATGACATGAGTAACCACTATGAAGGTTTTTTGATACTCCATCCCCAAAGGGGTGAAAATGAAAATAGCGTTAGTTTTGAAGTTAAAGTCATGGAAATTGGTATTTGGCATTTTCTCAAATGGGGATCTGAAGTTTCTATGGGGGTTCCGTTAGTTTTCGAATTAGGGTCATAAAAATTGGTATTTCTGGCCTTTTTGAAATGACTGAACTTTAAAACACTTGTTTAAAAATTATCCCTCAAATTAACATTTTACAAACTATGTGCATGACATTATCACTTGCGTTCCTAAAGATAAAGTAGATATCACTCAACAAATTTTCATTAGGTACCTACTACGTGTTCAAATCACTCTTGAGAAAACAAAATTGCAAATTACCTTTTTTTTTATTTCTTTTTATCATAAGAACATGTGATAATAAAATATTCACAGATTGATGTGACAAACCGACGTTCTCTGAGCAATTCTGAACACTTTTTCACACAATAATGTAACTTTATTTCAAATCTCAAATATACAGCTAATTTTTTCAACAAATAAATTTATAAACGGCCGAAACTTGTATAATAAAGAAAAAGTATCTCTCCAAATCTAAATAATGTATTTATTGATACCTTAATATTTAATTTAAGGCGAATTTATTGGAAGGTATGATAAGAGCATTGCAGTTTGACTATGAGTTCAAATGTTAGGTATGTATTGAGAGCGAAAATACATTTTTGTTCGAGAGGCGCCATACGCAGTGGATCGCTACAATCACTGGAGAGCAGTTATGTCACTTTTTGCTCGAAATGCAACACATAAATATGCGCATTTTTTGATGTTATTGCGCGCAAGTGTTAAGTATAAATTTCAAAGTAAGTTTTAGACATGTAATTTCAAGTCAACAGTTGAACTAAAAGTTGATTACTTCAGATGCTGGTGTTAAGAGTCAACAATTTTCTATACAATTTTTATTATTTACAAATGTGATATAACATTCAAATGTTTTTTTAAATTGAATTGACAATTAATATTTATTATACGATCTGAACATCTAGAAATATTGATTCTGCACTTCCCATGTTTTTTTTGTCATTTCGTATCCTTGTAGAGGGATGGAATGAACAGTATTGGCCGCCATCAAAAGAAGGCTTTTGGCAATATTTTTCTAATTATCCAGCGAACCTCCAATTGAATTCACTATTTGAAATTTCCATCGCCTGTGTTTTTTGATAGTACTTAAGTTTGCACCTTCTTTCACCGGTAAAGTGACCACAGACCGGCGAAAACAGTGACCAGTATAGAGCTTCGGATAAGCAAAAAATATACCCAATATAGTTTGCTGCTTTCATCATGGAATACTTATTGTCTAGTATAATTTTAAGAAACACTTCTGAGCCACTATTCGTTGAATATTTTCAATCGAAGGTAGATTATGTATTCTCGTTATACGATACTACTGAAATAAATATAATTTCAGAGTATGAAGCAAAATTCAAACTTTTGACTACCGAATAAGCCGCGTGATTTGTTATCATATTGTGGAATTGAATATGAACATCAAACACATTACATTATCTGCTGAGACATAAATGACAATAATGATTTTGTATTGACTGAAAAATTGGCAACACTGTCAGGGGGCCCAGTAAATACACAATAGCTTGAAAAGGAGGCCAAGTTACATAAACACCCAAAAAACATATGTAACATATACAGAGGAGGCTAACTAGCCTGAGAAAGTGGCGGAGGCTGAGTGGGCTATTAACTGTTTGCTTTGTATGAACACGTGGATCCCTGGTGAGCCATGTATGAAACGGAAGCTGAGTTATATAAATATATATATATATATGTATATGTATATATATATATATATATATATATATATATATATATATATATATATATATATATATATATATATATATATATATATATATATATATATATAGACAACTCATCTTCCGTTTTATATATATATATATATATATATATATATATATATATATATGTCCAACGACGATTAAGACAGGGAATATCTCGGAATTCGAGAGTGGTAGAGAATTGTAATCTTGGGGTTGTAAATTAAAGCAATTGGTGCAGCTGTTTTTGATATTATGTTACCCAATGAGCTTTTTGTTTCCGGTCACGTGACATCAGATTCACAATTATTAATGGGATAACCTGTATATTTTGGCATTTCTATGTTCCTCCCGATAAAACGATTCCAACAAACTATCACACTTGTGGTCTAAAACTATTAATTTAAGAACCACAGGTACTTTTATATCCTTGGGCCCACGACGATTACGACAAACGTCTGATACGAATAATTGCCCAATTATCTAAGTTTAGGGTCACCCTGTATATTCATATTTTATTAAAAAACTCAGAAATCCGAAAGAAGATGTTTTTATGTTTTGTCGTAGTCTCGATTGAAAAGTAGCAGAACGAATGAAAGCATCTGGTCAAGTACGCTATAGTTTTGAGAGATTTGTCATTAACTGTCAGACTGTATTAATTTGTTCGACGGTAATTCAAAATGCCTTTCCTGTTTACTGCTAGTGAGTATGTTGATATGCTGCTTATTTTTGGTGAATGTGAAAGAGTTTGTAGACGAGCTAGAGATTTATATTGAGTACGTTATCCAAATCGCTGATTCCCAGGAAAAGACACGTTTAGATAAGTAGAACAACAGCTACGCAAAGGTTCTCATACGACGGGGAAAGCAAATGTAGAAACACCTAGGATAAAGCCTGTTCAAACTAACGACAATATTATTAATACATATTTACAAGCTTATCCTCATATGTCCATTCGACATTTGGAACATGAACTTGGTATCAGTAAATCAACTAACCACAAAATATTAAAAAATCAGAAATATCACCCTTTCACGATACACTTAGTACAAGGTTTACTTCCTCAAGATTTTGATCGACGATGTTCATTTATTGCGGACATGAATGTGCGAAGAGAAGAAAATTTGTCTTTTATGAATAAAATTATGTGGAGTGACGAATGGTTAATCGACATAATTGCCATTAATGGTCTGCTGAAAATCCAAAATGGGTGAGAGAAACTCGATTTCAATGAATGTGGGGAGTTAACGTTTGGTGTGGAATGTTTAATGGGCGTTTGATTGGTCCATACTATTATGAAGGCACATTGACTGGAGAGAGGTATTTGAATTTTTTGCTGAACATCCGGACTCGATTTCAAGGAATGTGGGGAGTTAACGTTTGGTGTGGAATGTTTAATGGGCGTTTGATTGGTCCATACTATTATGAAGGCACATTGACTGGAGAGAGGTATTTGAATTTTTTGCTGAACATCCAGACTCACATGAAGACATACCATTAAATGAACGAAATACAATGTGGTGGTAACAAGATGGTGCACCTCCATGTTTTGACCACATAGTCAGAGGTTATCTGGACAGGAACTTCCCGGAACGATGGATTGGACGAAACGGTCCTATACATTGGCCTCCAAGATCGCCTGACCTGACACCTATAGATTACTTTATTTGGGGATATCTGGAAGCTATCGTTTATGCAACCCCGCTTACAGATGTAGCCGAGTTAAGACGAAGTATTAGCGATGCTTGTAGAACTGTAACACCAGAAATGATTAGGGCCGCATGTACTGGAAATCTTCTGACAAGATTTGCAAAATGCATTTACGAAGACGGACAACATTTTGAACATCTTCTTTAGGGTGTAAAATTTTGTTGACTACGTTTGTTAATAAAATATGAATGATTATTATAATTTTGCCTTGTTTTGACTTCGTTTGTTAATAAAATATGAATGATTATTATAATTTTGCCTTGTTTTGACTACGTTTGTTGACAAAATATGAATGATTATTATAATTTTAACTTGTTTTACTTATCACAAAAAATATAAGACTGCCCAAATATACAGGGTGACCCTAAACTTAAATAATTTGCCAATTGCTCGTTTTAGACTTCTGTCGTAATCGTCGTGGGCTCAAGTATATTGAAGTAGGGGAGACCGGGTACAAAAGTAACACTTCATACTTTTACTTTGATTCCTGGATATTAATTATAGTTTCGAAAAAATGGATATAGCCATAAAAAACTCTCGTCTATACTCTACAGACGTAAAGTATAATTTCATTCAATATATCTGGGTTTCTAACAATTACAATATTGCAAAAAAAAATGAAGATTGTTACTTTCGTCCTCATCGTCAGGACGGAAGTAACGCGGTACGGGTCGGAAGTAACACCTGCGCAATATTATATGTATAATAAAAAAAAACACAAGAATAAATCAAATAATTTATTAGAATGATAACGAAACATAAAATATTTTTTCTCATAACAAGAAATCTAATATTTTATATGAAATAATTGCCCATAATCAATAATGAGATCAATATGTCTATTCAGACTCGCAATTATGGCACACGTAATATGGATCATATTTGATGTACGAAGCGTGAGACCAATTTTTACAATCGCCACATTGTACTCAAGTCTCGTTTGGTGCGCTATTCCTAAATGACTCTAAACAAACCAGGCAATAGTAATCTTCGTCATCAGAACTATTGCTGTTTGCTTCTGACTGGTTCTCCTTTCCTTTGCTTCCAGCGGGGTTCTACGTTTTCTTTCCCTTGCCTTTTCCTTTTGCAGTTAACAATGTTCTCTTGCCTTTTCCTGTATGGGGTTGGAATATTGTTTTATTGGCTTTATTTCTTTGGTTATATTCCTCCTCAATTGAATTTTCTCCAGGGGTATCTGTGGGTATCGCAGTTTTACGTATTTTATACTTTCTTTTTGTTTAGGATCTTGGACCAGCGGTAGAGGTCTTATATCTTCGGGTGAAAGAGGAATCAGCTGTGTAGAAGTTGCTTGTAGCCCACTAGGTCCTGGCTGTGGTGACTTTGGTGATGGATCAGAGGTAGCAGCGCTTAACAGCTGATTGGCCTCGGTTTGTATAGCCCGGAGAGCTGGTAATTCAGAATTGTTAGGTCTGGATGAATGATCATTGAGTTGATTACTCGGTCCTGGTTCTGGAAGACCATCCGTTCCAATCGTCCGATCATCTTCGATGGCTGATGGTTGAATTTCGTTATTGTCTTGCAAAGGACGATCCGTTACAGAAGAGGGAGCGGAGTCAACCTCGGTAAAGATACTCCTATTAAATGGACTTATACCAGTGCAAGTGAAACCAGCAGTGGCATTTTCATCGGTGAAGGCAAGAGAAAATGCTTCTCTCACAATTCCAGGAATGTAGTGTACAGTCATTGTTCGACCGGGATGATTTCGCATCCAGTTATCTGTGGCAGTGTTTATCATTTTTTTGAATGGTCCAAAAACCGCTCTATCCAGGGATTGAAGTTTGTATGTGCAATGGGGAGGAAATGACAGCAACATGATTCCATTGCTTTTACAAAAATCAAGGGCAAAAATGGATATATGTGATCGATGATTGTCAAGCAGTAGCAGACATTTTTGATCAATAGTGGGCTTGGCTTGTTTTTCAAAGTGTTCTGAAAATTGCAAAAACTCTGCATCTTGCATCCATCCGCTACCATTTCCAGCACCAGCAGATCCAATAGGGCCTTCACGTATCATGTGGTCTTGATATCGCTTCAACGGAAATACAAAAAATGAGGGTATGTGTCCTTCTTGAGCATTAATAGCAACAGCAACAGTTACTAACCTCACACGTTCGGCGGAGGTTACTGCACCAACTTGTTTTATTCCTTTCTGAGCAACTATTTTGTTTGGTCTTTGAACTGTCGTCACCCCTGTCTCATCCATATTCCATATATCTCTTGGCTGAAATTTATACCTATCAATAACTTCTACTAGGTTATCAAAAAAATTATTAACGTTATGCATATTAAAGCTCATGGCGCGAGACAGACTTGTTGCCTGTGGGCTTCTTATAGATAGGATTGTGTGTCGTTTTAGAAATCCAGCAAACCATTCCTTGCCGGCCAATTGATTTTTATTCCACTTCTCTGGGAATTTCTTTTCATATTCAATTGTCAATTCGTATGCCAACTTCCGCACTTCGATAGGGACCAATCCGAAGTATACCTTGGAGCACTGAAGTATATAGTTCTGCAATACTTTTGGAACGTAGTTCCTTATCGCGCGTTGCGAACGGGGGCTAGACGGAATAAATTAAGACCAAAAGTTGTAACGAGACTTTCGCTATGTTTGTAAGCCGTGCGGCGTGCGCGTGTTTCTCTGTCTGTCTCTCTCTCTGTCTCTCTCTCATAGAAAGCAAGCCAGTTATTTTCGTTTCGTCTTTCTATTTCACATTGAACAGTGTGGTGTCGCGACGATTATTTTTGTTGAGTGTATACAGGTTTTTTGTACATAACAAATAATAAAAAATAATAACAATAATGAATCCTGAAAGCATTTCTGCACAAGTTCCGAATATTGCTGATGGAGTTAGGTAAGTAGAGATTTTATACAGACAATAATAAATGCTTATGTATTTTCAGCAAGTACGCATTATAACCTCTCTTTACTATTGTGCTAACCAAGTCATACGCGTTATAATCTCTCCATTATTGTGTGTTTAGCAAGTGTACGCTCATAACTTTAATAAATTTAAAGCAAATTATATTTTAATATTACAATATCAATGCGTATGTATTTAGCAAGCCGTGCGTGTTCTAACCTATACGCTGTTGTGTTTACGAAGTCGAGAGAGTATATATATATATATATATATATATATATATATACACTCTGTTGTGTTTACAAAGTCCCGCGCATCTATGACGTGTACGAAAGAATAGACAGACAGAGTGCATATATATATATATATAAAATATTATTATAACATAAAAAAAAAAAAATATTACAACTCCTTCACTAATTAATCGAAAGGAACTTCGTTCCATCCGGGTGTCCCTTGACACCTCTCAAGTTTTTTTTTTCTTCGAGAGTAAAGACACGGTTGACGCAACGGTAGCCAACTTTTGCATTAGTATTTCCTGCTTTAAGTTTTCCTATGAACCTGTATAATGTGACATGGCAAACATTGTATTTTTTTGCCAGGGCTCTTATTTTCATATTGTCCTTCAAATGCGCATCTGCTGCTCTTTTATAGACTGCTGTGTCAGTAGTACCTCTCTCTTTTTTTTTAATTCGCTGCCGCGGCATTCTGTAGCAAAGAAACAATGAAAACATTAAAACCATGCATACTAGGTACAACGGGGATGAAAGTACCATGTTACTTTTGTCCCCGTTGTGTTATGTTACTTTTGTACCCAACCAAACGTCGGTACTTCGAAACTGTATTAGGTACACAAAAACAGTTTTTAACATGCAGCAGATAATCTAACAATAAAAAAGCAGACAAATAGTCACATTGATATTATCATTTCAACACTATGTAAACACTGAATGAATAAACATAAAAAAACTTACTTTTGGAGCGTAAAATCACGTTGCGTCCTTCAACCTAACCTAACTGCGTAGACCTGGCGTGGCGACTGACTGCAACTGTGGGAGGCATTGCAAGCTGACCTTCAACGGTCGCACGCGTTGTTTCGGCCATCAGACTATTTCTATAGAGGGACTGTTACTTTCGACCCGCCGTTACTTTTGTACCCGGTCTCCCCTACCACAAGTGTGATAGTTTGTTGGAATCGTTTTATCGGGAGAAACATAGAAATGCCAGAATATACATTAATAATTGTGAATCTGATATCGAAAACAGCTGCACCAATTGCTTAAATTTACAACCCCAAAATTACAATTCTCTACTACTCTCGAATTCCGAAATATTCCCTGTCTTAATCATCGTGAGACACCCTGAGGAAAGATGTTGAAACAGGGAATAATTGAAAGAAGTACCACTAATTATATAAATCCAATAGTTGTAGTTGTAAAGAAAAATGGTGAACTCAGATTATGTTCAGATGCCAGAGAACTAAATAAAATTACAATACCACAATATGAATCTCCATTAAATATAGAAACTATTTTTGGTAAAATCACAAATGCTAATATTTTTTCCAAAATTGATTTGAAACATAGTTTTTGGTTGATACCATTGCATCAAAATTCTAGAAACTATACAGGATTTTGCATAAAAGGGGTAGTTTATAGATTTTGTGTTGTTCCATGTGGTTTACAATCTGCCTGTCCAGTATTAGAAAGAGTTACACAAAACACTTGATAAGTATGAAGATTTTGCATTACATTATATTGATGACATTTTAATCTTTTCTGAAGACGAAACGATACATAAAGAACATTTGAGAAAAATATTCCACGTACTTGATGAAGCAGGTCTCAAAATAAATATAAATAAATGTGAATTTTTCCAGAAGGAAATGAGTTATTTGGGATATAAAATAATTGAAAAAGGTGTAGAAACGGACCCTGAAAGAATTATTTTGCTACCCTTAGGGATGGTTTTCGGCGAAGGTGGCGGTGGGGATGATGGTGGTGGTCATAGGCGGTTCGTAAGTTTATGAGTGGGTGGGGTGGGTGTATGTGGGCAGGGAAAAAATCTGGGGGAGTGGTCTGTGATTGGTCGCGATGAAGGCAGCCATGTTGTGGATGGGAATGTGTGATTGAGAGTGGGGGTAGGGAGAGCTGTGATAGGTCATGTAAGTGGTGAATCCAACCCCCAACCAATTGAAATGGGAGGGGTGGGGTCGCCCATTAGCACATAAGTCAACCAATAGCTGCATACGTCAACGGCATTGGTCGGTCGTTCAATCGAGGAAGTGAATGTCGGCGGCCATTTTGGAAAGTGGGAGAAGTCACCAGTGTTTATGAGCGATGATGCGACGGCGGCCATGACTCAACCGACAAGTTGATGCAGGAATCTGAGCAGCAGCTGTTTCAACGTCAGCACTTTTGTTATCAGTTGTTTATTTAAACGACCGGATATCGGCATTCTTTGAGAGAGTGTGTACATTGCGGTTTGTTTACATTAACTGAGATAAGGTTGCAGGTGTTCATCCCAATCTGTGAGAATTCGCAGTAAACAAGCAATTCTCAGAAATAATAAAGACACAATTCTGAGAATTTGATCGTTCGATCCGTGGGATGGTTTTGTATATTCAAGGCCAAATTATTGCATCATATTATGCCAGTTCTGATAATTTTGTCGAATTGGCAGTTTTCAAATTGCGCAGTAGATAATTGGTATACGTGACCGATCTACACCGTCAGGTTCATTCTTCATTGTCCTCTGAACTGTAGACATCGTTCTGTTCAGTGATCTCTCTCGCTCCCTGATTTTGTGTATTTGTGCATCTACCAAACCAATCATCTACAAAACGTAAGTTTTTATTTTATTGTTTTACTTTTTTCGAAAATCTGCTTTTTTTAAAACCTTCTTTTGTATGCCAAAAGGACACTTTGAGTTTTTTTTCATTTAAACATTTCTTCATATATCGATGGTAGGGATTTTTTCTATTTGTTTACGGGGAGGTATTTTTTTTCATTTTTTTCACGTTGTTTTTTTCAAAAACCACTGTTTTTTCAGGGATTGTTAATTTATTATAGATGAATTTTGCAGAAATAAACGCTGTTGCGAGCAGTAGCTACAGGGAAACCGTAGCTCTATTAACATTGCCGCTAAACAAGCCTATGCTAATCGAGAAATTGAGAGTGGTTAGAACAAAGTACGGGGACACAATAGTAGCAGATTTGAAAACAAAATCAGTCTTGCTACCTAGGAGGGTTTTCGAGGTGTTACAACCCAAAATCGACGAGTTCAAAGCTCGAGACTATTCAATAATCATAAAACCATCTACGACAAAGACACCTGTCTTTGAATTCATCCGCAACTAAGTCCATACATCATCATCATCATCAAAAACTAAGACCATCCACCACAACGACGACGACAGCTGGGACGGCTGTATTCGATTTCATTAAATCAAGGTGAGAGAGAGAGAAAAACATATATCTGTATTTTGTTTGTGAAAAAGCATTCATTTTTCTCGGTTTTTAAATAACCATGAATTCTGAACAACTTGCCGCTCTCAGCAATGAGATGATTATTGAATAGGGAGGCTCAACAACTTCTCGAACAAAAATCCAGTCCAATGGTACGCGAATCATGGATGGATAGGGGAACAGAATTTACAGGGGTGGTTCGAGAAATTTTTTGTAGATAAATTGGCCCATAAATTGGAGGAATTTTGCGGGAAAGAAAGCGGGTGGGCATTACAAAAAATCGTAAATTTGGAAGTGAATATCAATCAATCAGGTGTGGGCAAAGGGGGTTCATCTTTCATTAAATTTCCACAATCCATTGCTAGGAAACAGGCTTGTATCAACGTGCGTAATACCGACGACAACAATTGTTTCGGATGGGCGGTCGTGTCAGCTCTGTACCCCGTTAAAGTAAATACAGAGCGTACATCAAAATACCCTCATTGGTCGACCGTACTGACTATGGAGGGGTTGGAATTTCCCATAAGTCTTGGACAAATTTCAAAATTCGAAAAAGTTGACGATATTTCGGTGAACGTATATATTTTGGAGTTGGTTAAATCATCAGCGAATAACGATGACGATGACGGACATACATTTTTCACAACTGTACCGACGAGACTCACAAAAGGAAAATTGGCTCGACATGTCAACCTACTCATGATTCAAAGTGAATAGTCTGTAAAATTAAATGATTACGAGGCATCGCCAGAAATTGACGATGACGACGAACAGACAGACATTGAATTCCATTATTGCTGGATTGAAGATCTTTCTCGATTGGTTAGATCACAAATCAGTTAACATAAGGCGGAATATTACATTTGCGATAGATGTCTAAATTATTCTGTTAGTCAGGAAAAATTAGACAATCATACTGTTGATTGTGAAAAAGCCAATCATTACAAAATTTCTTTTCCGAAATATGATCATGTCGAGTTCAAGGAGTTTGTCCACAAAGAAATGGTTCCATTTGTGATATATGCCGATTTTGAATCGATTTTGGAACCATTCACTGATGATGATGGAACCAAGTCTGATACAGCGAAATACCAAAAACACATTCCCTATAGCGCAGGCTTATATTTCAAATATAATTATGATGACACTCTGTCATATTACGATATCCATCGAAGTTTGGATTCGATGGAATGGTTCGCGGTACAACTGAAATCAATTGCAAAATTCATTGCAGGAGAATTTAAAAAATCGTCCCCATGTCTGTCAATCCCATTAGAACGGCTGCGGATTCAACTTGTCATATTTGCGTGAAACCTTTCCAAAAAGATCAAATGATTGTAGCCGAACATAACCATTTCACAAGTGAATTCAGAGGATGGGCACATCAAAACCCATGTTATCTCAACTATCAAAAATCCTTTGTGATTCCTATTGTTTTCCATAATTTGAGCGGCTATGACAGCCATTTCATTATTCGAGATATCGCGAAACGAGGCAGGGTGAGTCTTCTTTCAATAAACAAAGAGAAATATATATCTTTCACACAATACTACGAACAGACAAACATTAAATTCCGTTTCATTGATTCTTTCCGATTCATGGGCGCAAGCCTGGACGAGTTGGTGCGCACGCTCAGAGTGAAAGATATCTGTAATACGGAGCACAAATTTCAAAATTTGAACGATGAACAATTTTCATTATTCACGCGCAAAGGGGTATTCCCCTACGACTTCGTGGATTCTGTTAAGTCTGGAGATATACAGAGTGCTATTTATTTAAAAACCACACACCTGCATACCAAATATTGAAGCCGGGGAGAGTTGGGGAAGTAAATACCTCACATCTGACCAACCAAAGGTTGAGCCCAGACTATACAGGGTGTTATGAATTAACAAAACACATCTGTAACACCAAACTTATTGTTAGATTGAGAAAACAAGCATCAAGAGCATCGACTGTCTGAGGATTGTCGAACCGAGATTATGTCTCTGGAGCGGCCTACAGGAAATATTCATTTCTCTTCATGCTTGGGCGTTGAGTTGTTTATCCAGGAAATACATACCGGGTTTCAGAAAGATTCGAAAAATATAATAATGTACTCATAAAAATGTTAAGAATATACATATATATTTAATAAAAGTTGACAGAAGTATTTCATCCGTTTTACATACGGATAGGATGATACAATTTTCAAAAAAAAATTATAGAGTGTAGTTTACTTGAAGTTAATTTTACATCAGTCTACAAATTAAATAGATTGACTGAAATTAATTGTTAAAAACGACTGTTAATAATTATCTTTTGAAAAACTTTGGTGACATGAAATCATGGAGATATATTTGAAGACACATTCGTAATATGAAGGATTCAATTTGCCCACACATAAATACAGAAAACACATATGAACTTACTCTGAGTCAGCAGAAGTCAACACTTACTCACTGGAGACGGCTTTTAAACGACAATTGGTTCAATTATATTATTATTTTCCCGCGAAAATTTGTTCATTTTAGTTTATCTCGCACTGTATATCAGGATAGCGTTGTATGGATACGGTTTTCTATGAGGTCATGAACTATCGATTTGAGGTTTTTCGTTGACTCATCGCGTTCTTGAAGCGTTGATCAATAATAGGTAATTTTGGACAAATACTGGTTTACTGGTGAATTCACTTGGTTGCTGTTATTACTCGGATTGATCTTGAATATAATTCCTCTTCTTATTAGTTCGCACGTTCTCTAATCTGATCTAGCTTGCTAGCTTGCTCGCGTCGTCGCCTTTTTTATTATCTACCACTTGAATAGCCATGTTTTATAGACTTGAATTTATTTCACTATGAGCTGACTGAGCATGTTAATTGACTGACTTCTGTTCTCAAAATAACTCTTTTCTTGTGATCGAGTTGCGCTTTTATATCATTCTGCCCGGGCGCGGAAGGGGTCATATGTTTATCACTGTAGGTAATTGTTTTTGTTACTCGTCCTAATGAATCAGCGATTAAATAATTAATGGCTTGCAGCTGGCATACGTGAATGGATAAATACGAGGGATTCTATCTCTCTCGCGGTTGAGATATATTAATGGGCTGTCATAATCTATAAATTATAGCGTTTTTATGTCGTCACAAATACATAAAAAGAGTTTTATGATATTTCGTAGCGCAATGCGATCAGGCAAGCTGTCAACAACTCTGAATTTATACTTCGTTCATCAAAAACTTTGTTTTTTTAGATTCGCGTAGCTAGGATTTGATAATATATTAATAGCTCTATCGAGAAAAGGGTGATGTTTCTATAGGACTTTTCAAGTGCCTTTTATTGTCCTCAGATGACGAGATATTTTTAACTGGCATGGGCCCATCAGCTTTTTGTCGCTTATTCGACTTGAGAATTTATTTTTGTTCCTATTGCATTTGTTTTCTGGCTATAACGTTCATATTAAGGAATATCGTGTTGTTTTTTAGGAATGAAAGTTTTTCTGTAATTATGGGGAATGACAATTCCATGGAGAAATTCGAGATGACAGCGTTGCCAGATATCCATAAATTCCACAATCGACTGAACTACTGTGACATCTCCGAGCATGAATACCAAGATGCCAAGAAGGTGTGACAATCGTTCGATTTGGCAACACTGGCCGACTACTCTGATTTATACATGAAAATCGATATTCTTCTGTTATGTGATGTCTTTAAAAATTTCCGGCAATGGACTCGACTCCGCTTGGTACTATACCATGCCTGGCTATTCATGGTCATGTATGTTAAAGTATACAAAGTGTAAGCTAGAGATTACCAAGGATGTTAACCTGCTTTTGTTTGTAGAAAAAGGAATTCGGGGCGGTATAAGCCAGTATTGTTACCGATTCTCTCAAGTTAATAATAAATATATGGGGGAGAGGTATGATCCTCAACAACCCTCCAAATTTTTATCATACTTGGACGTGAACAACCTCTATGGATGGGCCGTGGATCGAAGATTTCGATTCTTTGAACGTTCTGGAGGTGTCAGATACTTCGATACAGTCGATGAAGTCGACCTGGAATACCCAGAAGGAATACACGACGGTCACAAAGATTTTACACTTTGTGCAGAACATCGAACTCCTCCAGGTTCAAAATTACCTAAATAACTGACCGCCGTGTACAACAGAGAAAACTATGTCGTATATTACCGCATATTAAAACAAGCTTTGGAAAACGGTCTTATTCTCAGAAAAATTCACAGTGTGTTGCAGTTCAAACAATCGGCATGGCTGCAGCCCTACATTGAATTAAACACGAAATTACACTTGGAAAAATTCGATACGAGCAACTACCCATGCGAAAACTCGTACGGTATTCCGCAGGTGAACAAGAAAATTCCAGGTTCGAGGAAAGATGGAGCGAATGGGTGCATCATCACAGATTTCGTTGGACTCAGTTGTAAATTATACACTTATAAAATTCAGGGCAAAAAATGCATTAAAAAATCCAAAGGAGCCCGATATAATGTTGTGGAAAATAAAATTTCCTTCGAAGACTATGTTGCATGTCTTAGAGATCAGAAGGAAAAATCGACTAGTCAACGATGCATCCGTTCGAATGCCCATAATGTTTTTAGTATTGAACAAAACAAAAGTCCCTTCGAAGATAAAAAAACACTCATCCCCGGATCGGACGATACACTTGCATGGGGCCATTATAGCATAATTAATGAATAGCCAACCTTCACCCCCCATCTACCAACCTACTTGTATTCAATAATTTTTTTTTTTCCCCAAAATTTCTATTTATTGTGTCAGCGTGATAACCGAAAAATGAATGCTTTTTTTCTCCATCACTCTCTCTCTCTTTCTCTCTTTATATATATATATATATATATATATATATATATATATATATATATATATATATATCGAATATATTCAGCCAATATATTATTATTATATCCATACGAATATATAAAAATATGTATCAATAAAATGAGTGTATATCGACTTTGATTTCTATTTATTATACAGAAAAACTTTGAATGAAATGATGGCAGCTCTGTGTTATCACTTCATTCGATGTTTTCCCGAATTGAATAGAGACCAGTCCAGACAAGTTCAGACTTGTCTGAACAAGTCAAAAAGCGATGACGTCATTCAGTCTCACCCTCGAACATCAGCGTTCTTTATGTATAACATAAACTCACTTTTAGAGAAAATATAACCTCAAAATTTAAATGAGGTGGGGAAGAATTCTAGCCTTACTTTTTCAAACATAACCCCACTTCCAGAGGAAACATAACCTCAAAATTCAAATGAAGTGGGGAAGAATTCTAACCTCACTTTTTTTTCCAAACATAACCTCAAAGGTATGTGGGATGAGACAATGAATAAAATACACAAGTTGATTTTCAAATTCTATATAATGGTTAATCTCTCGTAGATTCAAAAACTTTCAAATAGTATTGAATTGGGGCTCTGCACGCAGCACAATTGTCCAATTTCATCGAGCATTTCGCACAGCAGGCCAAGTGTTTGCACGGCATGAAAACCACGTTCATGTCCTTTTCCAAACATACTCTGCACGACATTGATGAGGATGGCGATGTCTCTTCGTGGACGCTGCTTCTGTTGGTAGGTGTGTTCGTTGTTACCTCGTCTTTGGGTGAAAGACAATCTACGAGCTGCATACGTCTCCCCAGAGTGGCAGCTTCTTCTGTGAAAAACCCACAATGTGGACTCCAACTGAAGTGATCAAGTTGAGCATCATCTCCTAACTGCCATCTGAATCCTTCAACTCGACATTCCAGACACACCACAACAATGTCGAACATCCATATCGAACAAGAGTCAAACTTCGAATGACGGAGCACTCTGTTCAAACACCCAACTGTCACAGACTATTTGACAGCTGACGTGTAACGTTACAGTCTGTGACATGTAACGTTTTGTGTCAGTGCTGCCATCTAGGGTGACATTTGACAGTTCTGACACCTATGACAGTTTTTGAAATCTATGTGGCAGTGCTGCCATCTATGAAAATGTGACAGACCAAACCGTGACGTCAGCTTCAGCCATGTTGTATGAGGTGTGTGACGTCACAGCCACTTTGATTATTGAATGAAAAACGACTGCTATCACTTTGATATTTTTTTTTCAAGTTTTGTTTTCTACAACTATTTTTTATTTCTCAAGTATTTTCAACTTTTTTTTCTCAACTTTTTTTTTCAACTTTAATTTTTGATATTTATTTCAATGGGAACCCAACCCCACCTGAAAGAGAGAGGGAAAGGTGGGAGAAAAAAACATAGAAACACTGTAATATACATAAATCTATTCAAGACATAAATCATTCACAACTTTGATTCTATAATAGAAAAGGTATTCTTTCAATGCATTAGCCATCATATCGTCTGATGAAAGTTCACATAGTTTTTGTAAAAGTTCCAATTTCCCGAAACATACTTGCGGTTGATTGCAGAAAAATATATTTATAACCTCAATTATATTATGATAATGAGCACAAAAGTTTATATTCTCCAACATGGCCACTCGATCGGACACCAAGCTTCGGTTGACTTGTATTAGCTGTTCAACTTCGTCCTGGCCGAGAATGAAGTTCACTCCCTGTTTTTCAACTCGAACATATTTGCAATCTTCCCAAAACTGTTTGCGTAACTTTGCAATAGTCTCCACACAGATATTCCACATCATCGTTTTGATCGGAAGGATATTGGGAAAGGGGGCTCCAAAAAAAGTCATCCATAAGGGTTGTCAATCGTTCGGTGAACAGGCTGCTCCATTCTTCGGTGCTGAACGATATTTTCGTGGCCTGTTACAACGGACTCAGAAATATGGCTCCGCCAAAAGTTCTCGCAGGTGACAATCCAATTCTCAGCACTAATGTGCCAGTCATGGGGAAGGAGGTTTCCAATAGGAAGTGGTCCTCCAATTTTGCTGCCATTTCGAAACTCTCCAACATGTCATCTAGCTGCTGATTATAATTTTCAGGTGATAGCGGTGAAACGGGGCTGGCGTACGTTATGGTTGACATATCGCTCGAACAATAACCACACTCATGGTGATGACGATGACGACTGCTGACTGACGCCGTCTCGTTTCTCCTACCACTACCACCCAGCCAGACGTGTCATAGCTTGTCGCCGCCACTGATGCTAAACTATTGCATCATCCTCTATCCAACTGGTGTGTGTGTGTTATCGGAACCGAGCCATTTAACGTACATTTTCTTTCCTCGTCTTTTCAATATTTTTTTGCAATTCTCGTTCGTAAAAAGCCCCCTCAATGGGTGTACCGTATATATTTTCAATCATATACGTATTTGGATAACCTATTTGAACGACTTTGGAAAATTCCGTCGTCCAATTGGGCGTATAACCTTTTTGATAAATATGCTTTGCCTTGGAAATGCGAACAATGTCTCCCACTTTGAATTTTCGCGGTTCAATGCATGTTTCCCAACGATTTGCTCGATAAATTCGATGTAGAATACACTTTTCGTCCTGTTTGTTGAATTTAGTTTTTGTATGTTCAGTGTCATTGTAGTTTTTCGTGATTTCCGGCAGTTTAAACTGAAGTATTTGTACAAATGGGACTTTGACGTTCTGATTACACGCTCAGCTATGGTCGCTTCCATCACCGTAATAGTATTGTAGTGATTGTTTTCGCGTTCTTCCAATAAACTTTGAAATTTGGCATTGGAAAATTCCATACCTTGATCGGTTTGTAGATTTTTCGGACACCATTTCGTATGATCCAATATATCATCGAATGTAATGGTGATTTCCTCTCCCGTTTTGGATTTTAACGGACGAATCCACAAAAATTTGGAAAAACAGTCAATGACGACCATAATCATTTTAAAATCGTCATTATCTGAGGAAAACATTCTCATTTCGCCATTTGCCATAGATCGTCCAAGCCTTTGGTTACCGTAGGTCGTCGAAGATAATTTTTTCTAGCTGGTTTATGGAGTTCTGTTACAACTTGAGCTTTCGACATCTTCAACGAGAATGTTCGATATCGTACGAATACATTGTGTTTATTCTTTCTTCGATTTCAAACAGGTGGTTGGACAATTCCGTCATATTACCCTCCAAAAGATGCATTCGATCCGAATCAAGTTTCATATCGGCAGCCATTTTCTTGATGGTGTCCGATGTTGCCGTGTCTTGTACAGATACGCGAGTCGAAATTTCTTTATAGTGTTTACGGAGTGTTCTCTCCGTATGCAGAATGGTATCGTTCATAGATTTCAGTGAGGTTTCAGCCGATGTGGTGACGTCGCGTTGCAGTTGAGACTTCAATTCAGACCCAGTGGTGTCCACGTATTTTTTGATAGCCGCATCACTATCAAATTGTTGAAGTCCCGTTTCGATGTATCCTTCTTCAAAGCGGATTGACTTGGATACCAAAAACCAACTGAGAGAGCTGACGTCATACACAGGTCCATATACCTCATCTATACGTTTATCATCTCTCCAATGTTGAGCGATGTATTCACGTGACATGGTGGGATATCGATTAATTCCATTAGAGCTGCAGGAAAATTCCGTGGCAACATGCTGTTATCGTTAGAATAATATTCTTCGTCACTGCTTCTCTCGCTTTGAGAATTCTCTTCTTCTTCATCTTCTCCTTCTGACTCATTTTCCTCCTTCACTTCAGGCTGCTCCTCCTTCTTGACTTTGAAAATGGATTAATTCAGGGTTCTCGATGACTTGGCAATTTGTTGTAGCGGTTGAGATATCGGTTTGAAAAGATTATCCAGCGTATCGTCTCGTTCGTGTTTTCCAAGTTTTGGGCTAAATATCTTTTCCGTAAGTCTCGTCGAATTTCTGAATTTTTTTTTTTCGCGCATGGCTTTAACGACCCTCTTGTCTGACATCTCGATGTTGAATGACGTGGCGCGTCACTCCACTATATTTTTATATACATATCAAAGTTTTCGCGGTACCTGGCATTGTCCAAGTCAAAGTTCTTGACTATGACGAAGGCATGGTATTGGTTTTGAGACCAACATTACGAACACAGCTTTTTGAATTGTTCGAAAGTCATGTCGGGGGAAACGTGCTCATCGAAAACGTGTCGCAAGTTGATTCCGTCCTGTTTGAAGAGCGCAATCATATTGCAATTGTCACGTATCAGCTGTTTGGGTACTCTCGAATAAGTCTGACAGAGATAGATGGCATCGATGTGTTTATGTCTGCACATTGAGGAATATTCGCGAATTTTCTGTTGTCCATCGCAGGCCACATCGTCAAAGATGAATATAGAGCTCACTTCTATAGAGCATCTTTCATAGAGATGATTTCATCGTTGTCAGTGTACGGGAAATAGTCAATTCCATTCGTACCGCTCAGAACTTCTTCTAGGAATTGATACTTAAACTGATACAATGATTTCGAAAAAACGTAGACATTTGTGAATTTGGGGCCGTTTTTATGCAACAGTGACGACAGCATAAGGTTCGTTTTTCCTGATACGCTAGGATCACAGATAACAGCTCGGAAGGAATTTGAAAATAGGCTGCCATGTTTACTTCCCCTTCCATCGCCACCACCACCGCCTCTATGCCCCACTTCGTGAACGTCAAAGTTCCCAATGGGAAGCGTGTGCTCTTGCTGAACGATCTCCATGTTCTGATCGGAATCTACAGGGTGATCGTTTTTCATAATATCTTGGCTAGATGTCCTTTTAAGTACTGTATGACATGCATGACATTTCCTCTTCTGTGGAAATATCTTGGATATTATATTTCTATATTTCCATGACTTGTTTGAATTGATTTTCCCATCAGATCTTTTGAGTGCACTGGTGAGCACCAGAATCGATTTGTAGTTGAGTATATCTTGATCGGTGAAATTTTTGGGTTGCTTTTTGGTTAGAAGTTCTTTCAACCCGTCGGTCAATTCATAGGTATCTCGACCCAGTTTTGAGGTGTTATCTTCAACTGCTATAGATTCCGTACCCATGGATAACTCCAATCCGTTCAGATTGGATGCCATAACAGTCGGTATCAGGTAGCTGCATGGACATGTTTAAGCTTCGGAGTCTCGAATCTAACTGACACTCGCTGCCGCATCAGTCATGTTTATAGAAATTCCTGTTGGTAAACACCTGTTGGTGAACACCTGTTGATGAATACCTGTTGCCGAACAGGTCCAACAGGGTTCAACAGGGCACAACCACCCCATCGAACCTCAGCTGAAATCTATATAACTCGTGATGTCATCGCTGTGACGTCAGTCTTCATGTTGGTGTACAAGGGTGAAGGTGTGCTCAACACTCTGATAAACAAGCTCCCGTTCGAAGCTCATGTCCAAGGTGGTTATCAGTATAGTGGACGTAAGTTTCATATACCTATAGTATTCCGGTGCCATCGTATGCCTTTTTTTATTTCGGTGCTCTCGAATGCATATAATTATTATTACAGCTGGAACAAGGTTACAGGAACGGTTGACACGAGGTGATCCCGGCATCAAGCCATTGGACGTTGCTTGCAAACATCACGACATTGCATATTCGCACAGCAAATTGCTCGAAGATAGACACAATGCGGATAAAGTGTTCGAAGACAGAGCTTGGGAACGAGTCAAAGCCAGAAATTCGGGTTTTGGAGAACGTGTAAACGCTCTCCTCGTCACCGGAGCCATGAAAGCCAAGATAAATCTCAGTATGAACATGCGCAGTAGGGCCTCATTTAAACGACATATTATGGAAAAAATTGCCAAGTCCCTGAAACCGTCTTCCACATTGAAACGGGCTGCATCTAATGCCCTGGAAGCAGCTCGAGTGGCCATCAAGAAATTGGGTGGGATTAGACGAGTCAAAGTACTCCGCATAATACCTTTCGATGCAAAGTTAGGTGATGTCCTACCTCTGATAACGATATTTGCCGGTCTTAGTGCTCTAGGTGCACTGAGCGGCGGAGTATCAGCCATTGCCGAAACGGTCGTGGATGCTAAGAATGCCCAGAAGAAATTGGACGGGAATAAACGTCATCACAAGGCCATGGAATCCATAGGCAAGGGGTTGTACGTGAGGGAGAATGCCAATGGTGGCTATGGACTCTTCTTAAAAAAATAAAGAAACTCCCAATAACGCTACCCGATAGAGCGATGTACGACATCGATATCGTGCGATATGCCAAACAATTGAAAATCCCGCACTTTCGAAGCGTGTCCTCGAATGAACGAATGTGCCATCGTCGTGGACGTGTCACGAAATAGCGGCACTCTTTGGGTAGCTTACAGAAAAACCAACGACAAAGTAGAGTATTTCAATTCGTTTGGGAATTTGAAACCGACGGTGGAATTGCTAAGATATTTGGATGGAGGTAGCAGCGGCAAACTCAAGATTTTCTACAACAACCGTCAATATCAGACTTATAATGAAATAAATTGCGGTCATTTCTGTTTGAAATTTCCAATGTCCGAATGAATAATGTATGATTGGGAGTGTGTATTTGAATGCCGTCACAGCGGCGGTGGTGTCATTCGTCATCATGTCGCTGTTGCTGAGAGTAAACAGTCACAATCACGTGTTCTCCTTTTGCCCCTATCGAATTGAATGCGAAAAAAGAATATGAGTTGTCGCTTTGATCTTTTCACTCGTACAATACCATACCGAACATTGATAAGGGCCGAAAATTCCGCTATTACGATAGATCTAACGTGTTGCGTACCATTGAATTTCCGCAGATGTGTTATGAAATTGCCGATATTGAGGCGTTCATACAGAAAGAGATGGCGCTACCTGTGGAAGACCGCGAACTTCTCTCCTAAACCCAACAAGAATACGTTGAAGTGCGAGATCTTCAGTAAATACTTTGCCATTTCATTCGTGGAGACGGATAGCATAGGCGTTACATTGGGATTTTCTCCGAGGGTGCTTCAACCGAACGAAATGCATTATTCATACCTGTAAACATTATAGAGGTGTCGACATTACGATTCGAGTACAGTATTACTTCGGGAGCCTTCGATGGTGACACGCCTGCGCACACGATCTATAAATTTCCCATAGCTTCCGATCCCGGTTACGCGATAGAAGAAAAACCTTCGAATTTACTCTATCTACCTGTAATATCGCAACGTTAAATCCACAACATTACGGTGTTGGTAGTCGATCAAGATGGCAGAGGCCTGTAGATTTTCAAGGAGAAAAACGTACATTGGTTTTGGAACTTAGAGTCGCGAGAAACAAATGGAATTATTCATAGACAGTGGCAGCCTCAGAGGCAGCGGTAGTAATAAAAGGGGTGAGAGTGACGTCACGACGTCAGTATTGCAGAAACCTTCAAGCGAGCGGGTGGTGCGGCAGCAGCAGCAGATAACCTCTTCAAATAAATCTTTTCTCCGTTTCATCGGTTTGGAATTGATTCATCAGAATAAACTTCAGAAGAAGAAGAGGCAACGATGATGCTTCAGTCTCCGGAATTTGACGAGTCCATGTGATGCCGAATACAGAACTTATACTCCGTTCGTGAAGGCATTCAATTGCAACGATATCGTGGAATTTTGCATCAATCAGGGGGACTCGTTTTTTGCCATGAGTTCATCTCTGCTACTGATTAAAGGTAGACTTGAATTAAATCATGGGGAAGGTGACGTTACATTGGCCCCTTATGTGGGTGCTTTCCTTTTCGATTCTTGCACTTATGGCGAGACTGCCCGGGAAATTGAATCGGTTCGAGATCCGGGAATTGTGAGTGCCATTCGAGCCCTATTATGTTACGAACCTACAGATTCTCAGCATTTGGCTATAGGCGGTTGGAATTATCCCGATTTTCTTTTTTTGAAGGAAGACGACAATTCTTTCATCCTTCTCGTACCGCTCCGTCATATTCTCAATATTTTCAACGATTATCCGATGATTACGTGTGGACGACAAACTCTACGATCGGTCAGAGCCCGAAATGATAATGATTGCGTCATCATACGTGAGGAAGGTAATTATGCAATGGGAACGACTACGGCTCGAATTGTGATCGATAGCATTGAATTGAGAGTCAAACACATCTTTCCTAATGAGGAAATAAATGAAAAATTAATGAAATCCATACAGTCGGACATACCGATAGTGAATTGAACGAATTCCCTTCGATTGCGCAAAAGGCCACGCTATGTCATCGTGTGTTTCCAAACTAATTTACGAGATAACGTTTCCACCTTTCGACAGTCATTTTTCAAAATATCCATTTGTCTTTGAACGGTGAATATTGGCCCAACGAACTTATACACTTGAATTTCGCTAATAATCACTATACCGAAGCGCATTTCAACTATACGGAATTTCTTGGCAGCTATACTAATTCCATGAAAAAGTCCTCTCTTTTGGATTACCTCGGTTTCAAATATCACGCCTTATTCGTCATCGATTGTTCAAAGCAGTCAGAAACTATGGAATCCGGTATGGTTGACATACGATGGGATATCGAATCGAGCGCGGGATTCCCCGATCGGACTGGTGTCTATTGCATTATCAATCACAATTGCATGATGGAATATCATCCCCTCTCCGAAACGATGAGAAGCCTCACATAGATCGCTACGGCGCAGCGGTGTTCATTCATTCATCATCTAGCCATCATGCGTATCGCATTCGTAGATATTCAGGGCTTCCAAGTCAATGGCACCTTCTATCCAAAGGAGGTGTCCATAATCGTCAGCACTCAGCGACACAACTTTCTAATCAAGACACCTGTGCCGTATACCAACCTGGATGCCCAAGACCGTCGCACTGTAAGATATTTCGAATGATCGATGCATGGTATTCCACACGACACCGGCTACATTGCATACAAAGGAATGGACGACATCCTACTGAGACACATATTCCACCAGGCTGATCGGATTTATGTGAGAGGAAACCAAAAATACGATTTACTCAAAGAAAAATTGCTGGAAATAGGTTTGTCACACCGAGTTGAAATCTACGATGTGACCCATTATGATTCAAGTCAATGGTCGACAGACAAATTCGTGCCCACCCTGGTCCACTGTCCCTACCACAACAGCGGGAAATTCATGTGTGCTCAGAGGAACACCCAATATCTTCACGAATGGCTGTATACATATATCTCACCGAATTAAGTTTATTTTAGAATGTTTTTTTTTATGGAAAATAAATATGTATGTGTGTATTTTAGTATTTCTGTCCATCTCTCCTTTATCCCTTCTTCTCTTTCAGGTGGGGTTGAGTTCCCAATTGAAAAAATTAAATAAAGTTAAAAAAATAAAGTTGAGAAAAAAAGTTGAGAAAAAAAATGAGGAAAAAAGTTGAAAATACTTGAGAAAAAAAATAGTTGAAGAAAAAAAAATGTAAATGAAGTTAAAAAAAAATTGTTGAAGAAAAAAAATTGTTGAGAAAAAAAATTGAAAAAAGCCATGTAAGAAATGAAAAACAAAGAGAGGAAACCGTCAGAGGTATCTCTCTCTCCATCTCACACCAACACACGGTATACGTGGCTTACGTCACGTACACCGTATGTTTGTGTATGGAAATAAAAGTCAGGTTAGAGTCTCTCTCTATTCATTTATTTGGACATTGCATGAAGATACCAAGCTTTTTTTTACAGTTTTGAATAGGAATTTCACCAAAGCGAAAAAAAAAACATTATGGTTATAACAACACAGGAGAGCACAAAAATCTTATATATCTCATGTTCCAAGGGTGGTAGTATTGGTGGTGGTGGTGACGTCATCGCTACTGCTGCTGCTGCTGCTGCCGTTGAAATACTTCTCCATGGCATCACTGCACTTGTAGAATCATTCATTTCAAACTTGATTTCTTGATTATGGTGTCATTGTCGTCATCATCGTCTTCGAAGTGGGGTGGCAGGTCTGTGGTGAAGAATAACCTTCAAAGTCCTGCTGTTCGATTCAATGGAATTCAAGACTGATTATCTCCATCTTTGAAAGAAACCGCTACTCCTCGTACATCATCATCATTATACGGTATGTCTACGTAGAAGATGGTGTTCAAAATCAAAGTCACTAGTACCATTTGAATCATATTTTGATGTTTCAATTTCCCTCTTTCAATTTTTCTGTAACATTTAGTTTTTCTTCATAAAACTGCAACTCTTCGTTCAGAGCTCTGACTTTTCGATAAAACTGTTCCAATTTTCGTGTATACTGTTCTGCCATCAACGACGACGACATAACCTCAACTGACGTCATTTTCACAAAAAATTTCATTATATACTTTTTCTTTTTCCTCCGCTAAACACTCTTTTGAACCTTCCTGTATATTTGGCAACGTTTCAAAATATTATTCAAGTCGTATTTGACCTTGGTAGGATTTGCGTTTATATTCAAGTTATCCCACAGTTAAACCATGCAGCTGCATACTGTCTTATCTTGTTAATGTAAACAACCCATAGAACACACGACATCCATTGGACGTCCATTTTAGGTCCATCTCAAGTCCAAACGTCCATGGACATTGAATGGATGTTCATTGTACGTGTGAACATGGACGTCCATTGGATGTTTAGAACGTTCGTCCATTGTACATTCATTCAATGTCCAAAAATATTTATATGAATTTCAGTTTGATCCCTAAGAATATTATTTTTATTTCAAATGAAATTCGTAAGTATCTTCAATCAAAAATTTCAACGGTGATGGAATATTTTATTGGGCCAGTTTATGTACATTTCTGGATTTTCATTGTACATTCAACAATCAACATCCATTGTCCCATTCAAATACAATCATTAATTTCTTTTATAATAAACGATATATGAACAAATAAAATTGTCTTCTTCTAAATTCAACAATACTTCAACCACTGTATTCTTTTCGGGATCAAAAAACGTTATTTTTCCGGTTGCTATTTTTTCTGGCTGCCTATGAAATATTTTTGAAATTCGCGGGCAATTTTCGTTGCGAGCGCCACGAACGTTTAGTGGAACGTGCCTTTAGTGTTGTTGAGACCACTCCCCCAGATTTTTTCCCTGCCCACATACACCCACACCACCCACTCCTAAACCTACAACCACCATTTTTCCTAAATCCCTCCTACTACGAACCGCCTATGACCACCACCATCATCCCCACCGCCACCTTCGCCGAAAACCACCTCCTCACCGCATTCGCCAAAACCCACCCCTAAGGGTAGCAAAATAAGGGATGAGTTCGAATCCCCACAGTCTATATACTCAACAGAGTGCATATTACTTCAAGAGTACACATTTGAAATTAGACATGTACCAGGGAAACAAAATATAATAACTGATACATTAACAAGAATGGAGATGGAAAATTCTCATATTCCTAGACAAATTAAAATAGGGGTCAATGTTTTCGAAAATAATATAGGGTTATTTTCTGACAGCCAAATAAAAGAAGATCAAAACAAATTAACAAATAAAGAAAAAAGAGGAAAAGTACAAATAAATGGTATAGTGATTAAAATTGTTAATGATGAAGAATTATATGTAATAACAAAGGAGTTGTCAGAAGAAGTGATCAAATATATTCACGAAAAATATTCACACATAGGAATTAGGAAATTTCGGATGAGATTCATGGAAAATTATATAAGCTTACAAGATTTGGAATTGACTAAAAATATAATAACTAAATGCCAATTGGGTAAACATAAAAATAAAATTAATAAAAATGAACCCAAAAGTATCATCACAAGCAAACCATTACAAATTATTTCAATAGCTTCTGTTAGCAATTTGATACAGAGTCATAACAATAATAAACATATTTTAGTAAGTGTGGACCATTTTTCAAAATTCATTAAGTTATATCCTACAGAGAAAACTAATTTAAAGACTGTTTAAAATGTATTAACAAAATTCATAGTGGAAATAGAAAAACCAGAACAAATTATTTTCGACAATGCAACATATTTCACCAATGATGAAATGAAAAAGTTGGTATACAATTAAACTTCACTTCCTTCATCAAACCCTACAGAGAGATACATAAGAGAGGTTAAAATATTTAAGATTAACATCACAAGAAAATCACAAACTATGGGATGAAAAGTTAGATATAATAGAGAAATATTTTAATGCTATTCCGAGCACAGTTACTGAAGAGTGTCCAATGTATATTATGACCGGGAGAATGCCTGCGAGGGAATGTATAATGAATGAAAGAGTTTTGGATGGAGTAATGGAAAAGGTCGATATGAGAATTTAAAGAAATGACATTAAATATATTAAAAAGGAAAATAAAGGGGGTACAAAGCGAACAAGATTCAAGAAGGGAGATTTAGTCATAGTAAAAGCTTTAAGGGTACCTAATAGTAGACAAGGCATATGTGCGAAATTACAAATGCCATTTGAGGGACCTTATGAAATAGAAAATGAAAATGCTAGAAATAGTTATAGATTAGTAGATCCTCATTGTAAAATGTTGAGAGGAGTTTTCAATATTGAAAATATATATCAGTATAAAATATAATAAAATATATCAAGTGTCATGAATATTGTTAACTTGAAAACTTTTCTTTCTTGAATTGAAGAGAATTCCAAAGTCAGGTGGTTTCTGAAACACATGAAAGTAATATTAGTAATTTTAAAGAATAACAAAATTGATATTCAGATTTTAGGGACTCACTGTCAGGCCGGGTAGAGTCCCATCATGGAGCCCTGATTGTAGTACGTGCTTTTTGTGTGTCAAGACGCGTTGAAAACTAACCAGCTAGAATTTTTATGGTTCTAAAAATAATAGAATTCAAATAACGAATAAACGTTTCCTTGAATTCGATATTTTTGAGGAATATTCAAGGCTAGGGCTGTTTTCTAACAGTGAAGAAATAGAACGTTCTGTTCCACCACTATTTAGTAACATAATATCACCAGCAGAATTTGCTGAATGTTGGAATACATTTTCCTGGGAGAAATATATATAACTAGTTATTCTCTCTCGATAGTACCTATATTAAAAATCACTGATTCGGTACAAGTCATTCTCTCCGAAGCTTACCATTTTCCGCCTGTAACTCCGTGGTCCCGGCCGTCAAGAATTTCCGAGATGAAATTTGAACCCGAGACCGTGGCTAGCCGGCAACAGCCACCGGATTTTTCTATACTTGACCAGCCGGCGAACCGTCAAACCTTAGGTCACCTGGACACTGATGCGGAATACGGACATGTCACTTGAAACTGCCAACCAATTGTAAAATTTTAGCCTATGATTTGATGATTAGGATAAAAGCTCTTCCATACTTTTATTTAATTTTCAAAACGGGAGTGAAGTTTGTGAATTGTTGTTATTTCTACAAAACTGTTTGAATATTCAATCAGTTTTAAATACCACTGTTGTGTATTCATTGAAATGAATCGTGTTCGCCAATGCAGGTGAGTTAAATTGCTAATATCATATTCTAAAAATTTATAAAATCAATATGGAAGAGCTTTCCTCCAATAATGTTCCACAACGAATTCTAGGGCTTGCGTTTACAATTCAACTGAATTAACGACATATGTTAGAATGTGTTTCCACTTTTTCATCAGTATAAACCATTTTCTGACTACTGTTTAATTCATCTAGGATGCATGTCGAACCCTGGCCGTGAAAATATCGGTTGTGAAATATATATATAGTTTAATTTTAGTGTAAATTTATAGTCTCCAACTATTTTCACAATTTTGGGTTGCCTATCTGATCATTCTTTCACTGAGAACAAACTTTGCGCTGCCAATTACTTCAGGAGATACGGCGACCCTTGCAATGTCAATAAAGGTATTTTTTGTAGTTTAAAAGTAATGACTGACGGTCATTAACTCATATTTAATGTTCAAAGTCATAGGATTCTGGACACCAAAACGATTGAGGTTATGAATACAAACATAACTTAAACCTCATTGATCCTTTATTTGTGATCATATCCCGAAAACACGTTAGAGAACTGTGTCTCTGAATGTAATTGAGGGCGCCAGGTTGGGGTTTCAGAATTGTGTTCAGCAGGCAAGAGTACGAAAACACCATGGAAAAAAATATTGAAATAGTTGCCCCCGAAAAGTACCTTACATTGATTTTATTCTATCAAAGATGAGAAAGAGCATATGCGAAGGATTGGAACTGTTAGCAAACAGATGGCTGTTACTGCGGATTGTTGTGTTAATTCTTTTTCCTAGTTGTTGACTTGACTTTAAGAGACTGTTGAAAGGAGCGCTACCAACTTACTTATGTAAGTATATATATATATATATATATATATATATATATATATATATATATATACAAATATATTTATCAACCCTCAAACTCATGTCTTGAAACAAAATTGATATTCAAAATGAACAGTTGCGTTATTCATTTTTGGGAAATATATGCACTCATACTTGAGTTCAAAAGAAAAATTCTGACAATTGCTGTTTTGTTCATAGTACTAAACCAAAGAATATTGATCATTTGCAGTTGCTGAATAGATCAATATTTCTTGTAGTAATGCATATAAATTCCTCAGAAAAATAATAAATAACCAAGATTAATTCATTCTAAAGAGGAAAATGTACTTTATTACTGCGTGTCATTCGTAGAGTGGAATATAATGAATTCATAGCACTTTCTCAGAAAATTTAAATGATATTCGATGGTAGTTTGGGGAGTTGAATTTGAGTAACCGTTCCCAGTTGGGAAATTCAGCAAGCAACATGATACAAGAAGGAAACTGAAATAATGTTAAAAGAGGGTAGCGAATAGTCTTATAAAAAAAAATTGAAATTGGTTTCTTCTGAACCCAAAAGCGTGGAAAATATTTGGTCACTTCTTTCATCTCAATCAAGCTTTTCATGGTACCTTCTTTATGTTAAAAAATTAAATGGTTTCATTTTTAAGCATTTGATTTTATTTTCAACTGAAAATGTTGATGACACATCATATCCAATATATTGAACAGGGAAACATTCTCAATTAAATATTGATAGAAAGATTTTTCTGTGAATTGAAAAATCCACGATTAAAATGAAGTTATTTTTTGTGAATGTCTAACAGAAAACAACTACTTCCCCGGCTAAAGCCACGCTGGACATTGAACTACATCTGATAGATATTCTGAAAAGGCCCTAACTCAAAAGAAAAAATCTGAAATTGAAAATTTGCATTTTCATTCAGATAGTTATTTGATTTTCTATTCCAGTCTTAATTAAGAACTCATAAAGATGGATGAGACAAAGAAGAATGTTTTCCAAAAGAGAGTACTCACCAGAAATCATTCGTAACATTGACGCAGGAGAGACATCGCATTCACTAGGTCTTCAATACATTTTGGTCGACGAAAATCTATTTCACGCTTCCACGATCATCAGGAAGACCGGAAGAAATGGGAAACACATTTTCAAGAAGCAATCTCACTTTGCAAAGATGGAAAAAGTTAGAATCATTTCTTTTGGAGAGACACTTTGAAATTAGTGTTTTCTGACATTAAAACCTGTCATGGGGTATGATAGATTGATTTGTTGAAAATATAAACTGAATGTTCAAAAAATCAGATGTGGAATCATCTGCGACTGAAAGATAAACTTAAGTCACTATCTTCCATCGTCAAGATAACCTCTTGTGGGGTATTCATGTTGAACAGGGAAACATTCTCAATTAAATATTGATAGAAAGATTTTTTTTCTTTGCCTCATTCATCTTCATGAGTTCTTAATTGAGACTGGAATAGAAAATCAAATAACTATCTGAATGAAAATGCAAATTTTCAATTTCAGATTTTTTCTTTTGAGTTAGGGCCTTTTAAGAATATCTATCAGATGTAGTTCAATGTCCAGCGTGGCTTTAGCCGGGGAAGTATTTGTTTTCTGTTAGACATTCACAAAAAATTACTTCATTTCAATCGTGGATTTTTCAATTCACAGAAAAATCTTTCTATCAATATTTAATTGAGAATGTTTCCCTGTTCAACATGAATACCCCACAAGAGGTTATCTTGACGATGGAAGATAGTGACTTAAGTTTATCTTTCAGTCGCAGATGATTCCACATCTGATTTTTTGAACATTATGTTTATATTTTCAACAAATCATATCCAATATAGTTTTAACATATTTTTTCAAATCGTTTTATCCCTTTATTCCCAGACAAAATACACTAGATATTTTATTGGAACCCATTTAAATAGTATTTCATTATCAATATTTCCAATTATCAGTAATTCAATGAAATGAAAAAAATCTATTGATTTGAATTTTTTGCATTGTATAGGGAGCCACTTCAAGACAACCATTAGATTCCAGAACCAGTTTCAGAAAAGGCTAGCATGAGCCAACAACCAAATTCTTGAACACCTATGGTCTAGGCAATACTTTATGTCATACGAAGAATCCCTCAAAGACCTTTCTCAAAATGTTGATGTGCTGTTATTCAGTCGGAATGAATGATTTTGCTCAGAAATAAACTTTGCAAGCTATGATAGAGCGAGACAGAGTTGTGGAAACATTACATTTTGTTTCTACTGGGAGAATTATTTCTAACCGATACATGCACAACTTTTTGTAATGCACTAGAAATGAACTGATCAGAATACAATTGCAGCACAACTTCTTAGAAATGTTCACCATAGTCGAATCATACACTTGAACATACTAATGCATATATTTTACCATACAATAGATATGGAGGTGAGGAAATGAAGTGAATCACCTCCCTCACTATGTCACCTTGGATGATGTTGCACATATATTTTTGGGATAGAAATCAATATAGTGATCAGGAGATGAAATAATAATATTTTTTTATTGAACCCAAGAAACATAAATGATCTTAATCTATTACATATATAATACAACTATATATTTCAATGTGATTCGTATCAGAATTCAATAGGAATAATAAAAAGGTAATGCATCATGGGTTTTTAAATTTATTTTAAATTTCTTTCACCTGAGACACATTAAAAATGTTGAGAAAATCTGTAGATTTCCAATGCATTTGAGAAATCATCATAAAATGGTATTTCACACTGAGTTTTTCAGAAATCCTGTGAAAATGTATTCATTATTTGAATATTAATGACAACTTTTTCTAAAAGCATTTTTTTTATGGGATTACATAAGGATAATTTTCCAGTTAAGGTATAGCAATTTCTTTGGATTTTACATATTGAATATTTCATATTTTCGGACAGCATGACAGTTTACTTTGTATCCAAAACATGATTAATTCCTTATTCCTTTGAATAATATATATTTGGAATCTAGATGAAGTTAACAACTGAAAATGATTTGTTGTGATATCTCAAAGTTGATAAGTATTTGAGGACTTGCTTTCTGTTTCATTGTACTTCAATAACGGAGTAATTGAAGAGTAGAGAATCTGAATTACAAATTTAGATCATATTCAACTTTGCATTTATAAAAAAAAACCTGTTTAGCATTCAGTAATTTCAATTAGTTTCATTTTATGTATTTAAATATTTTTCTCACTGCTACCCTATATCCCCCACCCTTCCTTGCCGAATCCATTGACATATTCCTGTTTTTCTCCTTCCTTGTTGCTTCCTCACTATGTATCTTCTGTACCCGCAAGGTTTTGATTTCCTTAATCTGAAAATAAAATAAAATGGGTTTGCAAAAATAATCGTACAACTCAAAAACATAAAATAAGTTACTCTTCCAAAATTGGTCTTTCATATTAACCTTTCGAAACCCAGTTTTTTTTATTCATGATAATTTCCCTTTTATCCAATAGCTATGGAAATTGATAGAATTAACGAAGTTACTAGTTCCTCATATGTATAAAATAAAGCAACAAGCTCCGTATTGAATTAAAATTGAATAAAAGTCCTATATCCGCTAATAATAATGAAAATTCCGTTCTTGTACGATATGAATCGGCGAATTAAAAACTACCCAGATAATAGTAGATATTTCTTTCGAACTGATTAAGTAACGTTGTCAAAGAGAGCGGCCAAGCGCCTAAATGAGTACGTCAATCGTCCCAAACGCGGAAATCTCGTGCGAATTGAACTCGAAACAGCGACAAGGTATAACCATCGATGTGATCGATTCATTCGTTCGCCAGCCAGCAGTCCAACCATTACGCCGAGAACCAGAGTGGAACCAGAGCCAGCGAGAGCCGCCGAGGAGACACGAAAGAAGTTTGGTAAACATTCGTGAATAGATATTGGAAGTGAGTTACTTGTACCTGAGCAGCAAAGCCATCCACCACGCCGAGGATAAAATCCGAGCCAGGAGTACCCGAAAGACGCCGAGGACGAACGAATAGGGAAATCTGCCAAAGTGCATTTCAGAGCCCAATTATTTATTAGTAACGTTCCGGCAAACAGAGAAGTCACCACACGAGATACGAAGACTAGCAAACGTGAAGTCCCCGAAACATGTGAGAATAAGAGTGTATAAGTAAGCAGTCAAAAGAGTTTCGTATGTGTGTACTTTTGCAAAGATAAATTTGAATGCTAATATTAATTAACATCACCTCTAACAACACAGGGATGTCCCAGGTATGTTTTTTATGTACCGTGGTACAAGGACATGATTGGGACATCCAGGGGATGTCCCGTAGAGGTTGTCCAGAGGACATCCCATCTGGTATATCCATATGTTATCCCATTCATGTCCCTGGTATTTCTGATATCCATTATCATATATAAAAATCGTCGAAACTTATCAAAATGTTCATTGAAAATTCAAAGTTGATATTTTATTTTGAAAATGTTTGTTTTTCTTCTGGAAAATAATTATGAAGAAAATGTAAATGTATCTCAGAAATTTCTGGAAACAGAAAATGATTTTTGCAGGTAGGTAGGTAGGTACCCTCAATCAAAATTATCAAGAATTATACAAATTATACAGAATTCCCACAAATCCCAAACATTTCGGTTTCTGTGGTTTTGTCCTGTTTGGTTTTGGCAACATTGTTCGATTTCTTTGGTGATCTGTCAACAGTGTTGTTAACCTCACTTTGCATAATGTGCAAGTTTGTAACTTTTCTTTGTTCCATGTAAAAAGATTAGCGGCATCCTTATTGTGTTTGACCATTTTTGTGAGAATTTGAAACATTTTATAACTTATAGTGTTGTGTATATCATAGTTAAAAAATTGGAATAATTTCAGTTTAAGGTTGGTAAAACAATTATCAAAATATTGAATGTAATCTATTGGATCAAAGTCTTGATTGTTCCAATGATATGGTTAATTGATTCTGAATATTATGTTTGTAGTATATTCATTAATCTATTATAGGTACTCATATTAATATAATGGATCGTATGAGGAAGGTATCCTCAAGGCTTGAGAGAAAAAATACACTGAGTAAATATAAAAGGGCCAGAAAACTTGGAAGAGAAAATTAAGAATCTTGAGAGGCTCATAGTGGGCCTTCTACTAGTCGATTAATGCCTGTAAATGATGATTATCATATAATATCACTTTCTACAGGTTCAGATAAAATTCTTGAAGTTGATCAATGTGATTCAAGTTCTGAAAATTTGTCTCATTGTTCTTTCCTTGGAGAATTCAGCCCTACATCAAGAGAAGACCTAGTTCAAAATCATCATGTTGAGAACCTCGATGAAAATATTGAAAAATATGTAATCATATATTCCAAGTTAACTGAATGACTTGAAACACAACATGAAACATGCAGCAATAATACTCTGTGAGTATTTTTATGTATTATTGTAAATCCTAAAAGAGAGGTAACATGATATCTGTATTGGTATTTTTTTTTTCATTGTCAATTCCATTCCACCTGCAATAACATCTTCGTTACAGGATCTTCTGAAGCCATTGGCAATGAAAAACAGATTGAGGAAGCTTTGCAGAAGTTTTTCAGGAGGACCAAGGAGAGAAGCCACGGAGAAAGAGATAATGCATGGCCTGCAACGAATGCACACCCTAATATGTGTACAATTTCAACTGATTCGCCTTGTCTTTTTTTTTGTTTATTCATCATATAAATTTATATATAAGATGAGTTTTTGTTTGTCGTTTTTTTATTTATCATATTTTAACACAATATTACATATTCATTTCTGAATTAAACTCGTTTTGTGTTAAGAATTTTCCAAATTAATTTAGCCCTCAAATGCAAGATTTTTTTTTGTTTAGAAAAAATATTTTTCATTACAGAATGACCAGTGGAACATGGGAAAAATAATCAAAAAAAGTATTTTTATATATTTTTTTCATATTTTTAACATTTGTTGTTGCAGAAATGCAACATTGTGCACAAATACATATATTTTCTTAATGGTGAAATCTTCTGAAACAATTATTTTTTTTTGTTCAAACAGAGAACAACACCACACTTTTCACAAATTATGTCAGTATAACCCTTGCAACCTGGAAATTTACACCTGGTCATTTTCTCTGCATGGAGTGGCCAGTGTCCAACTTGATCTGTTCGTACATCTCTTGGAGGAATATGCTGTGCATTGCCTCTGTGTCATTTAGCTTCTATCGCTTCTTCCAGACTATTACTTGGTCTACCTCGTTTGACAGTACTTTTAGATGCAACATCACATAAACAGTTTGCCACTTGGCTTCTAAATTTTCACTGTGGTAATATTTCTTTTTGTTTTCCATGTAAAGTCAAGACTCGCTTGTATAGTAGCCATACGTTGACTATACCCAAATCAAGTAAATGATAAAAAATTCGTAAGTACCATTTTCTACTTTTCAACTTGATCCTGTAACGTCCTATAAAACTATCCATTAGATCCACCCCACCCATATGTCGATTGTATTATTGTATAACATAGGGGAATTCCGCATTCACATTTCTCCTTCTTTCTTATCATACCGTTGAATACTAGTTATAGGATCTTTACCAGCATATGTTGAAAGGAGTGTCACACATTTGTTATCTCTCCATATCAGGGACTACACGTCCATACCCTCTATAGTGGTCACATACTCATCCGAGGTGCCACGTTCTTTCTTTTTCAGGTCATTTTCTGCTGGTAATTTACAGTCTGGAATTGCGTTACGTCTGATTGTTCCAAGAGATAATATACCTCTTTTGGCAAGATGAAGCATGCGTTCTAGTGACGTGTAATAATTATCACAATACAATCTATAGTTCTTCATACTAGTAATGACCCGAGACAACCGAACAACAATATTAGCAGATGCACCAATATCTGGTTCATCGGCTGGTCTATTTCCCAAATTTTCTTGTCCTGAACGATACGCAAATCCAGGAATACCAGCAAGTACAAATAATTTGAAACCCCATTTGTGGGGTTTCATAGGCATATATTGCTTCATGTAATGCCTGAATTTTGTGGCACACATTTGTTCATCTACTGAAAGAGTAGGTTCTAGTGGAATGCTGATAAACTTCTCATTCAGATGATCAACTACAGGTCGAAGCTTATGTAATCTGTCATTACCTGGACTATCACGTGGTACTTGTTTGGAGTTATCATTGAAATGAATAAATTGTCTGGTCTTTTCGAATTTTTTCAGAGGCATTACATTTCTCACAAGATCATAGCCTATGTCACTGCTCGAATAAGATCTCACACTGGGCAAATGAACTATTGATGTGTATAAGCAAATACCCATGAACTACTTTATATCAGTTACAGTAAAAATTTTGAATTACTCGGATTTGTTTGAGTAGCAAATAAATTAGTCTGTTCCACAATACTTTCAACAAAATCGTCATTGAAAAAATAAGAGAAGAAACTATATGGGGTTTCCAAAGCCATAACTGCTGGTGGGAGATCAGTGTCCCCATGAAATGCCAATTGCAGATCATTCAAATGAATACCTCGATGTTTCCACACCACTTTTCGCTTTTGCATTTTTTTCCCTTTACCCGACAAAGTATTCACTGAAAGCTGATTTTGATCTTCTGGTTCAACTTCTTCCTCAACCTGATTGAAAGACTCCTCGGATAATGCTTCTTGAATATCCACAAGTGAATCGATTATATCTGCTTCACTTGGTGTATAATTTGGGTCAGCAACACTATCTGTATCTGAGAAGTCCAATCCATCCTCGCTGTCTGACCAATTCTCCCAAATATCAGCCATTTCTTCATCAGTAAGCGGTATTCTTCGATCCATGCTGATTATGAAAGTTTTACCCCTCAATGCACAATGTTGCAATCCTGCAACAACAATTCTCAATCAATTATCACTATCAATTCAATATATGTGACAATCCTCATGAAATTATATCAGAACTACATACCTTATTGTACATGAACACATTTTTTTAAGAAGTCTTCTTCAAAAACTCTGTTATTATACTTTCGTTCAGTGCACCAATACTCTCACCACCAAATTTCAACTAGTAACTGAATTATTAATTCCAAAATCGTAAACACAACACCATCTATGATCGAACTATCAGACTGTATATTTCGAATGGAATCGTTGTTAATATGCAACGCTGTGCTACGGCACCGTATAATAGCAATTAAGCATTTTTAAGCCAGATAAAATTCGTTGTTGCGAAATTGCAACGATATGCATTCAAGGGCTAATGGAAGTGAAGGACATTTGAGGACGTCCAGGGGATGTACCTCAAGGGATGTTCCTGGGATTTCCTACTTTAATTATGGGACATCCCTAGGGTGTCCCTTTGATGTCCATTGTCGGGACTTGGTACATCCCTGGGAATGTAACATGTCCCGATAAAGGATATCCCTGGGACGTCCTAGTGGCAAATGAAGGACGTCCCTGGGATGTACAGGGGAAGTATTTGTGTTGTTAGAGACGTAAAGGGATAGAAAGCCGAAAGAGGAGAAAGCTGTTAGTCGTAAGGCACTATTAGGGCCTCACCACGCTAACAGTCGCGTAAGTTAGGAACCGGAAAACTGCGATTGGGATATGTAGATAACCGACGGAGGAGAAAGTTGATAGTTGGGTCGCAAGGCACTATTATGGCCTCACCACACTATCAGTCGCGCAGGTTAGGAAACCGGAAAATCGTGACATGTGAATATAGATAGCCGAAAGAGGATAAAGCTGTTAGTTGGGTCGCAAGGCACTATTAGGGCCTCACCTCACTACCAGTCGCGCAGGTTAGGAAACCGGAAAATCGTGACAAGTGAATATAGCTAGCCGAAAGAGGAGAAAGCTGTCAGTTTGGTCGCAAAGCACTAGTAGGGCCTAACCACACTAACAGTCGCGCAGGATGGGAAACCGGAAAATCGCGACAGATGAACATAGCTAGGCGAAGGGGGAGATGAAGCTGTGAGTTGGGTCGCAAGGCACTGCTAGGGTCTCACCACATTAACAGTTGCGCAGTCTGGGAAGCAGAAAAACCGCGATAGGTGAATATAGCTAGACGAAGGAAATACAAGCGGTCAGTTGGGTCGCAAGGCACTATCAGGGCCTCACCACACTAACAGTCGCGTAGCATAGCAATGAGAATAAGGGGCGAGTAATTTTAACACAATATTATTCAGACGACGTCGCGAATCAGTTGAAGCCTCTTGCACACGCACGATTTCAGACCGCTTACCCCTCTCAAATAGATGGACGCCTGTAAACTTGCATTTCAAAGCCCGCTTTGTTATTTAATACTGATAACGCCGTTTTTGCATCCCTTCCTTTTGATCTTTTATACTACTGTTTGAATCTTTTCCCAGCATGAGCTTTGGAATAAAATGCTACACCCGCATTAATGAGCTTAGCACGCCTTTCCACTTCTATAGTATATTTTGTCTTATTTATGTAGTCTTTGAGGCTACCGACAGCCGCCCTGTATATAGTTATTAGTTTAGAAAGTAAAGTTGTTATAATTAATCCCGATTTCATTTACTTGGTTTAGAGCTTTGAATAGAACAAATCATTGTGCATGCAGCACCCAGGTTCGAAACCCAGCCAAGGGCAGTTGAAGCCTGCCCTTCTGGTTCCGTTGTGTGAGTCAATACTATACTGACCCCTGGAGTGTTTATTTTCTCCACTGAGACTGCCCGGAGCAAAGTGGCCCTTTCACTACCATCAAAGGTGGCGCCCGAGGCAACTCCGTAGTTGACAGAAACGCGCCAAGATCAGGTTGAAGGAGCAAAAGCCCCTTACAACAGAAATTACCAGCGTTCAACTATTTGAGACAAAAATTTTGAGGAATAGATAAAATCATATAAAGAAGCTGAATTTCAGAGTTTCAGAAGAAATTTTATGCTTTGAAATTCTTTGAAAATATTGAACCTAGATATAACTTCAATCATAAAACATTAGATTCTCAACGTTCATTATAACTGTATCACTCAAATATCTTGAAAAGAAAAATTGTTTATTAGTCTTCATGTTTCAACCTGAAGAGGATGATATATCAGAACAATTGGTGTCTAGAAAAGGATCTTGATGGCGTCTTAGTAGATTGAATATCATTCAAACAGAAGTAGTATTAGAAGACAAAATTTTGAATCTAATACATCTCAATATTAGAAGTATAAACAAAAATTTCTACCAACTTCTCATTTTAATAACCGACCTATGGCTATAATACCTTTTATAATAATGCAGACATCAACAGAAATGATGAAGTGATTATATTCATAGAGAAGCAACTTGATATAGAAGTTAGACATATTTAATTAACATCTAGCCAAACTACAATCAGTAGAATTACCTTTATAAAATATTTTTATTTTGGTATCACAGCTATATATAAGCCTCCACCAGTCAAAGAAAATTGATTCAATTTATATTTACTAATATATTTTGAAAGTATCTTGAATAAGAAAACATATATTGGGGAAAATACTGACAATCACTTAAATGAATACCTCTCTTCAATGGGACCTCATGGGTATGCTCCATATACAACATCCCCTACTCGTCTGTTAGCATGTCTTGTCAGACAAAAATTAAAAATAAATACAATAAACTTGACATCCTTCGGATTAGATACTGATATAACTGATCATCTTCCAGTAATGATAAATATAATATTAATTACATTAAACTAAAACAAAAGATCTCAACATAAAGTTAGCAAGAAGTTACCTAATGTAAGTGTGTTTGTCCAGCTACAAATAATTTTGAAAAAAGTTTTAATAAAATCATAAAATCATGTACTTACAACAAAACGCGTAATAAAAATAGCAAGTACAAGAAAATTGAAGATTGGATTTTAGAGGGTCTGATTACTTCCATTAAACAGAGAGACAAAATTAAGAAACAACAACAAATTATAGTCAATAGTAGCAGAATATAAATTTTGAAAAGGGAAACATTCTCAATTGAATATTGATAGAAAGATTTTTCTGCGAATTAAAAAATCAACGATTAAAATGTTTTTTTTTTTGTGAATGTCTAACAGAAAACAACTACTTCCTCGGCTAAAGCCACGCTGGACATTGACCTACATCTGATAGATATTCTGAGAAGGCCCTAACTCAAAAGAAAAAATCTGAAATTGAAAATTTGCATTTTCAAAACGGATAGTTATTTGATTTTCTATTCCAGTCTCAAGTAAGAACTCATAAAGATGAATGAGGCAAAGAAGAATGTTTTCCAAAAGAAAGTACTCACCAGAAATCATTCGTAACATTGACGCAGGAGAGACATCGCATTCACTAGGTCTTCTATACATTTTTGTCGACGAAAATCTATTTCACGCTTCCACGATCATCAGGAAGACCGGAAGAAATGGGAAACACAATTTCAAGAAGCAATCTCACTTTGTAAAGATGGAAAAAGTTGGAATCATTTCTTTTGGAGAGACACTTTGAAATTAGTGTTTTCTGACATTAAAACCTGTCATGGGGTATGATAGATTGATTTGTTGAAAATATAAACAGGATGTTCATAAAATCAGATGTGGAATCATCTGCGACTGAAAGATAAACTTTAGTCACTATCTTCCATCGTCAAGATAACCTCTTGTTGAGTATTCATGTTGAAAAGGGAAACATTCTCAATTGAATATTGATAGAAAGATTTTTCTGTGAATTGAAAAATCCACGATTAAAATGAAGTTATTTTTTGTGAATGTCTAAAAGAAAACAACTACTTCCCCGGCTGAAGCCACGCTGGACATTGAACTACATCTGATAGATATTCTGAAAAGGCGCCAACTCAAAAGAAAAAATCTGAAATTAAAAATTTGCATTTTCATTCAGATAGTAATTTAATTTTATATTCCAGTCTCAATCAAGAACTCATGAAGATGAATGAGGCAAAGAAGAATGTTTTCCAAAAGAGAGAACTCACCAGAAATCATTCGTAACATTGACGCAGGAGAGACATCGCATTCACTAGGTCTTCAATACATTTTTGTCGACGAAAATCTATTTCACGCTTCCACGATCATCAAGAAGACCGGAAGAAATGGGAAACACATTTTCAAGAAGCAATCTCACTTTGCAAAGATGGAAAAAGTTAGAATCGTTTCTTTTGGAGAGACACTTTGAAAATAGTGTTTTCTGACATTAAAACCTGTCATGGGGTATGATAGATTGATTTGTTGAAAATATAAACAGGACGTTCATAAAATCGGATGTGGAATCATCTGCGACTGAGAGATAAACTTCAGTCACTATCTTCCATCGTCAAGATAACCTCTTGTGGGGTATTCATGTTGAAAAGGGAAACATTCTCAATTGAATATTTATAGAAAATTTTTCTGTGAATTGAAAAATCCACGAATAAAATGAAGTTATTTTTTGTGAATGTCTAACAGAAAATAACTACTTTCCCGGCTAAAGCCACGCTGGACATTGAACTACATCTGATAGATATTCTGAAAAGGCCCTAACTCAAAAGAAAAAATCTAAAAGTGAAAATTTGCATTTTCATTCAGATAGTTATTTGATTTTCTATTCCAGTCTTAATGAAGAACTCATGAAGATGAATGAGGCAAAAAAGAATGTTTTCCAAAAGAGAGTACTCACTAGAAATCATTCGTAACATTGACGCAGGAGAGACATCGCATTCACTAGGTCTTCAATACATTTTTGTCGACGAAAATCTATTTCACGCTTCCACGATCATCAGGAAGACTGGAAGAAATGGAAAACACATTTTCGAGAAGCAATCTCACTTTGCAAAGATGGAAAAAAATAGAATCATTTCTTTTGGAGAGACACTTTGAAATTAGTGTTTTCTGACATTAAAACCTGTCATGGGGTATGATAGATTGATTTGTTGAAAATATAAACAGAATGTTCATAAAATCGGATGTGGAATCATCTGCGACTGAAAGATAAACTTTAGTCACTATCTTCCATCGTCAAGATAACCTCTTGTGGGGTATTCATGTTGAAAAGGGAAACATTCTCAATTGAATATGGATAGAAAGATTTTTCTGTGAATTGAAAAATCCGCGATTGAAATGAAGTTATTTTTCGTGAATGTCTAACAGAAAACAACTACTTTCCCGGCTAAAGCCACGCTGGACATTGAACTACATCTGATATATATTCTGAAAAGGCCCTAACTCAAAAGAAAAAATCTGAAATTGAAAATTTGCATTTTCATCCTGATAGTTATTTGATTTTATATTCCAGTCTTAATTAAGAACTCATAAAGATGAATGAGGCAAAGGAGAAAGTTTTCCAAAAGAGAGTACCCACCAGAAATCATTCGTAACATTGACGCAGGAGAGACATCGCATTCACTAGGTCTTCAATACATTTTTGTCGACGAAAATCTATTTCACGCTTCCACGATCATCAGGCAGACCGGAAGAAATGGGAAACACATTTTCAAGAAGCAATCTCACTTTGCAAAGATGGAATGAGTTAGAATCATTTCTTTTGGAGAGACACTTTGAAAATAGTGTTTTCTGACATTAAAACCTGTCATGGGGTATGATAGATTGATTTGTTGAAAATATAAACAGGATGTTCATAAAATCAGATGTGGAATCATCTGCGACTGAGAGATAAACTTCAGTCACTATTTTCCATCGTCAAGATAACCTCTTGTGGGGTATTGATGTTGAAAAGGGAAACATTGTCAATTGAATATTGATAGAAAGATTTTTCTGTGAATTGAAAAATCCACGAATAAAATGAAGTTATTTTTTGTGAATGTCTTACAGAAAACAACTACTTTCCCGGCTAAAGCCACGCTGGACATTGAACTACATCTGATAGATATTCTGAAAAAGGCCCTAACTCAAAAGAAAAAATCTGAAATTGAAAATTTGCATTTTCATTCAGATATTTATTTGATTTTCTATTCCAGTCTCAATTAAGAACTCATGAAGATGAATGGGGCAAAGAAGAATGTTTTCCAAAAGAGAGTACTCACCAGAAATCATTCGGAACATTGACGCAGGAGAGACATCGCATTCACTAGGTCTTCAATACATTTTTGTCGACGAAAATCTCTATCACGCTTCCACGATCATCAGGAAGACCGGAAGAAATGGGAAACACATTCTCAAGAAGCAATAGCAGGAGTCGGGTCACTTGGGCACATGTCACTACGAGCGCACCTCTCCGGTCATCGGTTACTCCCAGTGGCTGTGGATTGGGGGTAAATTGGGGGTTGGCCCACCTGGGAAACGTGTTCCATGACGTAATCCTGGCGGCGTCGGTAGACGTCAAAGGTCAAAATGACAACGTCAGACTTCAAGGCATCGTTGGCGGGTCGATTGGTGACGGAATGTATACTTCAACGGCGTTGGTGGGTTCATGACGGGGGGCCGCTGACGGCGGTGGAGGTTTGGTGGCGGATTCGGGGATTGATTCTGCTGGGGTGCGTACGTCGCGAAACAATGGCGCGTGGCATAGGTGTGTTGGTCCGTGTCTTTGGGCCGTTGGGAATATTTGGGGGTTGCCCCACCGTGGCTTTGGCCTATGGGAAAATTTGGGTCATACAGAGTGGCTCAAATTACCATGAAATATATGAATTCATATACGTTTTGTATACAGGGTGTACCAAAAAAGTCGATGTCACCGATTCAGCTGATTTTCAACGAGGCAATGTGAATCGATGTACTTGAGCCATTTTGGCACTTGAAAATCGATTAAAAAAATAAAAAATCCAGTTTCCGTCCTATCATAGCAAGTGAGGTGTCAAATGAAAGGAGAACACCCATATAATCTAAATTCATCAAGCTCCGCCCTCCAACTTTATCGTAGAACAATAAATCGCCATTTGATAGCCTTAAATGACTTGAAATAACAAAACCAATACCTAATTCGTGATCACGGCATGGAACTATACCCAAATCCACCAAAATCTCATGAACCGGAAGTGACCACTGATTTCGATGCGATAAGGGAAATTTCGGTGTCAATGGATTCGTCTCGATGCCAAGAATCATAATTGCGTATTTTCCGATGACAAAAGGGCACTAGGAGCTAACTTCGTTATGGGGTGAGATACAGAAGGTTGCGAGTACTCTAACAAGACAACTTTGACTAGAGAACGTGGATATGAAAAGTTTGTATGTATATCATGCGGAATTAAACGATTTCAGCCAAACGACGGTGGAGACTGGTAAATGATGGAGCTGAAAGCAGTACTCGATTAGAAAATCGCTCCTGGTAAATATGTCTTGCTTTGCGCGAAGCTTTTTCCGGTGGCCCATGGCCAGAAACTTCCTTCAAAGACCGAAAGTAGGGGTTGATCCAGCTAGTGGGGTGCAAACGGCCGTATTTGGGTTGAGTTGGGCTGTGTTGGGTTGAGTTGGTCAACCGTGACGCTGACCCAGAGGGACATGTGAGGGTTGGACCGTAGCTTTGGTCCATCGAAAACGACGAGAATGGCGGGTATTGGTATCGAAAACGACGAGAATGGCGCAGTATTGGTATCGAAAACGACGAAAACGACGAGAATGGCGTATCGAAAACGACAAACGACGAAACGACGAAAACGACAGAAAGACGAATGGTATCGAAAACGACGAAAACGACGAGAAATCGGAACGTATCGAAAACGACAAAAAACGACGAAAACGACGAGAATGGCGTATCGAAAACGACGAAAAACGACGAGAATGGCGTATCGAAAACGACGAAAACGAGGTACGAAAACGACGAGAATGGCGTATCGAAAACGACGAAACACGACGAAGAATGGCGTATCGAAAACGACGAAAACGACGAGAATGGCGTATCGAAAACGACGAAAACGACGAGAATGGCGTATCGAAAACGACGAAACGACGAAACGAGAATGGCGTATCGAAAACGACGAAAACGACGAGAATGGCGTATCGAAAACGGCGAAAACGACGAGAATGGCGTATGCGAAAACGACGAAAACGACGAAAACGACGGGAATGGCGTATCGAAAACGACGAAAACGACGAGAATGGCGGATAGAAGAGATCGAAAACGACGAAAACGACGAGAATGGCGTATCGAAAACGACGAAAACGACGAGAATGGCGTATCGAAAACGACGAAAACGAGAGAATGGCGTATCGAAAACGACGAAAACGACGAGAATGGCGCAGTAAAAACGTGGCGTATCGAAAACGACAGAAAACGACGAGAATGGCGTATCGAAGAAAAATGCGCATGAAACGACGAAAGAATGGCGTATCGAAAACGACGAAACGAACGAGAATGGCGTATCGAAAAACGACGAAAACGACGAAATGGCGTATGAAACGACGAAAACGACGAAGAAGCGTAAAAGAGCTTGAAAACGACGAAAAGAAGAGTGTGCGGAGCGTAAAGATAGACAGGGTGTTTCATTGACAACTGAAAAAAAAAACATAAACACTTCTCATTGGAGAGAAAAAAACATGGCCACCTGTCATCGAAAAAATAAAACATGAGCCCTGTTAGAAAACATAACAGCTGTCGTCTGTTACGGAAAAACATAGGCCGCTTCGAAGAAAACATGGCCGCTTTGTAAGAAACATGGCCGTCATTGTAGAAACATGGCCACCTGTCATCGGAAAAACGTGGCCGCTTGTCATCAGAAAACATGGCCGCTTTGTTCGAACCAGGAACCGCCAGATCATTTGTTTATCGCTCCCCACTCCACGCTATTCAAAATGATGAATATCTGTTGTGGAGCGTCATTTTCGAAATGTCTGCTGAAGAGTACAGACGTAGAGTTGAAGAATTTGATAGAAGGGTCCGAGAATTATCCAGAGATATCCAATTTTATGAGAAAAAGAAAACGTAATGAAACAGTTTGCCAAGTTGAGGTGGGGAACTTGGAAAAACGAAATTACCTCCACATCATATCCATTGCGTCGTATTCAGCCCACAACACTCTACAATGGTCCTTCTGAAGTCTCTGCTGCTGCTTTCGGCATTCCACAATAATATGTCATATATCAATGTGCCTAATGGAAGTCAACACACCATCCTATTGCATCATAATTCACGACTGCGTAATGGAACACTCACCACTGAGCGAGATTGTACGACATGTATCTTAGTTGTACGGGAGACTCTGAAAGATGAAGATCGTTGTAGTGGATATTCAGGTTTCACTTTGACTCGTGAGTTTTACCCCAAAGAAATAACTATTTGTGATGGAAAGATCTTCTAATCAAACCTCAGCATTCAACTTGCTTTCCGCTGTCGATAAGAAGCAAGTCAGATATGAAACAGAACATCCTTGGTTTGAGATATTCCGATGGGTATGTCGATTACGCTGGTTTAGATGACATCTGGAAGCTGCTGAAGATGTTGATATTATTTATGTGAAAGGACATCAAAATGTAGATATTCTGCAGAATTATTTCACGTGGTGCATGCGTGCTATGCCGCCACAGCTAATCAATATCGAGAAATGCCAAAACAACCCCCCACCACCAGTTTTTCCGAATGGAGGATCGCTCTGCATGAATCACAAGGGCAAGAACATTCGCTGCAGTTTGATACATTGTTTCGCAATATGGGGATGGGTGACTCAGCGACTGTGGACATAATGGCTGCATGGAAAGTTGTATGTTTCAATCCAAAAAGATGTAATTGCACTAGTATATCTTCACGTAGAATTGTACCTATACCTTTGAAATAAAATATCGAATTGTATGTGCGTGTGTGCGTTTTATTCAAAAGTTTGCATTGATTGCATTCAGTTCTCTTGTGATCATGGCAGTGCTAACATCAAGTTACATTATATTGACAGCTGTTTTTCAAATACTCTGTATATCAATTCTCCATATAATGTAAGAGATGTTTTCATTACTTTCGATAATGTCACTGGATATAGAAATGAAACATGGCCTTCAAACTGGGTGAAAATGACTCCATCTCAAGTCAATGGGGGACATTTGTCTGTTTTGAGTGTTGAAATACCGGAAAAGTCAAATTTCTACAAGTTGAGACTTGCTTTTACCGATCGAACTGTCGGTGATTCGGATTGGAGAAGAGCGATGACGACGATCACCCCCACCTCACCACCTTGTGCTTGGAGAACTTTGGCGGGATTGATTTACTTCATTACGAGTGTGTCACTGGTGCAGATGTCCAAATTGTGCATCAAATATCTATACAAGTTGAAAAAGAAACAATGAAAAAAGTCAGTTTTCGAGAGGAAAACAACATCCATTACATGTTCACATGGACATTCGCCTACAACAAATCACGAAGAAAATTTTGGGAGTATGTTGCCATTGATCGATGTCGCTTCAAGAGACGTATTGAAGAATCCAAGAATATAATCACACCTATTCTAGATGAAAAGCATCGAAAAAATATGTATGAATGTCGATTCAAATGATTTGAATAAATGTTGAAAGCAATAATGCGTTTCCATAACCTCACTTTTAATGAGTGGTTTCCTTCAGATCGTATCATAACCTTACTTTTGGGCCACACCAGAAAAACAGTTTGAAAATGTACAGTCAAAACTATGATGTCATTCCCTTTGTCTGACTCATTGCATTCTCATCAACAAATAGCGGAAACGACGTCCGGTGTGAATAATTATCAACCGGAAACGACTTCATGTCGATGATTATTCACCGGATGACGACTTCCTGTTGACTAGCTCAAATTAGAACAATGAATCATCACTGACGCATTCTTATCACCAATTAGCGGAAACGACTGCCGGTGTGAATAAGACGTGGATTTACATAGGGGATTTTCGGGAAACTGAAATAACAAAATGTGTGGTGAAGAATAAAATCACTTTCGATGATCATGTTGATAGCAAGACCGTACAGACTAGACGTTCCTACGCATTGACCAAAGTAAAATCGGACTACATGTGTCTTTTCAAAGTACCCTGCATGTACTATGATTTTTCAATGTTAATAAACTAAGTTCTCATATTTGATGCGTTCATGTGATGAATTGATCTGTAAAAAAAAACAAGAAAAAAGGTTTTCACATCATTTATTACATAAATTATGGATGAGTTGCGATTCATAATAAAATAGATATTCCCTTAGACCATTTGCATACAAACTATCTATGGATGATGCTTGGCAAAATCCTTTGATAATTTCATCCACAGTTACATTTAGTCCATCACTCAGCCATGATTTCATCATAGCAAATACATTTTATAATAAGCACAAAGTTGAGAGAACCCAACATGGCCATGCGATCAGACACAACTTCCCTTTGGGTGTGAAGAATGCTTGCGATGTCTTGCTCAGTCAGGTTCAATTCAGTGTCGCCCTTGATGATGGTCAGCTGCTTCGTATCACTCTCAATGAACTGAGTGACGGTTACGAAATCACCACAACAAGTCGTAACAGGTTCATACTCATATGGATGACCAGTGATGACGTCACGGAAAAAATTGTCTAATATGTTGTCCAATATGTGTATGAGGGTGTACCAGTCGCTGGATGAGAAAGATATGTGTCTAGTCGAAAATCTTTGTTTCAAGATACCACAGGTGTCGAAATCCCTAGCAGGGCTAAGGCCGCAACGAATTTCATAGTTCTCCATTGGAAACACCATTAGTAGCAGATGATTTTCATTTTCAGCCATGGCCTCGTATCGTGTTAATGATACACCAACGTCACCATAGTAATCACGCTGAGCTGCAGCCTCGTATCGATTCAGAGCTTGATCGATTCCATCGGAATCACAATCACTTTCAAACATACTACCGACGCTGGCATAACCACTATCGTGAGACATTCTACTGTTGCTGCTATTGAAACTCAACTGCCCAATAGCTTGTAGAATTCACTTATATCCATCCCCCCCACCACCACCAATGATAATGAATGTTTATCCCACGAATTTGTTTCAGAACATTCTAGACAAGATCAAAATTTTCAATCCATGAGTTATGAGTCTTATCCAGGCCGAGCCATTTAACCAGCATTTTCTTTCCTTTTCTCTTGATTACCTTCTCCACGAGATAGATGTCGGGATTGGCAGTTTTCTGTAATTCCTCTTCGTAGAATGCTCCTTGAATGGGTGTGCCTAGTGTATCTTCCAACAGATAGGTGGTAGGATTGGTAATTTTGACTTTGACGATTTTGAATAATTCTGTTGTCCACTTGGGGGTGTAACCTTTTTCAAAGAAGTATTTTGATTTTGAGATGCGTACCATGTCACCCAATTTGAATTTTTGTGGTCCGACAATCTTCAGATGACTATATGTTTGACGTAGAACTTTCTTTTCGTTAGATTTGTCGATTTGGTTCGGTTTGAAGCCGGTCGTTCGATGCACAGTATCATTGTAGGAGGCGGTTATTTCAGGTAATATTTTCAGCCAATTGTAGGTGCCTTGCAAACTAAAGTACATGTAGAGTCTTTCTTTCAGCGTTCTTATTACGCGTTCTGCCATTGAAGCTTTCATCACGCTGAATGTATTGTAATGAATGATTTGACGTGTTTTCATGAGACTTTGAAATTTACCATTATAAAATTCTTTTCCTTGATCAGTCTGCAAATTTTTCGGACACCTTTTCGTATGTGACAAAATATCTGTAAAGGCTTCGGTAACTGCAACGCCAGTTTTGGTTTTCAATGGTCGAGTCCAGACGAATTTCGAGAAACAATCGATGACCACGAGAATTAGTTTGAAATTTCGATTTTGGCGAGCGTATTGTCTCATTTCGGCCAAGTCCATTTGCCATAAATCATCCAAACCTTTGAGGAGGGTACGACGTCGAGGGTATTTTTTTCGAGCGGGTCGATGTAATTCCGACACCAACTGAGCCTTTTCGGAGGAGAATGCAGTACCTAGATTACGGCTACTACGTCGAGACGTCCGTGACTTGATCTTCTTGGATGACGTCATTGTATGAGTAGTAATTTAAAAGGTGATGTAATATAAATGAAACGACATACACAGTCAGGAACTATTTATTCCAATATACATGTATACAATTAAGTGGAAGATTTTCTCAAGGCATTATATATTTGAACTAGCTTTTGGATATCTGCATCTAGTATCGAAACTTTCTGAGCAAGATCATCAATGTTTCGTTTTTGACTTGCTATACGATCATCAACATAATTTTTATTCGTTAAATCCTTTGGTTCCTCCGCTGGAGATTTCATAATTTTTTTGTTCACGGTCACCAATCCAGTTTCGAGGTTATGTATGGAAACGTCCACTTGTTGTCCTCTAGTGGTCATAGTGTTGATGTGATTTCTGATTTGCTGCAATCTGTCACGTGTTTCAGCGACGTGCGCACCATGTTTTGTAATCATGTCAACGAAATTCATATTGATTGTTTTTAGATTTTCCTCGAAAGTCTTTGTGGTGATGTTCAGGTTATTTATAGCCTTTTCACATGCAGTGATGCCCATTTTCGTGGAAGCGAGAGAAGACTTGAGTTGTTGTTCAATTTTATACGTAAATTCATGCAAGATCTCATCCACATACCCTTTGTTGGCCGCATCTTTTCTGTTCGTAGGTCTCTTAACATTACACAATTTCAAATCGTTAAAATCAATGTCGCCGTCTGGTGTTGTATGCAATCCACTACCATCACTTTTCGATATATGTTTCCGCTTTCTATTGGAACTACGTCCAAACTTGTCGACAGTCATTGTGAAAATGTGTTATGTACATGAGGGAGCGAGTTATTTATTGAATGATGCCTGCTTCCCGGAGTTCATTTATTATTGCCAATATTTCGTTGTCGTGAGAAGTATTTCCGGCATCTTTTGAAGCTATCAGCAGCCTCAATCGTTCACACAATTCGTTCGGATCATCCCAGTAAATATATTCTATGGGTTTGCTATTGAAGGTCATCATATCGTGATGAGATTGCTGGGGAAGGAGTCCCTTGCCAGTGGTGTGTCGACGGAACATAGGCCGTATTATATCTGTATATTTACTTCTTCGACTACCCTTCATGTTGCCTGCTGAATTCAGATGAGCCCCGTCAATTCTAAAATAGTTTTATATGCATTCAAATCCTCTGCATTGTAGGAGGGGTCATCATAGAATATTAGCTGATAGAGTCCTGGAGTCCCTCTCACATACTTTCCCTCCGTTATGATATGGTTATTTTTATCGAAATCAATGTATTTTTTGCCTAGAAACCATTTAGAAGAAACTTCATCATAAACAGGTCCGTATAATTTATCGACCTTCTCATTTTTACTCCAGTGTTCGAGGATGTATTTTTGTGACATGGGGGGATATTGCTCAACATATTCGAGCATCACTTCTTCTGGAATAGATTCTTCCGCCGATGGTTTCGCATCATCGAAAACGCTTTCATCACTATCATCGTGTGTTTCGGCAATGTCCATCATAGGAAGGAATTGTGTTTCTTCTGGAGATTGTTCTTCTTCTTCTTTTTCTTCTTCTTCTTCTTTGAGTTCCTCCTTCTTGATACGTTTGAGGTTAGGAGAACGTCGATTGATCTTCGATGACTTGACTATTTCTTCGAGGGGTTTGGACAGAGGTTCGAAGAGTTTAGTTATGGATGCATCTTCTTCGGATTTACCCAATTTGTAAGCTAAGTGTCGTTTTCTGATTTCCTTCGATAATAAAGAGATTTTATTTTTCCGAATGACGTCAACTTCTTTGCTGAACGGCTTCATGTTTACTGATGACATGCTAATCTTTACGCATGCATATATATTTATCGAAACCATGTCGATATCTACCTGCATTCAAATCGAAATCCTTGGCAATTACGAGTGTGCCATATTTTTCGCGCCAACATTCTGCACACAAACGTTTGAATTGTTCGAATGACATATCGGGCGAAACGTGTTCATCGAATACGTGTTTCATGTTAATTTCATCCTGCTTGAACAACACAATCAAATTGCAATTGTCTCGAATTAGTTGTTTGGGTATCTTCGAGTACGTTTGGCATATATATATGGCGTCAATGTCCTTGTGTCTGCACATTGAAAAATATTCTCGAATTTTCTGTTGACCATCACAAGCCACATCATCGAATATGAATATTGAGTTGGGTTTGGCTTCATGAGGACTCATAATTTCCTCGTTTTCTCGGAACGGAAAATATCCGATTTCTTTGACTTCATTTAATACATCTTGAAGCAATTGGTACTTGTGTTGATATAGAGACTTTGAGTAGACATAAACGTTTTCAAAATTTGCTCCATTCGGACTGAACAGTAATGATAAGCCTATATTTGTTTTCCCACATCCGCTCGGCCCCGAGATGATGGCTCTGAAGGAGTTTGGCAATAATTCACCATGTTTTTCTCTACGTTTGAGGGATTCAAATTCGTCATAGTTGTCGATTGGTAGCGTTTTTTCTTGTTGAACAATCTCCATATCAGAATCGGAATTCACATGCTGTTCATCGTTTTTTCGATCACTTGAGTGGTTGTTATCTTGTTTTGCTCTGTATAATTCTTTGCACTCCATCGCCTCTTTGGTGGAAATATCTTGGAGATGATATTTTTATATTTCCACGATTTGTTGGCTTTGATTTTCCCATTTGATCTTTTGTAGGCATCGGTCGACATCAGAATCGTTTTATAGTTTATAAGATCTTGATCGGTGAAATTTGTTGGCTGGTTTTCAGTCAAAAGTCTCTTCAAGCCCTCAGTCAGTTCGTAGGTGTCTTGACCAAATTTCAACGTATTGCCTTCAATGTTTATGGGTTCTTTCCTATGAAACATTTCGCCCCATCCGTATTGATGTCATAACAGTAGGGTTCAAGAAATAGTGTAGACATGTTGACGCGTCGAAAGTCTCAGTACAACTGACATTCACTGTCACATCAATCATGTTATAGGAACTGATCGCAACCCAAATATGGTATACATAACCTCGAACCTCTTTATAACTAAATGATGTAATCGTTGTGACGTCAGTCCTCATGTTGACGTATAGCGGAGAAGGTGTTATTAATACGCTCATCAATAAGTTACCTTTCGAATTACATCTGCCAGGATATCAGTATTGTGGTCCTGGAACTCGATTAAAACAACGTCTCGCACGTGGTGACGAAGGAGTGAATCATCTGGACGCAGCTTGCAAGCAGCACGATATTGCCTATTCACAAGACTCATCTCTCGAAGCACGTCATAAAGCCGACAGAGTTCTCGAAGAAAAGGCGTGGCAACGAGTCAAATCCAAAGACGCGTCACTTGGTGAAAAAACCAGCGCTCTATTCGTTACTGGAACCATGAAAACTAAACGCAAATTCGGCATGGGTATGACATCATTCAACAGTCATATTGGAAAAATAATCAAGAAATGGAAGCCTCATCCGAATAATGTAAAGAAATCCATCGCCTCAGCTTTGAAAGCGGCAAAAATGGTCGTTCAACAAGCGGGAGGACGTAAGAAAATACGTCAGCCGAGAATTATTCCTTTCGAATCAAAATCCGGAGGTTTCCTACCGCTAATACCCCTATTTGCTGGGCTTTCGGCGTTGGGTACGTTGGTGGGAGGCGCAAGCGCCGTAGCCAAGACGGTTATCGATACAAAGAATGCCAAAAAGAAACTCGAGGAAGATCAGCGTCATAATAAAGCTATGGAACATTTGGGATCTGGTCTGTATTTACGCAAGACCCCCCGAGGTTATGGATTGTTCTTGAAAAAACAACAGCAGCGGCGTCAAGGAGGACGTGGTCTCTATTTGAAGAAGCAAAAAACTCTTATTGAAGCTGCCCAATAGAGCGTTGTACGACTCGGATATAGAAAAGTGCGCTCGTCAATTGCAAATACCCCATTTTAGAGGAGTCTTTATGCGAGACTCGCTACCGCAGCGCCCTCTACAAAAGGAATGTGCTGTACTGAATTTGGACTCTACGAAAAATACGGGTACACATTGGGTAGCTTACATAAAAAATGGCAACACTGTGAATTATTTCGATAGCTTTGGCAACCTGAAGCCACCATTGGAACTTGCAAGATATTTTGGTATCAATGTTGAAATTATATATAACAACGATCGTTATCAGAATTATAACCAGTTCAGTTGTGGACATCTATGCATACGCTTCCTACTCGACAATGTCTGAAATATGTCTGAGGGACTTGTGCGATGCAGAATTGAAAGCTATTCCTCTGAATTATCTGATACAATATGCTGGACCCTGGGAATTACTAGATGTGTGGCATAAATTACCTGAAGAATACAAAGTTTGTTTCGAACTGCAAGTTCGTCTACCATGTTTCATCCATCATCGGAAAGAATGTCCGCAGCAGCAAGACTCCCATGCAGTATTTTGGTTATGTTAGTTCACAAAATGAATGTTATTATTGTGTGAATAAATTATAATCTCTTGTTTTATGTTATTTATATCTTGTCCCTTATCGAATGACTCAGTCATGTCTATGATATTAACCTTGAACGGTCGCTCATCGACGCTTTCCATCAATTTCACGCCTCCCCTCCAATTGGATGGTGATGCAGAATACGGATTAGCTTTATTGAGTTTTCATTCGTACAACAGTATACCCAACATATCGGAGGGTACAAAGTTCCATTATTTCGAGAACAGTGATAAGAGCAAGAGAAAAAGCATTGATATTCCTGTGGGAGCCTACGAAATTGAAGATATTGAAGCATTGCTGCAAAACACATTGTTCCAAAACAATTCGTCGAACGTCCTGATGCCTTCTTCTATCTCCGTCCCAATAATAATACGCTGAAAAGCGAAATATTTTGCTCGAAACACGCCATCGACTTCACGACTGGAGATACTCTGGCTCATATATTGGGATTTTCGCCTGCTATCCTCGCACCCAACATTCATCATGCATCCGATCGACCCGTCAACATCATACAAGTACGTACGATTCACGTCGACAGCAATATTACGTCCGGAGCCTTCTACAACGACAGACCGTCTCATACGATATATGAATTTGCTATAGACGCTGACCCTGGTTACGCCATTGACGAAACTCCCAATCATCTCATATATCTGCCTATCCATCATCAAAGTGCATTAGATAACATTACGCTGAGAGTGTTGGATCAAAATTTCCAGTTGATTGATTTTCGAGGAGAGGAAGTTATTGTTCGTCTGGAATTGAAGAAACTATGGTCCTGATCATCGATAAAAGTCCTGCATCTACATTCGAACCTTCAGTCTTCACCAAGACATACACGACAACGATTCGTCAATTGTCTGCAGAGTATATACCTCTCCTGAAATCTCTCGGTCATCATGTTGTCGAGTCAGGTGTTCAACATTTTCCGAACACCTCAAATGGACGAAACAATACAGAAAGTCGAATGGAGAACGTATTACCCGTATGTCAAATCATTTCGAAATAATGACGTCATCGAAATCAGTGTCAACCAATCGGATGCATTTGATGCTTTGTACGATAGCCACTTGTACATCAGCGGGAAAGTAACCAAAATTCGAGGCGATGGAAAAGTAACGTTTGTTAACAACGCTGGCGCTTTCATGTTCCAATCGGCCAGCTACGAACAGAACGGCAAGGAATTGGAGACTGTACGTGATGTTGGTATCGTTAGTACGGTAAGAGGCTTCTTGTGCTACACAAACGACGAAACGAAACTCCTCTCCAACTCTGGCTGGACCTACCCCAATACTGTGGGCATCATTTCACCTACCGCTCTGACATTCAACATGTTCATTCCGCTCCGACACTTTTTGAACATTTTCAACGACTATCAATACGTTTCTTATGGAAAGCATGCTATACGATTGGTCAGAGCTGGAAACGATAATAATTGTTTTAAAATTGATGAGAAGAAGGATGCTACAATACCTACAGAAGTTAAATTGGAAATTGAAAATATTGAACTGAAAATTAAACGACTATATCCCAGCGATGCCATCAAATTACAGCTGCTGAAAGGTATCAAAGCCGACACTTCCATTATGATTTCGTTCAGAAAATGGGATTTGCACATGTTGCCAACTCTCACTGTCGGTTCCACCACCGAAATGTGGGCAGTGAAAACTTCGTCGTTTGTCGAAAGTCCTCGATACGTTATTGTATGCTTCCAGAAGAATCGTGATCATACCATCACCAATAATGATCCCACAGAATTCAGTAACTTAAATATCGAGAATATTACTTTGACGTTGAACGGTGAAACTTACCCCAAGGAAAAGATGCATTCGCAATTCACCAATGGGGACTTTTCACAAGCCTATCACAATTACACACAATTTGGATTTGGCTACAAGAATTCCCAACACCACACGCCTCTCCTGTCTTATGCCGAATTTGCAAACAAAACATTTTTCGTCATCGATTGTTCCAGAAGAGACGAGAGCATCAAGAGTTCCAGTGTCGATGTTAAGCTGGAGATCGAAGCATCAACTGGTTTTCCCGACAATACCCGAGCCTATTGCGTCATCGTACACGATACCATCCTCGAACACCTGCCACTCAGCGAAATTATTAGAAAACTGAACTGAATGTCTGCGTTCATTGCCATTCAAGCATTCGTCGTTGATGCTGTCTCCCAACCAAAGAAGATTGCCATTCGGATTGGAGATCAATGCAACAATTTTGTACTATTATCAAATCAAAGCTTTTCCTCGCTGAGTTTTGTATAATTGAATATATGATATATTGCCTAAATAAAATGTATGAAAAAAAAATATCTTTTATTGACGTGAAAGTACTTGTTTCATAAGTCGAAACACCGATAAACAGATGATCTGGCGGTTCCTGGTTCGAACCCATGCTTGGACATTTCCGTTTTTGTTTAATTCCGCATGATATACATACAAACTTTTCATATCCACGTTCTCTAGTCAAAGTTGTCTTGTTAGAGTACTCGCACCCTTCTGTATCTCACCCCATAACGAAGTTAGCTCCTAGTGCCCTTTTGTCATCGGAAAATACGCAATTATGATTCTTGGCATCGAGACGAATCCATTGACACCGAAATTTCCCTTATCGCATCGAAATCAGTGGTCACTTCCGGTTCATGAGATTTTGGTGGATTTGGGTATAGTTCCATGCCGTGATCACGAATTAGGTATTGGTTTTGTTATTTCAAGTCATTTAAGGCTATCAAATGGCGATTTATTGTTCTACGATAAAGTTGGAGGGCGGAGCTTGATGAATTTAGATTATATGGGTGTTCTCCTTTCATTTGACACCTCACTTGCTATGATAGGACGGAAACTGGATTTTTTATTTTTTTAATCGATTTTCAAGTGCCAAAATGGCTCAAGTACATCGATTCACATTGCCTCGTTGAAAATCAGCTGAATCGGTGACATCGACTTTTGGTAGACCCTGTATACAAAACGTATATGAATTCATATATTTCATGGTAATTTGAGCCACTCTGTATGACCCCAAATTTTCCCATAGGCCAAAGCCACGGTGGGGCAACCCCCAATTTCCCACGGTCCAAAGCCATGGACCACCACACCTATGCCACGCGCCATTGTTTCAGCGACGTACGCACCCACTAGCAGAATCAATCCCCGAATCCGCCACCAAACCTCCACCGCCGTCTGCGGCCACCCCGTCATGAACCCACCAACGACCGTTGAAGTATACATTCCGTCACCAATCGACCCGCCAACGGTGTCGTGAAGTCTGCCGTCGCCATTTTGACCTTTGACGTTCACCAACTCCGCCAGGAATACGTCATGGAACACATTCCCAGGTGGGCCAACCCCCAAATATTCCCAACGGCCCACAGACACGGACCAACACACCTATGCCACGCACCACTGTTTCAGCGACGTACGCACCCACTAGCAGAATCAATCCCCGAATCCGTCACCAAACCTCCACCGCCGTCTGCGGCCACCCCGTCATGAACCCACCAACGACCGTTGAAGTATACATTCCGTCACCAATCGACCCGCCAACGGTGTCGTGAAGTCTGCCGTCGCCATTTTGACCTTTGACGTTCACCAACTCCGCCAGGAATACGTCATGGAACACGTTTCCCAGGTGGGCCAACCCCCAATTTACCCCCAATCCACAGCCACTGGTGGTGGTGCGGCACCATGTGGCGGGAGTAGAATCATTTCTTTTGGAGAGACACTCTGGAAATAGTGTTTTCTGACATTAAAACCTGTCATGGGGTATGATAGATGGATTTGTTGAAAATATAAACAGGATGTTCATAAAATCAGATGTGGGATCATCTGCGACTGAGAGATAAACTTCAGTCACTATCTTCCATCGTCAAGATAACCTCTTGTGGGGTATTGATGTTGAAAAGGGAAACATTGTCAATTGAATATTGATAGAAAGATTTTTCTGTGAATTGAAAAATCCACGAATAAAATGAAGTTATTTTTTGTGAATGTCTAACAGAAAACAACTACTTTCCGGCTAGAGCCACGCTGACATTGAACTACATCTGATAGATATTCTGAAAAGGCCCTAACTCAAAAGAAAAATCTGAAATTGAAAATTTGCATTTTCATTCAGATAGTTATTCGATTTTCTATTCCAGTCTTGATTAAGAACTCATAAAGATGAATGAGGCAAAGAAGAATGTTTTCCAAAAGAGAGTACTCACCAGAAATCATTCGTAACATTGACACAAGAGATACATCGCATTCACTAGGTCTTCAATACATTTTTGTCGACAAAAATCTATTTCATCTTTATGAGTTCCTAATTAAGACTGGATTAGAAAATCAAATAACTATCTGAATGAGAATGCAAATTTTCAATTCCAGATTTTTTCTTTCGAGTTAGGGCCTTTTCAGAATATCTATCAGATGTAGTTCAATGTCCAGCGTGGCTTTAGCCGGGGAAGTAGTTGTTTTCTGTTAGACATTCACAAAAAATAACTTCATTCTAATCGTGGATTTTTCAATTCACAAAAAAAAAATTCTATCAATATTCAATTGAGAATGTTTTCCTTTTCAACATGAATACCTCACGAGAGGTTATCTTGACGATGGAAGATAGTGACTAAAGTTTATCTTTCAGTCGCAGATGATTCCACATCTGATTTTATGAACATCCTATTTATATTTTCAACAAATCAATCTATCATACCCCATGACAGGTTTTAATGTCAGAAAACACTATTTTCAGAGTGTCTCTCCAAAAGAAATGATTCTAACTTTTTCCATCTTTGCAAAGTGAGATTGCTTCTTGAGAATGTGTTTCCCATTTCTTCCGGTCTTCCTGATGATCGTGGAAGCGTGAAAGAGATTTTCGTCGACAAAAATGTATTGAAGACCTAGTGAATGCGATGTCTCTCCTGCGTCAATGTTCCGAATGATTTCTGGTGAGTACTCTCTTTTGGAAAACATTCTTCTTTGCCCCATTCATCTTCATGAGTTCTTAATTGAGACTGGAATAGAAAATCAAATAACTATCTGAATAAAAATGCAAATTTTCAATTTCAGATTTTTTTTTTGAGTTAGGGCCTTTTCAGAATATCTATCAGATGTAGTTCAATGTCCAGCGTGGCTTTAGCCGGGGGAGGAATTGTTTTCTGTTAGACATTCACAAAAAATAACTTCATTTCAATCGTGGATTTTTCAATTGACAGAAAAATCTTTCTATCAATATTCAATTGAGAATGTTTCCCTTTTCAACATGATTCACATATTTTTCTTGACTTATAATCATTGAATCTCATTTCTCTTAAATTTCTAGACCAATAAAACTATTGGGATTATCCTCAGTAACAGTATAATTTTTTTTTCTAAGTTTTTCAAAAAATTATTTATTCCTTTTTCGTTTTTTCCAATAATTATGCCATCGTCTACACATAAGACAAGCATAAGTGAACCGGTATCATTTAAAAAAATGCAGTTTTCACTTTTGAGAATATGACGAACATTCAGTCTCAAAAAATTGGTGAAAGTTTTTTTTCCCATTCTGATGGTGCCTGTTTCAGGCCATATAGAGATTTTTTTAGTTTACATACCTTATTTTCTTCCAAATAGCCTTCTGGTATTTTCATATAGAACTCCCCAGCCAATTCTCCATAGAGAAATGCGGTTTTTAAGTCAAAGTTTTTGATAAAGTAGTTGTGGTGAGCTGCTAATGCAAACAAAATTCCCAAGGAACTCATATACCGGACTGAATGTTTCTCTGTAATCAATACCATATTTCTGCTCGTAGCCTCGTACAACATTCTCTTCTACTTTGAAAACCCATTTACTCAACAAAGTCTTTTTATCCTTCACTTCATGTTCATCCACGAACACCCATGTGTTGTATTTCTTTGAGGATTCCTTTTCTTCTTTTATTGCTTCCAAACATTCGTCTCCTTTCGTCTCAGTTCCTTCAATGTAGCCAATACCGAAACTTTTCATATTTTCACCTTTTTAGCAACTAGTATCTTGGATGTAGTTTCTTCCAAATCATTGAATATAATTTTATCATTACACATGTGACTTGAAGACCCTGAATCTACTACAAAACTTTGTAATGTTTCTTTTGTTTTTATTTCGCCCTCAGTAAAAAATGCAACTTTTCTGTCATCTTTCTTTGTTCGAAAAAAAACAATCTTCTTCTACAAAATAATTTTTCTTGCAAATTGAACAGTACTTCCGCTGATCCTCAGTATTTTTGGTAGACAACTTTGCAAAGTGTTCACCTTCTCTGTGTTTCTTGTTCTGGAATTGTATGATTTATTTCTGCATTCCTTCTCTTCATAGGCCTTGAAGGCAACTGCCCCTTCATCTTCATTATCTTCACTTCTGGCTTCTTCAGCAATCAGCCTTGATGTCAGTTTTGTAAGTGTTTCATCTGAGCTTGAGAAGAGTCCCATGGAGTATTGAAATATTTGAAACGTTCTGGTATTGTTGAGACAATTTTTGACATTATCATTTCATCGTCAATGTCCTGTTTCAAATTCTTGAGATGGTATGCCAGGTTTTCAATTTTGCTTATGTGAAGCGAAATGTCTGTACTCTTTGTATATGCAAAGTTGAAAATTCTCTTAAAAGTGTGCATTTCTGATCTTCAGAGTCCTTTTCATAGATACTGCATAGTTTCTGTTACATTTCATGTGAGGTTTTTTTGCATTAATATTTTCTTGTCAACTGTTGTGATCATTACTCTTCGACCTTTGGCATCCTTCTTCATCCAGTCAGCCTTTTTTTCTGCATCGGTAATGCTTTCAGCCAATATTTCTCTATTGACTATTTCCCAAATTCCTTGCGACTTGAAGATTATTGTAGTTTGGAATTTCCATAGTTGGAACGATTTACCATCACTCAGTTTTTCATTGTTAATTGTTGCCGTCCATTCTACGTGATTGTAATTTTACTTTTTGTACTTTTTTTACGTTTTACTTTTCAGATCGTTTTCTCGTTTCACTTCTGGAGCATCTGGGCCCATAGCCTGATGGATTTTTACTATTACTTCTTATTATTTTCACTATTAAATAGAATAAAATACAAGAGAATAACGATGTTTCATTCAATTATCGCCATACTTTTTTACAACTGCACTCAACTTCTTCTTAACTCACAAGAAACAAAACATTATATTCAGAATATGTCAATAGAAGGCGCTTTGTTGCCTGATTTCGAAATTATTATATGGATTCATTATTTCAATACCCAAAACATAAATCTGGACGAAAGAACAAAATTGAAAATTAACGTCCAATTAGTCTAATAAATACCTTTACCAAAATATTCGGAAAATGTCTAAAACGTTACTTTTTGAAATATAATAACTTATCTGAAAATCAATTTGGTTTTGCAGAAGGAAAAAGCACAGCAAATGCAATATACAGACTAACATCAGAAATAACAAATAATCTTAACAACAATAGAAAAGCAATAGTAGTTTTTATAGACTTGGAGGAAGTATTCGACACAGCATCCCATGAAATCTCACAGATGTATCAAACCCGTATGGAATCAGGGGTACTGTATTGGAAATCTCCAGTTATTTCCTTCCAAACAGAGAACAATTCATGAGAATTAATGAATGTAGCAGTTTACCCCAAAAAATAAAGAGTTTCACAAGGTACAATCCTGGGACCAAGTCTTTTTATAACATATTCAAACTCCCTACTGAAGATTAATATTGAAGGAAAAATACTATCGTATGCAGATGATATAGATGTCATATTCACTGGGGAATAACCCAGACAAATTACATAGCCTTCCTCCCATTAAGATATAATAAAATATTAATAGAATGAAACACAAACTTTGAAATAACCTCAGTATCTAGGGGTGATAATTGATCGAAATCTTAAATGGACATCTTATCTAACCGCAAAAATTCGCAAATTAATAAGAAAGTTTTACTAAATATAATAACCGTTTATAAAACATTGGTAGAATCACTTATCACGTATATGGTATCACAGCATGGGGTGGAACATACAAAAGCAACACGAAACCAATACAGGTAATTAATACATAATTACATCTTAAAAATAATATTCAACAAAAACAGATTATATTCCTTCAATTTATTATACAACGAGGGTATCTGTGATATGAGTTACATGAGTTATCTTTATATCCATTTGTCAAAAACGTACTTTTTGTGATTCACAGAATTTAAGTAAATTTGTTGATCATCAATACTGCACTAGATCGAACACCAAAAAACTATTAGAAAATCCACAGAGTAACACCGCTCAACTCAAAATGTATTAACCACTTAGCACCTAAATACTACAATTTATTGTCTGCAAATGTCAGAAATATAAATAAATTGAATATATTTGAGAAATAATGTAAAACGTACTTTGTCAGCAACCAGGAAGCATTCAAAAATGTCCTCTTAGCTATATAGCTAAATTCAATATTCTACTTTAATATTTATAATTTAATGTTGGATTGTACTTCTGACTGAATTTTAAGTAATTGAATGTATTATATCAATATTTTATATAATATTTACATTCAAACAAAGGTATGTACATTCAAAATCTTTGCTAACTTAACTTACCATGCTGGTCTCCATTCTTGCCGTTCTATTTTCTCATAGCACATACAGGTGTTTTAACACCTAGGTGCAACCAATGAATTGAATTATATGATATAAATGTTATAATTTACTAATTTTAGAAATATAATTTTAGAGATAGAAATGTATTTAAAGACTGTTCTTGAAAGATGCGTTGTAATATTATTGTAATTGTAATTCTAGTTGCCAAACATCCCAGCAAACACGTTACAAAACTTGGCGATTTCGCGAAGTCTTAAATTGCACATTAAAAGATATCTTCATTTTGATTACGCATATTTGTTCCAAACATATTTATTTTGCGACATTGCTTTTTTAACAAAAAATCCAAAATGCAGTGAATATTACCAAATAACCATAATGTGGTAAATTTCTAGTTGAAAAGTTTGTCAGCGAGCAACATCGCAACGAAGTCTATTTGAGAACATCACAATGTTAACATGAATTCGATGATATGTTAATTTCTTTTTGAGTGTGTCACTTTATATTCCCAATGTGGATGTTTATTTTCGTGAATGTGAGTGGTAATTCTTTGCACATTCACACAGACCTGCTCTCACTCTATCCATGCCGAATGAGTGTATAAAATATGCATTTTCGTTTGTTTACTTTTTTTTTATTGGAATATGGAGAAACATGAGCACTTTCATAGACTTCACGAAATGACACATGCATATTTCAGATTCAAAATTTCGTTTCCTTATTGGGGTTGAAGCCAATTAATTAAATTTTTCAAAGAGGCACCTGCAGTTTTCATTATTATTTTCAGTAGCCCTTTTATATTCCTACATTATTTACCAATGTATTGCGTTTTTGGATGTTTCAACGTTTCTGCATCAAACATCATTTGAACCGGAACGTCAAGAGAATCATGAATTGTTTCACTTGGGCGAATGCAGAAAACTTTCGAAAATATTGCAATAAAAAACTCAGGCCCGTGCTTGGAAAAATTAAGTTGATGATGGTCCCAAGATATCAAAACGTTGATTCTGAAATTCAGATGCATCCGATTTCCTATTTCTCCAATTATTGGCACGGAAAAAATGAACGAAAATGCATTTATTCAATTAGCAAGAAATGATATAGAAAAAAAGAAACAATTTTTTTTTCAGATATTTTTTTAATGGAAAATTGTTTTTTTTCGGCCATTTCATTCCGCGATTCATTTTCTCCGATTTAACTGATGCTGTGTCTCTGATTATTTCTGAGATACCTGTAGTGAAAGTGAATTTGCAACAGCATGTACCTAGTATTGGGTACAATATTAGGTAGACAATATGAATATAAAACAATTTTCCATTACACCATAGGTATTCAATCAAATTCAATTAATGATCATTCCGAATCCGAATAGTTTAAACAGATCATGGAAAAACAAAATTTGGCATTATTCTTGTAATGTAATTTTTGCCAGAAAAAAATGATATATTGTATTTGCCTTTCCCCTCCAAAAACCGCAATAGCACATGTAATAAACACATTGCTTGAATTTAAACAAGGGCGCGATTGCAACTTGTCAACTTGGACAGTGACGATCGAAGAGTTTGCGCCTGGCTGTCTACGATTCTATTTCGATCTCGCTCAGTGGTCAGGTGTACTTTGTCTTGACGGTTGACGGTCACAGGTCGCTGATCTTTACTCTTTCCCGAGAAGTTGTTTGTTCAGTTGGTTGAGGCAATCCAGCAAGTGAGTGTGTGCAGTTTTACATTTAACATGCTTTTATTCTAAGTATTAATAATTAACGATTATACACGAACTATCAGACAATTAAGTATATCACAGTTTCATCCAGCCAGAGGTAAGTTACCTATTCCATTATAAATGGTCCTTAATTAAGTTTCTAAGTATGATTTGTGAAATTAATATATGGGTTAGAATATGTTCGTTTGGTGCTGAGCGATATAAAATGGCGTGTGATTTTCATATTATGAATGTAGGAATACTAAGGAAAACAAATATAATTTTCCATCATTGAATCGCATAATGATTTCAGTTTTTCTTCAAATGCTTAGAATCCAAAATTTAGTCGAGAAACGTAAAATAAATTTGAGTTTGAGTATCCTTGCGAATCTGTGACAAAATAGAGAAAATTCACGGACTATATCTCATCATGTAGTATATGAGGAAAACGATTCTCGAGCTTATTTTATCAATTTTTTTTTATATATTAAATTGATGTTGATACCACTTTTCTGCTTTCTTCAAGTTTTAGAATCTCCGAAGGATTGTAGAGAGGAGTTTCCATTCATTTAGATTATTTTGAAGTTTGGCAGTTATATACAGTGAGTTTCAAAAAGTTTGCACTTTTTTTATTATCAGACATTTTTATTCCTGCTGAAAATTGATGCATTGCGTAAAACTTGCATATGAGTTGTCAAAATTCTAAATTTTCAAACGGTCTACAGGGCATAACAAAAAAGAGGAATTTTGATCAAGAGTAAACTACCCTTATTTTCGACATTATGAAAAAGTTCATTCAGAAAAGTTGTTTACAATCAGAAACAATATTCAGATATGAAATCACAGCCACCTACGCAACCATTTTATTTCCCATTTTTTATGGTTCTAGCCTCATAAAGAGTACTAGTATCTCATATACATCTTAGGCGCCTCCCTCATATTACTATGAGTAATAATATTTTAATGCCAAATTTGGTCCAATTTATTATTTATGAAAAAGTGATCTATGAGGCAATTGCCTGAATTTTTCATATCTTTTAGAGGAAGTTTTCCTGATTAAAAGTCCATTAAACAATAGTTTCGAAGATATTGGCCAATGATACTGGATTATCCCGCGTTCGATCGATCCCTATCGGTGACAAAACTTTTTTATCTTATTTTTCAGGTTTATCATTTTTTAGATTGTTTTTTGTGTTGATGTTGAATTTAGTTGCAAAAAAGAGGGTTGAGGTGTAACGAAATAAAAAACATTTCGTTACTCTTTAATAGTTTCCACATGAAATCCCATCATAATTCAACATTTCGTTACTCTTTAATAGTTTTACATGAAATTCTATCATAATTCATAAAATTTTAAGAATGTTTGATATTGGCTTCACCCGTCGGTAACAAATTCATTTTCTGAATGGCAGTCCGATATCTAGGTAACTGGCAGTCGAACGCTGCAAGAAATATATAAGTTGGTAGCACTGGGGTAGCGGTAGAGAAGAAGAGGAAGGTCGAGTTCGACACGCTCTCTTGGGCTGTAAACTCGATAGCAATTTTCGAAGTTTTTGCATTTTGGAGACAAAAGGTCGTATATATACTTTTGGCATATTTTGCACGTTAATTAGTCAAAAGTAAATTTTTTATAAAAATCTCATGTGAGCATACAACATGACTACATATGCGTCTCGTATTTCAAATTTGAAATATTTTAATTCATTTCAACAATGAAGTGTTTTTCACGAAGCCCTTCTTGGAAAATCAGAGGACATTGAAGGATACAGAAATATGACCAGTGAAGCGAGGAATCGGTGATATCTCCTACCTCAGGCACCACCTAAAACGATGGTTTCGATGAAGATATATCTAGTAGCTTGGAGAGATGGGATTCACAAGTGAGTATTTGCTTTCATTCCTTTTCAACTATAATCAGTAGAAGCTAGACTCACTTGTGATTCTTTGATTTCTTGGGTAGATCTTTTTCTGAATAATTTCTATATTTTTTGAGGTAGAGTATAGCCAAAGTACAACCTTTTATCTCCAAACATTGCGAAACTTCCTTTCTTAGCTAGAAATAAAACCTTCTGCTTGATTCGCAGTTCGCAGTATTTAACGTGTCACTTCGAGGCTCACTCTCTCTCTCTCTCTCCTCTCTCTCTCTCTCTCTCTCTCTCTCTCCTCACTTGGAGGAAGCAGTCAAGTTATTTGTTATTGGTACAAGAGATGAATACTTTTGGGTTATTTGAACTATTTTGAGTATAAGTATTCAGCTTAAAATCACTTCAATTCTCTCAGCTCGCTCCGAGTAATAAATATATTGAGCACATATTAATAAATGGAATTGCACCTCCTTCATTCAATTAGATATTGAGCATCAAAGTAAGAGTAATCTTATCAAGTTTTCTTCATTGTTTTCAAAAGAGTGTATTAACTTTACTTCTTGTTTGACTCAGCGAACGTAGACTCCTTCGTAGTCTTACATATAATGTAGTCATTAGATTTGTTTGTAATCTTACATATAGTGTATTGGATTAATTTGTAATCTCATATGTAGCATAATCATAAGTGCAGTTGGAATATATTAACGTTTGTATTTTGGGACTTGATTCCCTCAGAACAATTTCCTCATCAATTTAATCACTCTGTGAAGGAACTCTTGGTTCTCCGAACCAAATTGTAACAAGATACTGCTTGGTGTTTGTTGTCCGCAGCTTCATCCGATCACAAAAAAGAACTCTTGATCAAGGAACCCAGTACAATTCAGAATGGCTGTCTAGAACCGCAAAGTGTACAGAGTTACCCCAGTACTCGTCTCGCAGAGTCACGTTAGCACTCGTCTCGAGACCCCCACCTCTTCGCAGAGCTCTGGAGTAAGTTTCTAACTTACAACGAACCTGATTCTGGAGTGAGTTCCTGACTACCAACGAACCTGATCAGAAGCAATTGTCAAACAACCAGCAAAAAAATATGTACATCGAGAGTCTTAGGGTAAACATAAGTGTCTTTTTAATTCAATACAACTGCACCACAATTGGAACTCCATTGTTTTTTCATTCTTTGATTTCAAAATATTGAAACTCCATTGTGTTCCTTTCCTTCTTTGAATATATGTATCATAAAGTATTATTGTTTTACTGCTGAGAAGCGCACATCAAATTCCTCAACAATAATCTATTTTGTTTTTGGTCATTTTTCTCAAAAATAACCTGGCGCTCAATTTATCTTTATATATTTTGAATTTTAGACTTGTTGAAGAATCTATCTGAATATCACTGACATATAACGATATCCACGACCTCCCGTATCAATCTGAGCAGCTCATAGGCACCGCTATATAAAATAATCATAGTGGATTTTGAAAAATAAAGTTTCTTCCGCTTTCTTCAAAAGGGATAGCAAATTGACTTTCAACGTTTCAAGCTTTATCTGTCAGTATCTTTGTGCTTTCTCAGTCAGTAATTACTTCTGATCGAGGTTTGCTGACTCGAATATTTTCTGATATATTTTTGCATTTGAATATCTGATGATGGTATTTTGAATATTTTTGGTATTTTTGATAAGATATATCTTATATTTTATTATTGATCTCACCTTTCTGGGGACGATATTGAATTACTTCTGGTATTTGACTGATTTTTTCATTAAAAATATCTTGGTTAAAATTGATCCCAAACACTTGAAAGTTAATGAGCTTGATTATGAAATTGGTATCAGGGACGTAGTGCCTACTGGAGATATCATCTCCAAACGTAAAATTCTGAGAAAGTGCTTATCGCAGCTTCACTAAAATTGTCTATCCTTTCACATTCAAGGTGGACAAGAATAATATTTTGGTGACATTGAATAATATCAAAACAAAAGTCAATGATTTTGTTGGAACTTCTTGTGATCCTAATTACAAAAGACTGTTGTCTCGGTTGATACATTTATCAGGCCGTATTTATAGGGTTCAAACTAGTGAAGAATCAGAAGAAACTGAAAAGAAAAATTGGCAATTAGCACTTTTGACATTGGAGGGTGATCTCGATGAAAAAATTTCACTTGCAACCTCCACCCCTATTCCTTCTATTTCAAATGCAACACAATTTCCATTTACCAAACCAGTACCTGCCTATAAATGGAATGTTCATTTTACTGGAACAACTCAGAAGGAATCTGTTTCCTTTTTGGAAAAAGTTGAATCATTGAGAATTGCAAGGGGGGTAAATAAGGATGAGTTATTTATTTCTGCGGGTGATCTTTTCAAATCTCAGGCATGGAAGACCTAGTACAATACTAATAAGTGAAAATTCAGTAATTTGGAAGAATTGGGAAAAAAAATTGAAGATGACTTTTTACCGTATCACTACAATGATGATTTGTTAGATGAAATTCGTAACAGGACACAAGGTCCCAACGAAAGAGTAACTATGTTCATTTCTGCAATGGAAAGTTTATTCAATAGGTTGACTCCAAAACCAGATGTAAATCAAATTCGTAAAAATTCATTACCTACCTATGTTCCTCAACTGGCTTCATCTGGAATTGATACTTTATCTGACTTATCTAAACTGTGTAAGCGCTTGGAAGAATCAAGCATATGGTCGAGTCGTTATAAGCCGCCACCTACTCGAAAATATTCTCTGCTCGAGCCTGATTTAAGTTGTCCAAACTTTTTAGAGACAAGTCCTTCCTTCAGTTCTACTAGAAATTCTATGAACATTTTCAGGGAAATTTGTACGGCCTCTTCAAGTTCAACCCCAACATGGAAACTGTGGTCTGATTGGTCACGGACACAGTGATTGTAGAACACCCAAGTCTCTTTTCTGATTTGGTTGTGTGTTGGAAGGTGTTGTCAAAACTAGGTGTCAACGTTGTTCAAAAAACTTGAGGAAGGGTATCATGAAGCTAGACGCAGTCACCAGTTCGTCAGAAGGTCCAGAACAAGCCACACAACCCAAGAAGAGAAGTGGAAAATCAGTTCTCGGAAGCAGATCCGGGAAGTAAAACTTCCTTCGAGGGAGTGGAATGAGTGGTTATGTGTTGTGAAAAATTTTTGTTTTAGCAAACTCAAGCAAGCGTGTACTACAAGGACTTCAGATTGGAACTCATGGGTATCTGTAGTAGAGAAATTTTTCAAAAAAGAAGTTTCTGTCAACCATATTTTCTTGAAAAAAGGTGATGTTAACCGACCTTATGTTGGTGTCGATATCTTTGGTGAACCAGTAGTGTATCTTGTTGATACTGGATCTAATGCTTCAATTCTTGGATCATCTGGATTCTCTCTCCTGAAACGTAACAGGGTACTCATTCTCTATGACGAGCATCGACGGCTGATGGCAAACCTCAAGAATTTTTAGGTTTTGTTAATATTTATATATCCTTGAACGGTATTACTAAGGAAGTAAAGTTGCTTGTCATTCCTTCAATTACTCAGGGTTTGATCTTGGAAGTTGATTTTCTGAAATTGTTCCATATTGAAATTTTTTACTATGAAATCAATTATTCTTCTATCTGCGCTGTCAACACTATTCGGAATCTTTCCACTCTGAACGCAGGAGAAAAACTTGAACTCGATAAGGTTGTTGAACCTTTTAAAGAAATTGGACCAGCTAATAGAATTGGTAGGACCCATTTAATTTCGCATTCGATAGATACTGGAAGTGCTAGGCCATGTAAACAGAAACAATATCCCTTTTCACAGGTGATGCAATCTCATTTGGAAAAAGAAGTGGATGGAATGCTGAAACTAGTGGCATTATTCGACCCTCCAAATCGCCTTCGTGAAGTCTTTTGTGGTTGGTAAAGAAGTCAAATGACACTTTTCGTATTTGCTCCGATGGAAGAAAACTTAATGATTTAATAGTTAATAAGGATGAGTATCTTCTACCTTTGATTGACTGTATAATTACTGAGCTCCGTGATGCTAGATTCCTCACATCAATTGACCTGAAACAGGTATTTTTCCAAATAGAATTGGAAGAATCATCTCGGGAAAAGACTGCTTTCGCCGTGCATAGCAAAGGTCTTTACGAATCTGTGGTTATGCCGTTTGGCTTGGTTTCAGTAAGTCGAACCATGTGTCGTCTAATGGATCTTGTTATTGGACCTGCTCTAGAACCATACTTCTTTCACTATCTGGATGATATTATCATTGTTATACCAGATTTTCATAAGCATTTGAAAATACTGAAAAAGGTACTTCACAGGCTTAAGGAAGCAAACTTGACGATTAAATTTGAGAAGTGTCACATCTGTCGTCCCTCCCTTGAGTTCCTAGGCTTTTTAGTAGACGAACGTGACCTAAGAACGGACTCAGAAAAAGTATCTGCTATCATGATTACCTCACCTCAAAACATTACCCAGATCAGACGTCTCAGACAGCTATTATCGTAGATTTCTTAAGAATGTATCTGCTCTCTGCAGACCAATAACCGATCCCATTCATGGTTGAAAGAAAGGTTAACCAATTGTTCGGGCTCCTGAAGCTGATAAGGCTTTTCAGGAAATTAAAGACTCTCTCACTAGTGCTCCCCCAAGTAGCACACAGAGGTCATAATTCGGTTGTACAGACGTCTAGTAGACCTTTCGTAAAAGTCCATGACTTATGTCTTGTAATATGCTGAGACGTCGCTATGTATGCCAATACGACGAAAAGGCACACTTTTGCGACGTCACATCGACGTTATGAAGTAGTGGTAATGACTTGCCATATAGACTTATATAAGCCAGTCGCAAAAGGGTCGTTCTATGGTCTTAGTGTAGTCATTATATCATTATGCATGAAGGTTATAATCTTTCTAATATCGTATTACAATATGTATACCATATTAAAAGATTTTATATAATATCAATATAATATATAAGTCAGCCTTCCTTCACATGTTCATGATACTCTGTGACCATGATAGTTATCGAGATAAAAATTATTTTCATCTATGTGTCTTTAAGAATTGTTCTAAACTCTAGTGACCAAGCAAATCTATTTTTACGATCAAAATCCAATTCTACTCACTTAAAATTCATGCGCCTCAAAAATGAAGAGAGATAAATATTTATTTTATTTTCAGAAAAAATATATTTCATCAATTTTTCTCATTAATCGTTGAAATATGTGGACCATATTATGAAAGATACTTGATTAGCACATCTCCAATGATTTTAAAATTTATATAACACCCAGGGTCCCATATTTTTTATTTTAAATATTTTTGTTCCAATATGGCTACCAGAATGATGTTATCGATCAATCGAAAAACATGGATGCCGTTCTTCTAGTGTCGAAAAGTTATAATTACTCCGGTATGTACTATCATAGAATAGTTTACGAGTGTCTCAAAGACATCGCAATATCTTACATAAAAAAGTTGTAATGTAGTCGCTATGACCACAAGTAGCAAGTTTTGTTGTACTAACGTCGTAACGCTATCAAAACAGAAGAAGATATACACTGAGTGCATAAGCATTCCGCTAGTTCCGCCAAATGGAAAACGCTAAAAATAACTGGCATTCACAATAGAGGTTATGTTGATGTTGAATATTTAATAAAATTTCATTCATCACTCGAAGTGTACATACATATTATTTATGTCTTTCCTTGTTGTGAAAACAATTGAAGGAACTGGATGAACTTCATTTTTTTGGAGTGTCCCGATAGACTGATTACTTATTTCAGATGTTGATTTTGTGGAAGGCACTCATCCTTCCTCTTTATATTATTCTATACGCTCCAGTTCTCTTGTAAGGCAGATTGGATTTTTGTTTTGGCATTTTAATCATTCATACGGAACTGAATATTCTACATAACACAATATACCTAGCCAACAAAAATAACATAACCAACAGTAATCTAACCATAGATACATAATGTAATCAGTACGGCCAAAGTTCATCAGTTGATAAAACTATATTACATGAGTACAATATGTAGTCGTAGAAACGTTTGAAGAATCTATTCATTAGAACCACATATGTTCATCGTTATAATAACCTCACAGCAACTGCTCTTAAGTTCTACTTAACGACACATACAATTAATTTACATACAAACCACAGTACAACTTCATCTCGAGAATTCTTTATTGTACTCTCGTTATAAGGTTATAAAACGCACATTAACTTTTTGGTTCTAAAACATACAAATACGTGGTCTTCAAGACGGTATAGGAAGTGTCATTATGTTAATTTCATGACTCCGTGCTACTTGGGCCTGTTCTGGCAAGCCCTGACTTCTTAAAACCCTTTGTTTTGATGTGTAATACCTCTGATAAAGTGGTTGGATCAGTTTTGTTCCAGGAAGACGTTGGCATGGAGCATCATATTGCTTATGCTAGCAAAACTCTGAATTCATGTCAAAGAAAGTACCTAACAACTGAAAAGGAGTTGCTTGCTATTATATTTGGCATTGAAAAATGCTAGTACCATCTTGATGGTCGTCCCTTCACTCCATCACTGATCATAGTTCGCTTCAGAGGCTTCGTAGCATGAAGGATCCTTCACCAAGATTAGCACGTTGGTTGGTGAAACTGTACTCAGTACGATCTTAAAATTGTTCTTAGGAAAGGGTATCTCAATGTTGTAGCAGATGCCTTGTCAAGTTCTTTTGAAGCCGCATTGTAAGATTTGTCTCCTTTAAAACCTGATAATTGGTATCTAGGAATGGTTAAAAATGTTCAGGAACATCCTGAAAGTTATCCCTCTTTCAAAGTTGAGAATGATGTCTCGTATAAACATATTTTTAACAAATTCAATATTGAAAGTCATTTTACAAATTGGAAAATTGTCATTCCAAGTGGAAAGAGGCAAGAAATTCTTGGAATGTTTCATGACGATCAACTGCATCTCATTTTGGTCTTTCCAAAACTATGGCTCGTATCTCTGAATTGTACTATTGTTTATCGTTACATCAGAAGATGTAAAGTATGTGCCGCCAGTTAACCATCTAATCTGCCTCGGGCAGGTCTGATGGGATCTTATCAAATATCCACTGTTCATTTCAACTCATTTCTGCAGATCTTCTTTGTCCCTATCCTAGGTCAAAGATGGGAAATCAATATCTATTGGTTGTAGTGGATTAATTCACCAAGTTTGTACTGGTGCATCCAATGGCAAAGGCCACCTCAAAGGCCATAGTCAAATTCATTGAAAATAATGTTTTTCTTGTATTTGTCATTCCACGATGTTTTTCATTAGCAAAGGATTTGAAAATCTCATGAAAGAGTATTCTGTTCAAAAGATTCGGTATAATGCAAGGTATCCTGATCAGAAAAATCGTACTGAGCGAGTAAATAAAACTATTACCACTGCTATTCGGTGTTATGTTCATGAAAGTTATAAAACTCGGGATCAGTCTATCTTCAAGATAGCACAGGCTATTCGTCTGGCAAGACGTGATGTCACGACTCATTCTCCCTTCTTTCTAGTTTTTGCCAGGAACATTCCAGTATCATGTGACTTTTATGGGAAAATTACAGAAAATGCAAATAATGTTGTGTCCATAGGGGACAAAGTCCATTCTAATGAAGTTTCACAAGCCTTACCGCTATTGTATGAAGATGTTCGAAAAAGGTTACATAGGTCTTATGTTCAAAATTCCAAAAGGTTTAATCTGAAGAAACGTCCCCTCAAATTTCATGTTGGTGATTATGTTTGGAAAAAGAATTGCGTCTTATCTAAGGCTTCGGACAACTTTTCAGAAAAACTGGCTCCCAAATTCATACCTTGTATTGTCAATAAAGTAATCTCTCCTTTGGTCTATAACTTGAGGAATAGAAGTGGCAAAGATTTGGGAGATTAGCACATAAGAGATATCAAGCCTGGTGTCACTTTCAATCAGCGTAGTGATTCGAAGTCAAATTCCAGTTTAAGTGAAGAGGAGTATTTCTCTACCTAGTAGTATCATGCATATATTTCAGGGCATGGGTGTTGGATGTCCTTGGTTTATCCTAAAGCTCGAGTAGAAGTATCCTACCCAACCAGTAACAAACTTAAAGTTTTTCTTCTGAAAATTTGTTGGAATTCCGTCCTATGGCTGTAACCCTCTACTGTTCATTAAATCTTTCGTTAGATGATATTCATGATACTGTTAGATTTCATGTATTCATTGAATAGACAATTTATATTGAACTTTTAAATAAAATATATTTCACAATCTGACATTAATCAAAATTCATTTTTTTTTATATATTCAACAACAACAAATATTTTCTATATATTTTGTTCTCAAGGAAACCATAGCCAGTCAGGATGTTTCATGATTCGGCGTTCATTTCCAACAGATTCTACCGTTGTTCTTTGGCGCAATGATCTCTGACTCGTCAGTCATAAAATTGTTCCGTATTGAATTTTTCTCTACATTTCCAAATTTTCTGATATTTCAGAATTTGTTCGAAGGAACACGCTACGGAATTTATCTCAGTAATGTATGTATTGACATGATTCATTGGTTGTTGAAGTTTCTTTCCTTGTGTATATTTACCTGGATTTATTTTTGAACACATTTCATTTCCTTATATTGGAAAGCTCGTGATAGATCTCGTAATACGGGACAAGTTCTGTGAGTAAACCCACCGATTAGTCTTGAATGCAGTGTACTACTGTCGAATTAGAGCGTTCATTATCTGAATGGGTTCTCAGCAGTTCATAAGGTGCCCCGAATTACTGATCTTTCCCTTTTTTACAGAATCTATGTCTGTAGAAACTACAGTTCAACTGAGTTCAGTTGACCTCTACTTTCATTTCCTCGAAGTGGAAACACTTACCGTGCTGTTGCAGTTTGCAATTTTTTAGCCTATACAAATTGGTGTCTTCCATAGTCTAGTCTCGCCATGATTGTTGTGCTGTGTAATTTTTTTTAGCCTGCAAAAATTGGTGTCTTTCGCAGTGTAGTCTTACCATGCCCGTTGCAGAGTTGCAATCTTCATTTTCTTGTGAAATTCCTTTTCTTGTGGAATTTTCTTTTGCGGGGTGATTATGGAAATGTGTTCGCTTCAATAATCAACATCTCCTGACTTGAGCTATATTCCCATGGATATTTGGATTTTTTTATTTACTGGTATTGACGGCAAAGGGTTTAAAGTAGAGTTTATTTCTTTCCTTTTTCCATCTATCAGTAATTTGTTCCACATTGTTCTGATGGTTCAGAAACTATTGGGTGTCCCATTTCTTACTTTTGCTCAAGTGGTGAGGTTGTTAGGGTGGCTGGCAACAGTGCTGGTGCTTTACTACTGTGCCTATCTAGGATACTAATTAACTGTCGTCCTGAAAGATAATCTGCAGTACTTCGAAGTTGGAGTACCCTATAGTTAATTTTTTTAAAGTTCTTGCAACAGAATCGTGTTAGCCAGAACTGACTGAGTTGTTGGTTGTTTGTGGCTGAGTTAAGGTACGACTCAAGTGTTTCTCCGTGGTGAGGTGTTTTGGGGAGATTTCTAATTTGCAGTTTGCTGTTTGGGAGTTTCAACTTGTTGAAGATGGTCCATTCAGTACGAGCTTATGAGTAACTTTAAAAACAATAAACCCAAAAAATAAAAGTTTTGTCTCCGATAGGTATCGAACACAGGATAATCCAGTATCATTGGCCAATATTTCCTAAACTATTCGTTATTGGACTTTAGCTATAGTAATTTCTAATCAGGAAGACTTCCTCTAATAATTTTGAAAATTCAGACAATTCTCATATAGATCACTTTTCTAAGGTTTGAGCGGGGTCCTTTGATATTTCACTCTCCATGAATGTCCATTATAACTATCAGTATGATTTAATGGAAGAAAATGATTGAATAAATTGATTGATCAATGCTTAATAATTAAATATTACAAATCAGCGAGTCTACAATCCCTTTAATCATAGTGTTTTTTAAGGATGCTGGTCTTGTCACCAGCTGCATCTCAGCCTCTTGAGCTTTTTGTGCCTTCCGGTTTTGTTTCACAGCACCCACTCAGTTACCCTAGTCCCCTGTACTAGTCTGTACATAGTGTAACTTTGAAGGGTAGTCCCAATTTATGTATTAAACATAAAGAAAACATAAATTACAAAAACGAACGAAAACCTGAATAATCAATCATTGAATCCTTGAATTCCCACATGTCTTTCTTCCATCGCCAACTATTTCATTGCTCGTGCACAAAATTCTTCATTGACATTTTTTTAAAGATTTTGGTGTGTTGCCACAACACTTCCTAATTCATCGATATTTTGAAATGGTCTTTGAGCAAACACCTTTTCCTTAAGGTACCCCCATAGAAAAAATCTGAATATTGGTTCTAATTCTAAACAACTTTTCTAATATTTTTTTTTATAATATAAAAAATAAGGGTTGTTCACTCTTGATCAAAATTCCTATTTTTTTGTCTCTCCTGTACAGCGTTTTGAAATTTTGAATTTTGACAACACAAATACAAGTTTTTTGCAATGCACCAATTTGTATCGAGAATAAAATTTTCTGACAAATGGATAATAGAAAAAGTTTCCCGTTCTGAGTAGGGTATATCTTAGTGATGTGTCCTTTAATATTTTAAATAGAGTTTTCGTAATATCAGTTCAGGAATAGAATCAGGTCTCAATCTGATTTTATTCGTTACGACAAACTCATCTTCCTCGCTAAAGTGCAAACTGCAGACACAATTTTCGTCACTCAAAAGCTCTTTAGTGCGATCTATTCCTGAAGCTCTCATCCAAGAGTCGTGTCTCCAAAGAGTGAGCCTGAAAAAAAAATCGATGAAGTGTCTCAGAAATCATATTTTTCTATCTACTATACTATATTTTATGGGTACTTACATAAAATACGTAATTCCTGAAATGTTTCCTTTTTTTTCTCAAAATAGAACCATGCACTTCATTTCATCAATTAGATGTCCATTCTGTCCATTCACATATAGCAATTTCACTGAATCAATGTATAATTCAAAGTGAAAACGGAATACCCGATTTTCTAACACCACAATTAAACACGCTAAAGCAAACAAGAGGCAAACTCTAGGCCGACATTATCTCTTTATATACCGTTTTCTGTGGAATCTAACCTAAAAGTTTGGCAAAATACTGACTGATGAATTCATTCGACAGCGACACAGAGGATCGGACAATTTTGGAGCATAAAATTCGGTTCGGAGCGTACTGAAGATTGTCCGAATAAATTCTATAGGAGAGTTGCTCTTTGCTGTTGCCATCTACTCAGCAGTCATTCAAAGCTACCTCTCGTATAAGAAATCGAGCAGATCATATCTGTCGCACGTTTGATCTCACACTTCTCAGATATGAGTGCATACATTAGGGTTTCATAGTCATCTTAGAGGAGAGGTTAGGATGTACGTTACTGAGGGAAGAGATAATGTACGTGTTGAAGGAGGATGCTGCTTCACCTTCTATGCACATGGTGAGCTGGTTAAGGAGAACTCCGTACACGGGGTCTCTTCACTTGGGCCCGTTGTGCGCCCACGTGAGCTGGGATGCCGATTTTTCAGACAAAACACAGCAGTTTCCTTAGCTGAATCTCTTTGATATCCTCTGGGTTCAGAATTATGATCTCCCCCTGGTGTGCCGAAGCGGGGTACTCAGTAAGGATGTGCGACAATGTCTCGTCACCTTCCAGGCACCATCTGCATATGGGATCATCTGTGATCCCGATGAGTTCCATGTGTGTTCAGGTGATTGTGTCCAGTTAGGAGCACAGTCAGTCTTGATATCTGGTCTGTTGAGTGACAGGATCTTTTTTGACAATTTTTTCGAAGACCCCTTCATTTGGAGCTTTGATTGTCTCATGCATGGCCTCCTGCCATGTTTTGATGAACTGCTTTTGCAGTAGTCCCTCCATGTTTGAGATGGCTATCCTATTGGGTATTCCGACCGGAGTCTTTCCCGATTCTTTCTTGGCTACTCTGTCTGCTTCTTCGTTCCCAGAAACACCCATATGAGGCTGACTTTCCTTGTTTTTACCAAACTTTCTATGGCGTTTCTACACTCGGACACCAATTTGGATATGATCTTATTTGATCGTTTCGCCATGATTGCTGCCTTGCTGTCCGAGTGGATGACAATAGGTCCATGAGTTCTGTTGTCGATGCTTTCCTGGACACAGGTGAGTATAGCATATACTTCGGCCTGGAACACTGAGTCATATTTGCCTAGAGGAACTGAGATTTCTCTCTCTGGTCCTTCCTCGTAAAACTCCTGCGCCGGACCTTCCCCCAAGTCTCGATCCATCTATGTACCAGGTTCATCCGTAGGGGGTCTCGTGGGAATGATGATTTTTTGTCCCTTTTTGAAATTTAGAACCAGCGGGATACTATCTTTTTCCATTAGTAGGGTTGGACAGCCCTCCTTTGCCTTGTTCCAAATATTGGAGTTTTCATGGTCTGCCTCCGTGCCAACCCATTGGCCTGTACCTTGGAGTCTATAGGCAGTAGCAGCTTCATGCTCAATAACAAGGTGCAGAGGTGGCAGTCCTAGCAGAACTTTTAGACCTCTGGTAAGCGCCGTCCTCATGGCACCTGTCACTCCTAGGCAAGCCAGTCTCCGTACTTTATCTAGTTCATTTCTGGACTCACGGCCACTATCCTACCTCATAAACAATATACTGGAAAAAGAAACTGTACCCTCTCATTTCAAACTAGCTGTTACATAAGAAAGGAATTCGAACTCTCCCTATCAATTATAGACCTATTTTCCTAATCACAGTCTTTACAAAAAAAATTTTAAAAAATAATACAAATCAGGCTAAATAAGTACCTATCTATAAAAATATAAATTGATATCCGGAAAACAATTTGGTTTCAAAGAAGGCTTGTCGACTCAAAATGCTATCAGCTACCTGATAAAAAATATTTATGGAGCGTTGGGCGAGGGAAAACCAGCCCTAGGTATATTTCTCGACCTTTCCAAAGCTTTTGATACAGTGAATCACGACTACCTGTTAGAAGCTTTGAAGAGCAGAGGGATGAGGAGATCGGCATATAGACTCTTCGAAAGCTAGCTCAGAAATAGAAGACAAATCCTACAGATAGAAGATGTATATAGCTCAGAAAAAGAGTTATTAAAATTGTAACGATATATCTGTTACATTTCTTATTGATATGCTCGAGATTCATTCACTTCCCTATTGAAAATCTAAGCGACATCTAACCGTGGGTAATGGAACAATCATTACGGCTAAAGAAGAAAAACTTTCGCAAGGAATCTGACAGTACGAGGATATTTAAAGGGAGGTGCATGGCATTCTTTTCCCTTTTCTGATCTTTCGGCAATTAAGATATATTGTTTTCTGAAGCTCGTCGGCCATTAATTAACAGAGTTGAATATGCCATGTTGAAATAATTTATTAATCAGAGCATTTTCCTTTCTCCGCGAATATGATTTCGAATCAGTGAATTGTGGGTGATGTCAAGGAGGTACGTATTGGGAATGATGTTTGGACCAAAGATATATTCAATATGTCACATTCAAATAATTTCAAAGAGAACGTCAGATAATTCTTCATAAAGGAAATATCTGAAGTTATCTACACATTTTGTTTAAGAAAACAGTGATTAGATTTATTCAGGTCAATCTGACTAAAAATAGCAGTGTCGTTCACTATATATTTTTGAAGAATTCTGTTAGAATTATGGATCCCACATGTAGTATGTCTGATTGAATTGAAATATCGGTGTTCGGTCTTATCAGGTTGGATTGCTTGTCCTGACAAGGCTCCATTGAGATTTAATGAGGGTTTCACAAATATATGATATCACTCACGCTGTATTTGGTATGATATAGTTGGAGAAAAAAAATATATTTTCCATGAGTTTTTATATATCTTTGGTATGGTTCCATATTTGTATATATATATATATATATAAAAATATTCCATGTATAAATTTGGTACTTGGAATTTGGAATTTTCTTTGAATTTATAGAAACCTTCTTGAAAAATTATTTGACGGCTAGTCAAACATTGATTCTCATATACCTTTCTTGAATATCGCTGAAATTGAAGTCATTTTCGTATATCAAATTCAACAAACTTAATTGTGCCAAATTCTGATTTTTAATTCTTGATAACGTATAATCTTGGTTGCTCAAGATCAGAGAAAAAATCATCTTTTCCATATATAAAGCAAAGATCAATTTTTATTAATTCATAAAAATTATTGTAATAATTCTTCAATTCCAGTATTGGATATTACTCATTTGTATACTCAATTAATTTCAAGTAATAATCTCTTGATGAGATTACACTCAATTGTAACAACATTGAAAATATTCCAAGTTTCAAGAAGTAGAATTTTTGTATAGCAAATTCTTACACAAACAATATTGTCTTTCATGGTAAATCGCTGAGAACACACTCGATGGACAAGAAGCCGATGCTTGTGTCCACCTGATCGGTCGCCCAGCAGTTATAAGTACCCCTTGATTGCGAGCCAAACAACTTCGTAAAGTCTAGCTACGTGCTACACAAAAATACAATCAAGGTACATCGACATCGATAAACCGACAGTATTAGTTTTCTTGCATTGGAATTTAAATGAATCTTGCATTCAATAAATGTTAAAGAATTGGAAAAGATGTAAATTTTGTAAATAGATTGTTATAAGTTGGTATTTCTTTCATTGTTGTAGGTATTTACAGAAGGAGAGTTATTTGATTTGCAATCATTATTGAATAGGAAATTCGAATTTGTGTCCTAGTTTGACTAAAAATTCTGGCGTCCATTCAAATTCACAATTTCTAAAAATGTTCTTCAAACATAAAAAATTTGAAACTAGCAAGGCGGTCCAAAGAACTCCACACCGCTCTTCACTGAATAGTCTGGGCATTCTATTACAACAATTAACTTGTATTTCATTACAGAATATGGCGTACCCCAAGGTAGTGTGCTGGGTCCCTCACTTTTCAGTATATAGGTACCTAAGTGGCCTGTTCGATCTAAACTGAGCAGGAGATATCATCAGTTTCGCAGATGATACGGTTATATTCTACCAAGACAATCATTGGGATGCCCTTAAATCAAAAGCAGAGTCAGACATAAGGAATATAATACACTGGCACAACGAACATCTACTCACTATGAACTTCGATAAGATCAAATTTATGCCCTACATATCCTACATAAATCACCTCTTCAACTACAGAGAGTAGAATTTAAAATATAATTTGAAAAAATACCAAAATAGCAGCTGCAACCGAAATTAAGTACCTCGGTATAACTATCGACCAATATCTTGGATGGAACAAACACATATAAAATGTTGTAAATACCCTGAGAACTATGCTATATAAATTCAAATTTATACACAATATTATTGACACACCATATGAAAATTCTATATCACGCATTAATAGAATCCAGGATTCAATATGGAATCCTAGCTTGGGAGGGAGCTCTCGACATTTATATGAACAAATCAAACACCCTTCAGAAATTCTTCCTAAGAATATTTAGGAAAGAGCGCACATATCCAACGGACAGCCTTTACAGCGAGACCAGAATACTCGACATTAATTAATTTAATTAACTCATTTTAATTTATCTATACAAAAACAAACACATCCTTCATATGATCGATCACAACTACCAAACAAGACAAAAAACGAAACAATATGCAAAAACAGAAACATCGAAGAAATATGTTGGTCAACGGAATCACCACTATCTATAATCATTTACCCGAGGAGCAAAAAACCGCATTTCGAAATATTAATTCCATACCCTTAGACAAAAAATATCTAAGAAAATATATTTCAGATACAGAAAAAACCCTTATTTCCATATTATCAACCAAAAATAATTCTAATTCTAAATACACCTGAAACTGTGAAAGGTATGTAATCACATGAGTAAACAAGATGAAAGAAGCAACTACGTACAACCCTGAGTTCCTGTGGGACATTCTTTGTTTGCAAATGTTTATATTTCCATAGTTATACACAGACATATGTTTTGTACTATTATATCTACACATACTTCACAAAAAAATCTCAAATTATTGTATATAAATAGTGATCTTCTTTCCTTTCTACATATGAAGTTTACTAATAATGTTATTCACTTCATTTTATATTTACATTATGTACTCTCATATATGTGTATTATTCTTCTTTGTTCATTCTTAACTTGCAAATAAACATTATTATTATTACTTGTTTCTTGTGGTGCCGGTTCTCCAGACGATGGACCCGTACGTTACCGTCGGGCAATTAATCGCCTTATTTATCCAGTGTTGGGTAGTGTCAAGCCCCACGTCTTACCGAAGGCTCTTCTGCATACCCAGTAGGAGCAGATAGCCTCCTTAGGGGCGATTTTCGATCTGCTCGTTCCAGGTCAGCTTGGAGTCTATGATTACTCCTGATTACGGAAATGTCACTTGGAACTTTCAACCAATTGCATAATTTGAATGCTTTTCAATCCTATTGAGGTTATGATTAGTGAATTGTTGTTATTTCTACAAGATCATTAAAACATTCACTCACTCACCATTGTTGTTTGTTCATTGAAATAAATCGTGTTTGTATGTTGTGTGCTGTGGTCAGTCACATGCTGTCGATTTTTCGCTGCACCAATGCAGATGCGTATGGAATTGCTAATAATAACATAATTTGAAAGTTTAAAATCGATAGGGGAGACCTTTTCTCCAATGACTTTCCATATCGAATTTTTCTAAGGCATTCGTTTGCTATTCAAATAAATCAACGACAGACATCAGAATGTGTCACCAATTCATATATTCCATATTCTTACTACTGTTTAATTCATCGAGAGTTCAAATCGTTATGTTATGAAATGTTGTTATATAATTAAACTTATAATTATCATTATTATTATTAGTTATTTTTATTATTATCGTAAATGCTATGTTATTTTACAATTTTATTTACCTTATACTGACTCTAGTCGATACATATGTATGAAGAGGCCATTCCTGAAGTAGTTCTGGTATCAAAAATATATATCCAACAATATATCTAACAAAAATCGACGTTTAAACCATATCAAAATTGAAATTTCTAGCAAACATTGAACTGAAGTAAGATCAACGTATTGCTAAGTTTTGAACATCCTGTATGACAATTCACATCAACAGAAAACCCACCAATGGGATTCTGAAGAGTTTGTGTGGGAAAAGTGATGATATACAATAAAATGGAATGGCAGAAATTGAAAAATTATAATTTATAAGAATTTGTGAATAGTATGTAAGAGTTAGAATTAGATATCATGCATAAAATCATTAGTATTAATTAGAACAGCAAATAATTCGGTAGGAAATGATACAAATTCGGAAATCTGTGAAAAAATAAAAATTTGTGAGTGTTGCTATGGGACAGGATAACAATTTTTGGAGGAGATTGAAAAAAGTTAGAAAAGAGAAGTCACGTTGAAAATTGTAAGAAAAGTATTATTATTATAAAAGAAAACCTGTCATTAAAAATTCCCGAACGAGAAAACTCTTGAAAGGCTGAACAGAAAGAGTAAATAGGCAATAAAAATTCCACCTACCTGGTCCAGAAAATTAATCCTTGGAAGGAGTGCAGGTGAGCTGTCATTGAGATCCCAGAAATACGTCTACGGGACTGGAAACCTCAACAGAAAGCAGCAACAAGGTATACTAATATCCGATCTCACCAAAGTGCAACTTTTCACATGAAACCAATAACTTTACGTGTCTAAACCAATGGTTATACTGTTTGGCTGAACTTTCATTATAAAATTCCATGCTCAAAGACTGATAATAAGTTCAAACTTTCTTTCTCAATTTTTCATTATCACAAACATTCAAAGTGCACTATTTTATATCATTGTTTTGCTAGTAGAAGGTAGCTATCGCAGACTAGGGTATATATATATATATATATATATATATAAGTCTTGTTTTGAATAAAAACCAACAATTCGATTAATCTTTTCAAACGGGTGTTAATTTTTCAATTGCCAACCCACTGAGCAGCTTTTCTTATCGAATCGTCAGTGCCATAGTAGGCAACACCCATTACAGGAACCTGCTACTGAGAAAGGAGTGATTTATCTTCATAGGCGTACCTGACTGAGCTGGGATAAGGTGAAAGGGTTTGAAAAGGAAAAAGGTAACATAACATAGCCGGTTATTTTTATTTGTCATGATAGGGTTTCAGAAATTATAATCCATGAAGTAAATTCCAAAAAAAATATACAAATTTAAAAATCCTATAAACATCCCATCATACCAATTGTCGCCCAACGCAGGGTTAAATTAACAACACTTGTTATTTCATAACAATTTATATATATATATATATATATATATAGGGGATATTTTCGTGACTGCTCGATAATTTATGTAGAAATTAGTGGGAAGCAGTCAATGGTAGACCAATTAATACGTTATCTTCGTTTTTATGTCGAGCTTTCGAAAAAAAGTATTTTCTTCTTCAAGACGTAACTAAAAGTTAATACATAAATATGTGATGGTATTACATAATTAGAGGATACTTACTAACATTCAGGAAAAATAATACACAAAAAGAAACATCGGTGTTACAATTTAAAATGACAAGATTACAGCAAATTATGATTACTCAGTCACATGCCCAAATAATCAAAATACCAAATGAAAGAGATACAGAGTGAGAATATAAAAATGTAAAAGTATGTATAAATATAAAAAAATTTCATTTGAAAGAGGACTAGGCGAGATATTTTCTTTATGTTTTTCCAATAGATTTGTATATATTGTACTGAGGTCATCAATATCTGTTCTTTTATCCATTGTTGTTTATATGAACCATTTCAAGAAAGAGATGCTTATTGAGATTTTGTTCATTATCGATAATTTTGGCATTATTATAGTCAATTATATGATCTTTATCTATTACATGTTCAGCAAGGCAACAAGATCTCACATTTCTTCTGCAGTCACTTTTGTGAGAGGTTATTCTATCTTTGAGCATTCTACTTGTCTGACCAATGTATACTTCATCACAGCTGCTGCAAGGAATTTCATAAATTATATTGGATTTATTTTTTATTGGTATAGGAGTTTTCAATTTTGAATGATTTGTGTATTTTTGAACAATTGTATGAGTTTTGGTGTCAAATAATCTATATGCGGTAAAGATTTATAAATTACAATTTGATCAGTTCTTGGTTCTTGGAATTTAAAATAGAAGCAGAGGAGCTGAATAGAATTTTATTAAATAATGATTTCGGATATGAATTTTCTGAAAGAATGTTTTGAAGTTCTTTCAGACACTCATCTCTCAAGAATGGATGAGTGACCTTGACAACTCTGTTTTTGAGGTTATTAATTAAATTTAGTTTGATTTTCATGGGATGGTGGGAGTGAAAATTTAAAAAATGATTACTATTTATTGGTTTTCTGTACCATCTAGTAATGATTTTGTTGTTGATGGTTCTGATTAGTTTCAAATCAAGGAATGGAACTGAATTATCGGTTTCTTTTTCAACAGTGAACTGAATATTGGGATCGAAACTGTTAAAAATATTAAGAGTTTCAACAATACAGTTTTCTGGTACAGAAAGGATAAGGTCACCCAGATAGCATGGAATATCCCTAGATTATTCTCTAAATATCCGAAAAGAGAAGAGTATATATATTCCGAATATACATGGAATATTCCTAGGATATTCACATGCCTCTAGCATATTCCAGGAATATTCCAATATGCATATTCCTGGAATATTCTCGGGAGAATGTACCACGAATATTCTCGTGAGAATATTCCTGTATGAATACTCATAGAATATTCCTGTGTGAATATTCATGGAATAATCATGTACGAATATTCATAAAATAATCCAAATTAAATATTCTGTATTGTATATTCATGAAATATTCCTTATTTATATGGAATTTACACCAATAACCATTTTCGAGTTCGAAATATGGGAAAAGTATGGAAAAAAGTGAGAATAGATGTATTTGATTTGCAAACAGAGTTTTGGTTCAGACAAGCTGACAAAAATACACTACTGTACTGACCAAATTATAATTGGTTGGACAAAATCGAAATGCACTTTCACGACCAATCAAAACTATTCCACGCGCGTCAGCCTCTGTTGTTCATCCGGTAGTCGTAGCTTAACCCGATGGCAGAGCTGTGAAGTTGAATGCATTTCAAATTGACATTCGACATCTTTTGTTTTTTTTAATGGTATGGGTTACTTTTGCATATTTGTATGTGAAACTACTGTGTTTGGAATTGTTTAACAAATATTCTTAATAATCACCACAGTGTGGTAAGTACACTTTAATGTTACCATTCATTTCATTCCATAAAAATTTCATTTGTATATCATTGATGATTTCATTTTCAAGGCGTTTTCTACAAAATGCCCAAAAAAAAAAAGAAGCAGTGCTTGGTATAAGGAAGTACACCAGGAAACTGAAAATATGCTTGATGCAATTTTAACACAAAATCCGTCACAGCATGCAAAAGGACAGTTGAGTAATCAAGTTCAAACAAGTTTTTCTGATTCAGATAGCAGTAGTTCGATCTTGCAATTCTTGTTTTTCAGAGATGTCCTCGTAGTGACAGAAGAAACGGATTAATAAAATATGTGTTATTATTATTATAACTTTATAGAAATAGACCTGTTCAAATGCATGTTGTTTTATTTCATTGTAGGGAAGGGGTGCGCAGTCTGCGGAAATCAAATGGTTTTTTTTCTGAGTGGAATTCTCTCAAGAAAACAATTACGTATTGCACTTCTACATAATTTTTGAAATGATGTTCTGTTTCTTGGCGAATGTAAGCAAATGCATTGCTTGAATTGTCAGGCATAATTGTAGAAGTTCATATTATTGATGTAAAAGTGCCATTTAAAATTTTATATTTGAGGATATTTGGAAACAGTTTTATTTTTCTTTATTTTCTTAATTTCTGAAATTTCAGGGAATGGTTATTTTGTTCTGAAAATATTACTATGATATTCCTGAATTACTTTGAATATTCTCGGAATATTCATAGAATATGTTCATGGAATATTCTAGGATTATCCTTTCTGGAGTATTCATGGAATATTGTAGGTGTATTCTGGATATACAAGGAATATTCCCAGAGGATATTCCAGGAGTAATCTTTCTGGAATGTTCATTGAATGGGAATATTCTGGATATTCCGGGAATGTTCCTAATGGAATATTTAAGGAATATCTAATATTTTCCCCACCAGAAAATTCTAGGAATATTCCAAAAAAGGTATGTATATCCGTGGCACATTTAAGAATATTTCAATATCCCAAAAATAACTATGAATATTCATGGAATATCCAGTGCTGTCTGGGCATCTTCATATCTCCTAAGGAAAGGAATGTCGAAAGTGATTTTATTTGTGCAATATTCTGGGAGTTCATCTAAAACGTAACTTGATATTATTGGAGAGATGTTAGATCCCATGGGAGTACCAAAAATTTGTTTGTAGAATTTTAGATTGAAGACAAGACAAGTAGAGTCAAAAATAAATTCAATTATCTTCATAAACATTTGTTTTTCAATATTGCAGAGATTGTTAATTCTGTTCCATTCTTTATCAATGGAGAGTTTAACTAACTCTAAAGGTAGTTAGTGAATAGAGATACCACATCTCAACTTATCAGAACATAATTTGGTGCTAATTGAAAATTGTTAATGAATTTCGTTATTTTACTGTTTGGTGAGTCTATAGAAAAAACAATTGGTCTCATAGATAAAACTGGTTTATGAATTTTTGATAAAGTAATGAAACGTGAGTAATTGAATTGAAAATAGTTAACTTTTTAGCAGTTATCTCATCAATCATTGCTTTTTTCTTCAGTTCAGAAACAATTTTATTAGCTTTCTGTTGTAAAGTGCAAGACGGATCTGCTCTAAGTGGTTTATAATATTTTGTATCATTTAGTAGTAACGAGCTCTTGTTGATGTATTCTTCTTTTTAAATTGCAACAGTCACGTTACCTTCACTATTGATAATACAAAGTTCAGGATGTTGTTTCAGATATATCTTGCACTTATTAACATTATAGTAAACTGATCTATGTGATTACTATTCATATGAGAAAAGTTTGTGATGATATTGGTGAATTGTGCTCGATATAACTTTTTACTTCTCTCATTGCAAATCTGCAAGAAGTGAATCCAATCTTAAATCTTCAACAGTTGGACACACACTAAACTTAGGACCAAGTGATATAAATTGTTGAATTTTGATAGGTATCAATGAATCTGTTATGTTTTTAAGCTAATTTATTTTGAAATTTAATTTTATAGATTGTTTCTGATTTTAAATTGACAAGTTTACGTATATTCGTGTTTTTCATTAAGTATATTGAATATTCTCTCATATTTGATGTTCAATCTGCGTTTATATATTCAATGATGATATTTTGTGGAAGAGAATTATCGAGTAGATTTTATACATGAGTTCATTCTTCGGATACTGTTCTTATATCAGAATATGTAACACAAATTTTCAAATTCAACAATTTTTTCTTTAAATTGATATTGAAATTTTGTATTTGTCTTCCTCTTCCATGATCTAATAGATAATTGATATTTTTCACTCCATTTTATATATATATATATATATATATTGTTATGTTTAGAAGTATGTTAAATGTTTAAAGAGTTGAAATAATAATAATTATAAAGAAAACCCCATGAATAATAAAATATTCGTATTTGGTAATCTGTGCTATATTATTTTACAGTTTTTCTGAAGATTCTACCTTTTTTCTGAAACCTTGTATAATATTAATCGATACCTATGTTTGAAATAAACATGTTTTTAACATTACAATCAATTGGCATAATTTAAAATTTTTAGAAATCAAAATTTATGAATATATTTTGATCACAAGCAGATAACAAAATATTAAAAGTTCAAACATCCTGTATATGAAATTGGATCTGAACACAACAGCCAATGAGATGCCAGGAGAGATCTTGATGCAAAATTAGTAATTTTGAAAATAAAGAAAAGCAGAAACGTCAAAAGAATAATTTTACATGTATTGTATATAGATTATAAGGTAGTTAGAAAAGTTTCATAAATAAAAACTGTCAAAGAAGTGAAAAATAATGAAAAGTGTCAAAATCAAAAATTCGAGAAGAAAAATAAAATTTGTTTGTATCAAGGGAAGAGAATCAACAAGCGAGTGAGATTGTGAAAGAAATAATTTTGGGAAGAACCACGTTGAGAATTTAAATTTGGAACAAACAAACAACTTGGAATAAAATAACCTACAAAACGAGGTTGAATTCACTTTATTATTCCATAATTTCATTTTTTGCTGTATATACTTGTTTTTGAAGCTCTAATTAGGTTATTTGTCGCAGACAAGGTAGTAATAAGCTTTTCCTGGATAAAGGAAATTATTATTTTGATGAAATTCTACTTTATTTTCAATGTTTCATCAACAATGAATTGCTAATTTCTGAAATTGACATCAAGAGGGCTCCACAGTAGAACCAACTTCTGAAATCCATAGGCGTACCGATTATTAGCTGAAGGTAAGGAAATAAGGTAAGGAAAGAAGGTAAGAGATAGCCGGAGATATTGAATATTTATATGGGTATTTATTTATCAATACATATTGAATAAATCTTAAAAAAGGAATTAGCCTAAGATTTTTGAAAATAACAAGAAGTAAAATATTAGTAAAACAAAACACAAAAATTATTTATTTTTGTTATGATGTTTGATTGTAGAAAGTAAATAAACAAATATAAAATAAAAAGTAAAAACGACCGCAATCAACGCATCATAATATATATATATATATATATATATATGTATATATATATATATATATGAAAAAGCATCAAATTATAGATAGTGACACCTATAATCTGTGCGGTGAAGCTTAGACCTGTTATCGTGGAATTTTGATGACACGAAATTTCGTGCACGTCAATAGGTCACCAACAGATGTCAGCATAGGCCAACCCACGACACCAATAGTCGTACTCCTAGTGCGTTCTGAGTAACGCAAAACAAATAACGAGAATAAGAGAAATCTGTTACGAATCCAAGAGAGATCACCATCCGTCTACAGCCTGTCATGGTTTCCCAATCATCAGGACGGCCTGTGGTCTCTTTCAAATTCGTATCAGATATCTCGTATATATATATATATATATATATATATATATATATATATATATATATATTATTTATTCATATATATATATATATAGAACTGACACATAAAATGTATAATTCAACACAACCTAACACGAATAATATTACTACTAACACTTTCACAACCATTCCATATATACCAGGTCTATCAGAGAACATAAAAAACATTTTAAACAAACACAACATACAAACTAGCTTCAAATCCCATAATTTACTCAAAGAACTGTACACCTCTATTAAAAGTAAAGATCCAAAAATGAAGAAAGCTAATTTAATATACAGTATGCCGTGCAACGACTGCAACCAAGTTTATATCGGTATGACCTCCCAACTCTTATGTAACAGACTAAATGGGCACAAGTACATGAAAGGATACAATACTGCCTTAATTAAACATATCCTAACCGAGAATCATAACCCTAATTTCGATAACACAAAAATTCTGGCACACGAAAACAACAAAGAGAAAAGAGTGATAAAAGAAATGATTTACATTAAAAAAAAATAACGCCATGAATAATAGAACAGATATACATAACCTCAGCCAATTATATCACACAATACTATAAGACGGGGCTCCACAAATACCTCACATATACCCCGTTGCATAGATAGTCAGTAATATGAACAAATAAAAAGTATAAAAATAAATAAAATAAATAATCTTTCAACAAGTTCCCAACAACAATACGCCCCCAAAGTTCCCCACCCACTCAAGTAAGAATAGAAATCGACCCAACAGGTAGGTACACTAACAATATTTACCGCAAAACAAAACCCCCCATAAACACATTGATCTCTCGCTGTCGAATACACTGCCAATGCCACGTCGCTCTCAACTATTGTGTTAGAATAAAACCTGTAGAACTCACCACACTAAGGAATAACAAATATAAATCATACAAAATGAGTCATCTTCACAATGATGATCGTTTTTCTACCACACCCTTTCCCCAGACCAAACATTTCTCCCTTGCACATGTCAACAACTATTATTTTCATTTTAACCATAACACAAAATGTTTACTTTTCAGATGTCATTGTTAATTATCAGGAGAAAAAATAAAAAATTAATTATAAAAAAAGAGACTACTGAAGATGCCTCCGGCCAGGGGCCAAACGTCTAGCATGATATAACATAGTTTTATTTTTACACAAGAATCCCAAACCTAAGAACCCCCAACCAAATAAAATAAATAAACATTTATGGTCGAGAAAATCAAAAAGAATATATCAGGCAGGGAACTAGAAACTGCCAAAAATGGGGGGATTCTACAGAACTATGGAAAATAAAATTGGAAACAACAATACCAAAGTATTGAAGGTGTACTCAAATATAAACAAAAAAATCGCAACAGAGAAGAACAGAAGAATATTCCTGTTTTAACCTGAAGATGACAAATACAAATGTCGAAACGTCGTTTCAAATAAATCTTTCGACTGATAATGACCTTCATTCTGAGAAACTGGAGAATATATATATATATATATATATATTTACTCATTCGATTCGGCCTGACGTCTAGAGAAATGATCTCGAGCATGTATTAGCACATAAAAAATTGCATTTTTTATTAACAAAAGAAGATGAAAAAAAAACAGATATTAAGTTTTTCGCTAATAACTCAAAAACTATTGATATGTTAGATCTTTTGAAAGAAGATCCTTAAAGAGGAGGAAATTGCCAATAAAAAAGTCGTGACTCCCGGAATTCTATCTTCATTATTTATAATTTTCATTCAACGCCGAAAATAGGTCTCCGCGCGGCCGAAACGGTATGAGGGCAACACCGCTGGAGACAGTATACCACACAAAATATTTTTTATATATTAATTTAAAAACTTGAAAAAACTGATGGTGTCATCAGACCACTTCAAAGAATAAAGCCCCGTTGGAAAAACATTTTTAGGTCGATTTTTCAAAAAGTTATACGATTATTAACAAACTAATTTTTATCCAATCTCTGTTTTTACAAAATTCGACATAAAAATTTAAATAATCGACCTATAAATTGTTTGCTTCTTGGAGCCCTTCTTATATACATGAAAGTTTTGTTGACAAATATTTTTAAACAACTAGACAAATATAATATTTTCAAAAAATGATTTCTCACCATTTTATTGTCAAGACAAAATGAAGATTAAAAAAAATGACCTTAAATAATTTTTTTTATTGTTTATAATCGTTTTTTTTTATTTCGTTTGTTTAAATAATTAATTAAGAAATTGTTTTTCCTTCAAAAATCATAATTGGCATTTCCCTATAGGTTAACAATTTTTTTTTTCATCAATAATTTCATTGTTTATTAAGTTAACAATTTGTTATAAACAATTTGTGACCCTCGGTTTATTTTTTTCCTGGAAGTGAAAAAAATTACAAAAACAGCCATATATAACAGAGTACGAAATTATTCTGAAAAATAAGCATGGTAATTTGCATTTATGATTTGAAACTCATAGTGAATCTTTTTAGGAAAAACAAGACGGCCTGAAAAAAATTATTCAATGCCTCTATTGCGAAGAAGACATAACTACAAATCCTTAAGTCATGGGGAGCAATCGCATGCATATGGTAGTTATTTTATTTCAAACAAAATGTAGATGTTTGTATGATTTTCTTTGGTGTAGTTTGTTTTCTCTGTTCTGAGTGTTTTGCATACATCACTGAATCTGATGATAATAAAAGTCCTCATAATCCTAAAATCAGGTTAGTTGATATTAACACATTTGGAATATTTCAGATTCAGATGACGATGATAATGTGTTTCCTCTTTAAAAAAGAAGTTTAATAAACAAAGGTATGACTTATTTTTTCCAGTAACAGATTCGGTGTGTGTTCTATTTTGAAAATACCTACATTGAAATTTACAGGTTCATAAGATTCGCATGAAAAAGTTCTTGGCAAAAATAAAATAATCAAGAAGAAAGGTTTGGGTTTATATTTTTTAGGTTGTTACAAACACTATATACATGTTCAGGTTCGACAGATAAAGAAGTTGCTTTGCTCAAAGATAACTTTGGATCTTGCATCGAGAACAAAAGTTACCCGTCAGCTCAGGATTTGAAGGAATTCATTGAAGAGACTGCAATTAGCAGAACAGTACCAGTAATTAAAAGCAAAATTACAACAGTAGTTCAAAAAATCTGATATGTAGCATTAGTTTTCCGATATACTCCATTACTTTAAAATCATTACCATAAACCTATAAGTGTTTCTCAGTTCTATTTGACCTTTATTAAAAGTTTATATTGAAAAAAGTTATTATTTGAATTTTATACAAAATTCCCAATCTTTATGAAGATTATGTTATTCGCCAAATTCAGAAAAACATACAGGGTGGAAAAACAACAACCCGTGGTCGCTAATCATCTTTACGGATTGATATTCTGTTTTTTTCAATTCTGATAATTATTTCCGATTACATAGGGTTATTTATTGTAATCAAACGAACCAATGTTTCAATTTTAGAAATGGTATTTGGTTTATTTTATTATCGTATATTTTTCCGGAAATGACAGAAACTGCACTTTCTCTGAAATATACTAACACAGGTGTATGTATCACTCTTATAACTTCCTCATTTTCAGAAGGATTTCGATTAAATTTAGTGTATATAAAACATGAATTCAGATTTTTTGACTTGAAAATTCAATATGGCCGACTTTGAGTTTTGCCAGAAACGACCACAAATTTTTAGTCCATGGGACATACTCCCTTCCTACTTGTCAAAATATATGATACATGATATTTTATTTTGCGACCTAGGAGAGGCTGTGATTTGGTCAGGATTACCCGAAACTGAAAAATAATGTAATTCAGTAAAGAATGAAATTATGGGTATAACACCTTCACTTTACTGCCTTCTTTTAACAAATACAAGTTGAGAAATCCGAATTCATGTCTCACCAAATTTCTGGGATTCAAAATTCAAATGAGAAAGATAAATGACTGAAATTTTATTTTCAAATGAAATTGTGGTCATGGTGGCAAAACACATGGAAATTTTGAGAATGACAACAATTGGGCCATTCATTAGTATTGTGGATATTGAATGTTTCTTTCATCAACTGTTCTCAGTAAAGAATTTCTAGGCGAAATTTGAAGTCCAATGGAAAAGAAGAAGTTATAGTAGGATCTGACCCAAACATACAAACATAAAGAGAATAAAATAACTAATAAAAAAACTTTTTAAAGACAATCTCTTATTTAAGCCCCGTACTAAAACGTATAAGATAAGTTTAAGTCATCGCTGACAATGATTCAATTATTTTTTGTTGAATTATTTGGTTTCAAAAAGTTTGTCGCCCGAAGTGTTCATAAAAGTAGGTTCCAGTTAATTTGATTGGGCAGTGATTGGTTAGTAAGTAATATTTTGTCGAAGTATTAATTTTATTACATTTTGCGCGACAAGCTTTTTGAAACCAAATGATTCAACAAAAAATCATTATAGTTTCAGTACACGGCTTGAATAAAAGCTCGTCTTTAAACAGTTTTTCATTAATTATTTTATTTTTAGCTTATCAGCTAGTTCGCCTTAATTTTTTCATTTATAATATAGTATCATTATTACAAGGTCTCCATCCTGGAGGTTTTGAGCTGGAAGAAATCATAATCTCCGCTCCAAAAAATTCCACACACCAATTTTGAATGAAATCTGACCGTAACTACAAAACTCGTCCTCCATCATGGGACCACAATCTTGAATTTATGAATTCCGACAAAAAATTCATAATCTCTGATCCCGAAAACCCCCGCACACCAATTTTGAATTGGATTGGCCCATAATCACAAAACTCGTCCTCCATCTCAAATTTATGAATTTTCACAAACATTTCATAATCTCTGATCCCGAAAACCCCCGCACACCAATTTTGAATCGAATCGGTCCATAATCACAAAACTCGTTCCGCCATCTTGGAGCCGCCATCTTGAATTTATGAATTTTGACAGAAAATTCATAATCATCTCCAACCCCAAAAACCCCCACATACCAATTCTGAATCGAATCGGACCATCATCACAAAACTCGTCCACCATCTCGGAGCCACCATCTTGAATTTATGAATTTTGACGAAAAATTCATAATCGACCCCGAAAATCCCCACATACCAATTTTGAATCGAATCGGACCATAATCACAAAACTCGTCCGGCATCTTGGAGCCGCCATCTTGAATTCATGAATTTTGACAAAAAAATCATACCAAATTTGAATCGAATCGGACCATAATTACAAATTTCGTACGCCATCTTGGAGCCGCCATTTTTTTTTCTCTAACAAAAATTCCATAATGCATTGTCACCGGAATCAAAAACATCATCCAAATTTCAAATTGATCGGTCGACTAGAAGTCTGTCAAAATTCACTTGCAAGATTTGACCCTAACTAACGAACTAACAGGTAGAACTAAATAAAAGCTTGTAAAAAAAAATCCGGTACATGAGCAAATTGAAAACTAGATAATGGAAAATGAACTCCATAAGTCTAAGGAATTTCATCAAAGTTTTCTCGCACATTAACTATCTATATATCCCTTCATTGAAAACAACGTTGAATAGAAATGGATGGAAGTGACGACACAACAGTATATTTATCAAGCGAATCTATACAGTTATATGGAAGTGAGTTCGTATTTTGTATATATACAAAATTATTTTTGAAAAAAAATTATATCTCTTCCCCTCTCTTCAGAATGGTATTTCTAGAGTCCCCCTCAACATATATATCCAAAATTCAATAATATATATCTTTGAGAAGACATGGAAGTCAGGTCGCCCTTTCAACATAACGGAAGTCACAACTTAACAGGCATCTATATATATATATATATATATATATAATTATATTTATATATATATATATATATTATATATATATATATATATATATATATATATATATATATATATATATATATATATATATATATATATAGGATCAAATTATAGATAGCGACACCTATAATCTGTGTGGTGAAGCTTAGACCTGTGTTATCGTGGAATTTTGAAGACACGAAAATTTTCGTGCAACATCAATAGGTCACCGACAGATGTCAGCATAGGCCAACCCACGATACCAATAGTCGTACTTCTCGTGCGTTATGAACGCAATACAAATAACGAGAATATGAGAAATCTGTTAGGAATCCAAGAGAGATCACCATCCGTCTACAGCCTGTTTCATGGTTTCCCAATCATCAGGACGGCCTGTGGTCTCTTTCAAATTCGTATCAGATATCTCGTGGAGTTATTACCTTTCGGTACGTACAAAAATGTGAACAGGATCAAATTATAGATAGCGACACCTATAATCTGTGTGGTGAAGCTTAGACCTGTTATCGTGGAATTTTGAAGACACGAAAATTTTCGTGCAACATCAATAGGTCACCGACAGATGTCAGCATAGGCCAACCCACGATACCAATAGTCGTACTTCTCGTGCGTTATGAACGCAATACAAATAACGAGAATATGATAAATCTGTTAGGAATCCAAGAGAGATCACCATCCGTCTACAGCCTGTTTCATGGTTTCCCAATCATCAGGACGGCCTGTGGTCTCTTTCAAATTCGTATCAGATATCTCGTGGAGTTATTACCTTTCGGTACGTACAAAAATGTGAACAGGATCAAATTATAGATAGCGACACCTATAATCTGTGTGGTGAAGCTTAGACCTGTTATCGTGGAATTTTGAAGACACGAAAATTTTCGTGCAACATCAATAGGTCACCGACAGATGTCAGCATAGGCCAACCCACGATACCAATAGTCGTACTTCTCGTGCGTTATGAACGCAATACAAATAACGAGAATATGAGAAATCTGTTAGGAATCCAAGAGAGATCACCATCCGTCTACAGCCTGTTTCATGGTTTCCCAATCATCATCATCATCATGTTGCACGAAAATTTTCGTGTCTTCAAAATTCCACGATAACAGGTCTAAGCTTCACCACACAGATTATAGGTGTCGCTATCTATAATTTGATCCTGTTCACATTTTTGTACGTACCGAAAGGTAATAACTCCACGAGATATCTGATACGAATTTGAAAGAGACCACAGGCCGTCCTGATGAATGGGAAACCATGAAACAGGCTGTAGACGGATGGTGATCTCTCTTGGATTCCTAACAGATTTCTCATATTCTCGTTATATATATATATATATATATATATATATATATATAGTTTGATTTTTGGGAAAATTTATAATCTCGAACCTGAGCACAAACTTTGCACTCCCAATTAGGAACTTGGTACTTCAGGAGATACGATGACCTTTCCAATATCAATAAAGCTATTTTTCTAGTATAAAAGCAATAACAGACGGCCATTAAATTAAATTCAGAGTTCAAAGTCGTAGGATCCTGGACACCAATACGATGTTTTCGAATTTATTGAGGTTATGAATACAAACATGGATCCTTCAAAAAAATATATAAAATACAAAATTATTTTATTTGTTATCATACAGAAAAGAGGAGAGAGAAGTGTCTCTGATTGTAATTGAGAGCGCCAGGTTTAGATTTTGGGATTGATACTTGAAGTTCAGAAGAAAAATTCCCACAGTTGCTGTTTTGATTAAGGTATTAATTAAAAAAATATCGATAATTCGCATTTGTTGAATAGGTCAAAGTTTCATGTAATAATAGCATGTTACTTCCTCAGTTAATCAACAAAAACTCACAGTATGCTTTCAAGAAAGATAATAGAGGAAAATGTACTTTATCACTAGCTATGACTTCGTCATTTCCAGAGAGGAAAATAATAAATTAGCATTCATAGTACTTTCTCAGGAAATTTAAATGATATTCTATGGTAGTATGAGAGACTTGAATTTGAGTGACAGTTCGTAAGTTGGAAAATCTAGCGAGCAACATTATACAAAGAGAAAACTGAAAAAAATATAAGTATGAAAAATGGGAGCGAAGTCTCAATGAAAAACATAAATAAACAATTCATCCAACAGTTTGGAGAATGCTTGGTTACTTTTTTCATCTCAAACAAGCTTTTCATGGCACCATCTGTTAGTCTGTATATTCAAAAATAAAATGGTTTAATTTTGGGACATTCAATTTTATTTCCAACTAAAAATATTAATATCACATCATATTCAATATAGGTATAGACAACATATTTTTCAGCAAAAATATCTTTTGAGGATATTTTCCAACCATTTTATCTCTCTACTCCCAGACAACACACACTAGTTATATTTTATTGAAACCCATTTTAATATTTATTTATTATTATCTACGGGTAAACCCAATTTCAAAGTTGACATACTAGTTAAAACAGTATGAACTGAATCTAGTTATATAAGTGATTAAAATATTAATAACAAATATAGTAAATACAAAATTTTTTAGGTTGATATGGATTGAATTATTCTAAAACTTAACAATATGATGGGAAGATAGTAATAGATAAGTGAGAGAAGAAATAGACCCAAAAAGTAAAGAAGGTGTAACCAAGTTAAAAACTTCATGGTGAGCAAAATCATAGCCAATTGAAATTCTCAAATAAGCAACTTTCAACGTAATTTCTTTAGTTTTTGTTTTATGGATATAAAGTAGAATCGAACAAGTCTATCTGGTCATTGTAATCGTTCCCATATCTGTTGGTGAGACATAAAGAGGAATGAAAAAACTTTGGGTCTTCTGGTTTGCCTAACTGACACACTTAAGTAAAATACAGAAAATATATAGGGGCAGTTGATAGTACCTGATATTATTTTATGAAGGAGGCAGATATCTGAATTGATCCTCCTTCGTTCAAGACACTGCAAATTGAGAGATTGCATAATATCAGTATAGTGATATTCACTGTGATTCAATCATATTTTGTAGACAGCGTAGCGTACTTTTTTTTTCTGGACACCTTCAATATTATTTTTTTGGTAAGTGTAGTAGGCAGACCATACTTCAGATGAATATTCTAGTATAGATCTGACTAATGCACAGTATATAGTTTTTGTTGTATGGACCGAAATGTACGTTGCATTATTTATATTTCCAATTAACAGTAATTCAATTAAATTTAAACAAAAAAACTTTTAGCTTTGAATTTTTTGCATTGTTTGTCCAAGACAACCATTGGTTGATTTGTTGAAAATATAAACAGGAAGGATAAACAGGATAAAATCAATTGAGAATGTTTCCTTTTTCAACAACCATTGGATTTCAGAACTAGTTTCAGAAAACGCTAGCATGGGCTAACCACTCCCAGCAACCAAATTATTGAACACACAAGGTCTAGGCAATGCTTCATGTCATGTAAAGAATCCCACAAAGACCTTTTTCAAAATGTTGATGTGCTGTTATTCAGTCAGAATGAATGATTTTGCTCAGAAAAAAACTTTGCAGGGTATGTATTTCAGAGCGAGACAGAGATGTTGAAAAATTACATATTGAATTGTCTTCAGGGGGAATTTCTTTCTGACCGATACATGTACAGCTTTAAATAATGCACTAGAATTAAACTGCATACAACTGAATACAAGTTCAGCACAACTTCTTAGAAATGTTCACCATAGTTGAATCATACACTTGAATATACTTATGCACATATTTTACCATACAATAGATAGGGAGGTGAGAAAATGAAGTGGAGTGAAACACGATCGAATATATGATTTGAAGTTACGTTTTTCAACTCATTAACAACCATATTATCATATTTTTGACTTGAATAAACTAATAATTTATTAGAGTTTCATTTGGTAATTTTGTATCTGAAAAATGAGCAAGATTTGAACAGAAAATACCCAACACCTCCTTAACTATCACCTTTTGAATGTTGTTTGCACATACAGTTTTGGGATAAAAATCAATATAGGGATCAGGTATTGAATAATAACAAATTTGTATTGAACCCAAGAAACAAATATAATCTTAATCTATTACAACTAAACTAAATACTTCAAAAGAATTTGTTTCAGAATTCAATAGAAATAACAAAATGGTAATGCATCAAGGTTTCTTAAATTCATTTTGGATTTCTTGTACGCGAGACCATATTAAAAATGTTAAGAAAATCTGTAGAGATCCCGAACCTCATATAATTCAACAGGAGGGGGGGCTTCCCACATCATTTCCAATGCATTATGAAATGGTGTTTTACACTGGGTTTTTCAGAAAGTTTGTAAAAATGTATTCCGTATTTGAATATTAATTACAATTTGATTGAATAAAAATATTTTTTTAAGTTTGGTGTAGTTATTTCTTTGGATTTCACATATTGAATATTTCATATTTTTTGACACCATCACAGTTTCCTTTGGCGGACTATATCCAAAAAACATGATGAATCCCTTATCCCTTTGAATAATATATATTTGAAATCTAGAAAGTTAATCACAGAAAATGATTGCTGTGAAAAAAAGGAACTCCATATCATATTTCAGTGATATCTCAAAGTTAATGAGAAGTATTTGAGGAATTGTGCTTTTCGTTTCATTGTAGTTCAATAACTGAGTCATGAAAGAATAGATACTCTGATTTTACGAATTTAGATTATATTCGACTTTGCATTCATTCAAAAACCCATATTTAGCAGCCAGTAAGATTTTTTTTAATTCATGATAATTCCTCCTTTATCGAATAGCTATGGAAATTAGACAATTAATAGAAAATATTAGTGTTTAACTCAACGGCGGATTATCCATAAGGCAAACTAGGCACGTGCCTAATAGTGGCGCGAGGTTACAAAGGGGCGCGCGCGGAAGTTTTAAAACGAAAAAAATTAAGTAAGTACCTACAAACAATCATATTTTCTATAGAGGTGTAGATATAATTGCGATGTTGCGCAACATTGCTCATTGTCGTTAGTGTGCAGGAGTGCGGCGCGGGTCGGGAGCCGACGGGTGGCGTGATTTTAATTTTGACTTGTCATTAGATCATCGCGTTCAACGTCAGTCATCGGTTACGGGCGTTTCTATTGTTTACGTTCTCGCAGCGGTATATTTTGTGTATGTTTAATCAGTTCAGTACGTTTAAGTACTCAAAAAAATATTAGTGAATTGAAGAAAAAACCTAGTGGTGCAGCATATAAAACTTATTGCTATGTTCAAACTATGACGATGTTATTGACAGTTTCGCAAGACAAAAATGTAGACGAAGAAATTTTAAACATATGTGATTGGAGAGGTAAAATAAATGTTTTTGGTATAGTTAAACCATTTTCAATTGCAGAAGCTGTCTTTATAAAGATCAAATCAAAGTCACTTCGCTAACACGAGCGTATATGCGAAGTAACGGAACGAAAAATAATGTGTACTTACTACTCGTAAACATTATCCGTCGCCAAACGAATGATCAAAAGATCCGACAGTCAACGTGGGTTTGAGTGACAGCTGTCTAGTTCTACAGCAGATTCGTCTGAGCCAATCAAGACGGACCGCAATCCAATGATAATGCTTGTAGGTGTGTCGATACGTTGAGGGCTCAAGAAAACTAATAAATCACGAGTTATATATGTGTTTCACCAGGTCTGAATAAATATCCAGTAGCGCCTGTGGTAGGGGTGTTTGCCGACCGAAATAGGTTTTGAAATATTCTATAGTTCTGTTGTGTTTTGTTGGAAAATATGGCTTTCTTCGCTCATTGGAAAATGAAATTGCACAAAGTAGTGATGAAATTTCACAGGTGAGTGAGAATAATATCAGATATGGATTTGACAACAGAGACTTGCACATACAAAGCCAAGAAGTTATTTTAAATATATTTGATTGCCTTGAAGAGGAAAATATTCAACAATCTGATAATGCAATCATAGTAAGAATTGCAGGAATAACAAAAATAAATACATTGTACTGCTGATTATCATGAAGACATGACAACAGACTTGTTTGAAAAGTGGTTCAGCGAACAGGTTCTACCTAGTATTCAACCACAGTCAGTAATCGTTATGGACAACGCATCGTATCACTCGCGGCAACTCCGTAAGATACCAATAGTAGCAGTTGTCTGAAAACAATATACCTCTTCCTACGACCAATGCTGGGGAAGGCACAACAAAAAAAGATTTGCTTGCTGTAATAAAAGGTGTAGAGTAAGAAAAAATATATTATATTGATGAACTGTGCAAAGAACAAGGTCACACCCTTCTAAGACCACCTCCCATACTATTGCATATTTAACCCTATAGAGTTAATATGGGCAAACGTAAAATCAGAATTACTAAATTGAAATCAAACTCCAAAACTGAGTAAAGAGGTTGTAGAAAACGTAAAAACAGTTATGACAGGAGACCACCAACCACCAAGAGATTTGACAAAAATTCGTTGAACATGTTATTAAAAAGGAAAACGATTCTAGTTCAGACGAGTCTGACTGTCGTGATGGTTGCTTATAAACAACCTTTGAAATTATAAGGTTGATAATTTTATATGTTTCTGCTCTTTATAAGTGTAAGCACCTAGAATATTTTGTTTTGTTTTTTGCAAAGAATTAGTTTTCGTTTATGGTTTTTGCTTTGAAATTTTCCAGAAAAAAATTGAATGGGGTACAAAAAGAACTCAGTTCGCGACTGCTACCCTGTTTGAACCGCACTCCCTTGTAGGTAGGTAATATTTTTCTCTGCGTCTTCTCATTCAATATTCACCTGTACCAACTTAACGACCTTATATAATGAAAAAAAAGGATGCTATTAGTTCGGAAGGATGAAATTTTAGATGAATAGGTTTTCGATAGATAAATACTGTTGATTTTAAACCTAAGTACCTTATTTTGGAGAAAATTGCACTTGACATCATGACATCTGTAACGTGCCTAATTCTAGCCACGCAACAGAACGTTTGGATTTCCATCTGACTACCCTGAAAATAGACAACCAAGAATTGTTTTTCTATTATCTATTCTTTCAATACGATATGCAACCAGGAAGCAAGTACAGCTGTGATGTTGGTTGCCTATTCAGGAAAACTAATGGAAATAGGGTACCATATCGTAATACAATCTCAAAGAAAACAAATCGTGCTTTATTCTATTCAAACAATACATATAAATAGTACTGAAAGTGAGCACACAATTCGTAGTCGAAATGAATGCACAATACACAACAATAACAGTAACGGAGCACCTAGATTTCACTAAAATGCAAAATTAGTAGAAATACGGAACACTCGCGAGTAACTCAATAACATCAAAGAAATAAGGGAATTTTGTCACGGGAACGAGTCGTAGAGCTCCCTGGATATGCAATAGTAAAATACGAGCGATCACAATCATAGTAGATATTGTTTTCATAGGCACTTTGGAGTGTGCGTGTGTGTGTGTCCATTCAATTTCTGATCATGGTAGTGATCTCAGCAATATCTAAAACAAAGATAATGGAATAGAGTTACGTTACAAAAACAATAGCAATGAATATTACCAGTTACGAAATACTTACGAAATGTTCAGTTGTTTATTGAGAGATTTTGTTGTCCATTGACAGTAAATGGAACTGTCATGTCATGTCATTCTTACGAAGGCGTAGAAGGGCCAACAACAAAATATTTTTTTAAACATTTGGAATTGCCAGTTTGAACTGACAATTGTCACTTTGAACTGACAATTGTCACTTTTAACTGGCAATTGTCACTTTGAACTGACAATTGTCACTTCGAAGTGACAATTGTCACTTCGAAGTGACAATTGTCACTTACAAAAACAATTGGAATTGCCACTTTCAACTACAATTGTCACTTTGAACTGACAATTGTCACTTCAAACTGACAATTGTCACTTTGAAGTGACAATTGTCACTTACAAAAACAATTGGAATTGCCAGTTCGAAGTGACAATTGTCAGTTCGAAGTGACAATTGTCACTTTGAAGTGACAATTGTCACTTCAAAGTGACAATTGTCACTTCAAAGTGACAATTGTCAGTTCAAAGTGACAATTGTCACTTTGAAGTGACAATTGTCAGTTCAAAGTGACAATTGTCACTTCAAAGTGACAATTGTCAGTTCAAAGTGACAATTGTCACTTCAAAGTGACAATTCCAAATGTTTTTATGAATAATTTGTTGTTGGCCCTTCTACGCCTTCGTACATTCTTGTCATTTGTCGAATGAATTGTCGGAGACGTTCGGTTTTCAGGAGCGAGAATAATAATGTGGCGATCAACCGTTACCATCACTGGTGGAGCACGTTATGGGATTTATAGGAAATTTTGGAGGAAAATCAATCTGGTTATGTTTTGACGTTATGGGAACAGGATGGGATAGCGGAAGTGCAGAAGTCACCATTGAAGAGAAAGGAGGAAGAACGGGGCTTTTTGCTAGAAGATAGGCGTGTAATTTTTGGCGATAAAATAGATTTATTGGTCGTTTTCCGATTTGATTCGGGTTACAAAGTGGAGTTGATCCAGTATAAACAAGTATAGGAGATTTGCTTGTGAAGTTTTCGACAGGAGGTCGGATTTGGAGTTCCACTCTTCATTCTCGTGGAGAAGCCACCATTTTCTTGTGCCGTTCATCTCGTTCAACAGATTGCAGTGAAACAGTTGAACACGCAGTTTCCAGCTTGGGCATTCGATGGTACCCTGAGCATTGATGGTACTAAGATAAGCACAAGTCAGTCCAGGGGTGAGTCACCACTTTTTCGCTTGTATCCTGATCGCTGCAACCCTGCTTGCTTTTGCACGTGAGCAACCCTGCTTGCTTTTGCTCGTATAAGCATAAACGAGGATAGTAGTTTGTAGACGCTTGTTCGCTTTATGGCACCACAAAACTCATAAGAAACATTTCAACATTTTACAACTTGCTTATTGCTACCCTTGCGAATGCATGTAATTTTCAATTGCTATATATTTGTGCTGTTTACATACTGTGTAGAATCTGACGGTTTGGGGTTAGTGCTTCCACATGAGGACATTTGCGAATTTATACTTGTCGGGATATTTATTTTGTATTTGTTAATTTAAAAAAATATATGTGCACAAGTGTATGCTGTATACCTAGACAGCAGATTATTTCTCTTAATAATTCAAGTGTGATCAGACAGGCATTATTGCATTCCTTACCCTCCTAGTCATAGAACTGCTGCATTCATTGAAATTCTCACTTTTATTTGCTATTTTGTTTGTCAATAAATTATTGAGAAATTTCAAGAAACACACCGCGGTGGATTTATTTTCCATACCCACCCCCTACAAACTGCTAAGCTAGCCGAGTGGTCATTCTCATTCTTTCCACCCGCATTATTTCAATCACAGGTCGAGAGTGATCATTATAAATTAATTTGTTACTTTTTTTGAACGAAAGCAAGGGTGAGTCAATTCAGACCGTCTATAAATACAAAAATTGGAGTTCATCAATTCAGAAAAGAACCCTGTAACAAAATGGCGCCCAACGTGGGGAATATATTAGGATATATATATATATATATATATATATATATATATATATATATATGTATATATCAATATATTTTCATTGGTAATTTTTTCAAATCAGTGAACATTATACCAGGGATTTTAGCAAAATAGCTAATATTTTGGTGGTCATTAGCTGTCACACTACATTAATTGTTGAACTGGATGTTCTGTTTTCTATTTTTATTTTGTGTGAACACATTGAAATTGGTTTGTGTCGCAAACAGGCGGTATTACGGGTTGCATATTTTATATTGTCATCGAAACAATAGTTTTTCATCTTTCGAGTAGATAAGCTCAGTGTGAGCTCGTACAGGAAAATCTACGATTCGAACTGTGACGTATTTACTATACAGGGTGATTGAGTATAACTGTTATATATTATCTAATATAATATTATAATTTTTCAGTTATTTTGTATGATCTCATATATGTAAATATTATTGATAGTCAACTGGGTATTCCGCAACTACATTTTTTGCAATTTTTTATTTCTACTCAGAATTATCTTTCCAACGATGTATCACACTTTGTATTCCACATTTGATTTGATAGAGAAAACGTCAATTGAAATTTAAAATTGAAAGAATTGCAGTAGGCTATGATATTTTGTGTAATCTTGATTTTGACTTCAATAATAATCGATAATTCATGAACAATTTTTCATTCGAGATGATGAAGAGAACGTCAAATTTCAAATTATTCGAATTGTAGTAGAACTGGAAGAATTAATAATTCTTAAATGAAAACCTTAGTGTACCATGGAAACATTTGAATACATTTGTTCATAACTCTCAATAGTTTTGTGCGTGTCATACAAACCAACATTCAAGAATGAATAACCGTGAAAATGATAACTTCACTAATCAAGAGAAATTGGATATGATACTGATTTATAGAAAATGCGAAAATAATCGTCGGGCTGCCCTACGTGCATAGAGAGAGAAATACCCTGATAGACGAATGCCAAGCGCTATGTATTTCACACGCTTCGCTTCGAATTTGGCAACAAGTGGATCATTTCATAGAAAGCGTACTGTCTTTAAAAGAAAAAATGCTAAGGACGAAGATTACACAAAATATCATAGCCTACTGCAATTCTTTCAATTTGAAATTTCAATTGACGTTTTCTCCATCAAATCAAATGTAAAATACAAAGTGTGATACATCGTTGGAAAGATAATTTTGAGTAGAAATAAAAAACTGCAAAAAATATACAGGGTGCTATTCGAAATAAAAAAGTCAGCCACTTCTGGTCAAAATGCAAGTGACGTTTTATGGAATAAAACTTTTTCATTTTTGGTTATAAAAAAAATTGAGAAATTTCACATAATCAAATCTTTTCTTCTTCATTTGTTTATATGCAATGGAGGTGAATAGACTTAGAGCCGATGAGTTGTCATATGAATTATGGGTTCGCGGAGCATCACCGGAAACGGGAACCGTAGATCAATTACTAACAAGGTTAAGGCAACGGATATATTTAGAAAAACGAGGAAGTTACACACCGTCATTCACTTATGATCTGGATGCAGACGCAGAAATAGCGACCTGCATTACAAAACTGGATAAATTACAAACCAGCCTCAAAAATTTTGACCATAATAACGCGAAAAATGAACGGAGTCGCATACTATCCAGATTAATGCACGTTTCGAATAGACTCAGTCGAATAGCTGCGGAAGGTGTTCAAAAAAGGGAAGATGAGTTCATAGAGAGGTGCGTAGAAATGTGCGAAAGATTGGAAAATATTCGTGGACAGAGAGATATCGAGGAGATTCCCGAAGCTAAAATTGATCAACAATCGAATATCTCTCAACATCTATTACTGGAAGCTCTATCAATCCATGACGGAGAACAGTTGGAGCAAGAGAAGCTTTTGTTGGAAACTCCCCCACGTCGTGTTTTTTTTCAAGCATCTGGATTGGAGCATGGTGAACGGATGCCGCGTCGAGGAGAAGGGGTTGATGGAAAATACTTCTATAGAAATATTACAGAGTGTAGGAACAAGGGATTTGACGAGAACCGGCCTTAGGATCAACATGGAACGGACTATCAAGGACATACGATGAGATCGAATATTCTCAATTTTACGGGGAAAGTTGAGGTCGTGGGCCAAGTTCTAGAGGAGACACAACAGCCCGGAACTTCAACACGGTCTCGAAATGGAACTTCAACTTCGATGGCCAGAATATGAGTATTACGAATTTCGTCGAGCGAGTAGAAGAGTTGAGGACTGCTCGCAAAATTCCGAAAGGCCAGCTCATAAGGTTTGCGCCCATACTGTTGAAAGGAACGCCGCTTCATTGGTTCAGAAACACTACCGAGACCTTGTATAATTGGGACGACGTGACATATCATTTGAAGTTACTATATCCATTAATATATTATGATGACGATATATGGAACGACATCAGGAGTCGTACTCAAGGTCAACTTCAAGATACCGCTATCTATGTTATGAATATGGAGAGTATTTTCGGGAAGTTGCGGGACAAACCTATGGAATCAGAAAGCGTATGTTACCTTTCATTCAGGCCAGATTACCGTTGGGTCCTGTATACACCCTATCTGAACTGTTGAGACTTGGTAAATGGATTGAGGGTATTCAAATACGCACTCAACGGATGAAGCCACCACCAACAAACATAAATTTTCTTACCGAGTCTGAATTCATGTACAATCCAAGGAGACATCGACTGGATGCAGTTGCTATTGAACAGGATTGTGGTCATCATGAAAGACATCGACGGGATGCAGTTGCTACCGAACTTGATTGGGATCAGCATGAAGAATTTATGGGAGAGACGGACCCGCAGATTGAGCTGGGAGCACTCCAGCAAAGATATAGACCATCTCAAAATAATAAATGTTTCAATTGTGGTAAGATGGGACATATGGTGAGATATTGCCAATTGCCGGAAGCGATTAGGTGTTATCGCTGTGGAACACCGGATAGAACGATTCGAACGTGCGAGAAGTGCTCGAAGGATTCGGGAAACGAGCATCTAGGCCGCGATCAGGCCGCGTCGTAGGCTCAAGTAAAAAGGAGACGGTTCATTTCAACAAGAGTGATGAGGTTTGCGTCCAATGTGCCTTTCCAGCATGAAAGGGGACGAAAGTTGACGTACTAGGCATAGAGTTATTGGGATTACTGGACTCGGGCTCATCAGCAACAAGTATTGGAAAAACTGGTTTTGAAATCATAAATAAACTAGGATTTGATTCACATCCATCCGGAACGAGAATATGCACTGTAGCGAATGGCAATGAATGTATGGTGTATAGTTGTCATCAGAACACTGGTCATACCTTCATTTTCATATGCTAATATTGGGAACAGATTTTTGGCGGCATGTTGGTCTTGTTCCTGACCTAGGACACAATCACTGGACTTTTTCAAGCAAGGTAGAAGTAGTTCAGGTCATGTGCATAACAGACAATGAACATCTATCGGGTTATCAGAAAGATCAGATGCTATCATAGATAAAATCTTCAAAGAAATGCCAAAGGTATTGAGTTGCACTCCTCTTGTTAAACACTCCATCAAAACCAAAGCAGATCCAATCAAACAGAGGTTTTTCCCATGTCACCCGCATTACTGAAACATGTGAATAAGGAGCTGCATGAGATGTTGAGTCAAGGGGTCTTAGAACCTTCCTCATCACCGTGGTCTTCACCAATAGTCATGGTGAAAAGAAGGACGGCTCGTATCGATTCTGCATAGACTTCAGAAAAGTCAATAAAATCACAGAACGCGATGCATATCCCGTTCCTTTCATATCAAGTACGTTAGACAAGCTCAGAGATGCCGCATATTCAACGTATCTGGATATGAAAAGTGCCTTCTGGCAGGTTCCACTTACCGAAGAGTCAAAACCAATTACGGCTTCTACTATTCCGGGGCGTGGCCTATTTCAATTTAAGCGCTTACCGTTTGGATTGCACAATTCGAGTGCCACGTGGCAACGTCTAGTTGATGGAGTACTGGGGGCCGATATGGATCCTTATGTCTTCGTTTACCTAGACGATATATTGTGACACAAACATTCGAGAAGCACATGAAAAAATGATTGGAAGTATTCGAGAGACTCAAGAAGGCAAGATTGAGCGAAGGGGTAGAAAAATGCGTATTTTGCAGATATATGGTGGACAAGAATGGACTCCATGTTGACCCCTAGAAGGTATCTGCGATATTAAATGTACCTCCACCAAAAAACGTCAAGGAGGTGCGACGAATTCTTGTTATGACGAGTTGGTATCAACGATTCATACTGAATTTTGCAACTGTGGTAGCTCCCTTGACCAACTTACTGAGGAAGTCCGTAAAGTTTTCATTGGGGTACTATAGGCGCAGCTGTTTCTACGTGCATTTTCGTTCAATGACAGAAGCATACTAGACGCACGTCGACACTGGTTAAACGCTCACCATATGCATGCCATTCTAAAATTCAACGTGCGCTCAACGCACGTTAACGCGTGTCTAACGCTCACCATGTGTACTAGCCCTAAGAGAATACAGAACATAATAACAACAGATAACCGTCGTTCTTCTGCGTTAAGGTTGAAATAGCATCGTGACAGATGACAGTCGATAATGCACGAAAGAACGAATTAGATTGGGACAGGCACATAGACTCGAGATATAGACACAAAATTATTTTTTATATACAAAAATATAAACACTTTGGGACTAAAAATAAATGATCCAGCATATTCAGTTAGTGATTCTCTACACAATCCTGATAAAATTATCACAATAGGAAACACGCATGATTTTATTTTTCTCAGCTTCAGTTTGGTCCTCAGATATTAAATTTTTTGAAAATAATTTTTTTAATCCCAAATGTTTTTCGACATTTTCAAATTTAAAGGTGATCCCCAATTCAATCTCGATTTGATTTTCACTTGAATAACTTCCCTCAAACACTAGCGCCAATTGTGGTTGTTTTAGAAATATTCATAAACAATACTATTTCTTACAAACCGAACATAAATACAACTCACTTTCAATGTGATGTTTCAGTACCAATTGAAAATACTATGATAATAGAAATATCAGTACAACATATAAATGAAGACAGATGAAATTATAGTTGACATTTCGGAGCCACTAGTGGTAACAGTTCAAGCTGTGTGGAGTCAAAGAGAGTAAACGTTATCTGAGTAGGAGAGTCTATTCCTCATAAGACATTGATGACACTGATAGAAAAAGATGAAAGATCATTTGTGAGTCATAGTCAAAGAGAGTAAACGTCATCTGAATAGGAGGTACTGATAAGCTCTAGCCAATTGGAATCTTGTAGCATTAACCCGTCATAGTTACATGGACGTACATGGACATGAGAACAGGTATCCCACGTAACATATAGAGACATCCAATATACATTCAAGAGCCTGTAACTCTCAGATATCAGAGTGAGGTGTGTGCTAGTCCACCACTGTCCAAAGAGAATGGTGGCCATATACGTCACTATGACTCACAAATGATCTTTCATCTCTTTCTATCATTGTCACCATTGTCTTATGGGGAATAGACTCTGCAACTCAGATAATATTTACACTCATTGAGTCGTAGTGACGTATATGAACATGTCATGGCCACCAATCTCTCTGGACAGTGGTGGACTAGCGCACTACGTACTCTGTTATCTGAGAGTTACAGGCTTTCGAATGTATATTGAACCACCATGTATGTTACGTGGGCCACCTGTTCTCATGTCCATGTACGTCACTATGATGGGTTAATGCTACAAGATTCTAATTGGCTGGAGCTTATTAGGACCTCCTATTCAGATAACGTTTACTCTCTTCGGTGTGGTGTAACACACGTCCATCAGAAACGCTGGGAGTACGTTTCAATTTCGAATTATCAATTTTTCTCACACTTTTTCAAGTTCTGAGTTTGTGGCTGAGCTTTCTAGGTGCAAATCAAAATATTGTATGAAAGGGGCACATGCGCGTTCCCTATTGGAGAGGCAGAAGTTTTTGAAGGTTTTTTTTGAAGTTGGCAACTTGTGCGAGACTCTCCTATCAGAACCCAAAGAGATTAAACGTTACTCAGATCAAGAAGTTATTGGGAATTTAAAATAACGGATGCTTCCTCTGGTGTCGATTTTTGAAACTATATATAAGTACATTGTTTAAATTTTGAAACAATGTTCATATGATTTTAGCCATTGATTACTCAAAACTTGTCCAATCTCTTGTGATTGTTGACATTTAATGAAATTCTGGTTTACCTGGTGAATGTTCTGTTGACTATTGAACGTTCTCGAGTGAAAAAAATAATGATTCGAATTCAAATCATTAATGTTGTGTATCTCAATGTGACTCTTGGGCAAAACGATTCCGATGTAAGTTTTCATCATTTTCCGTGAGAAAATGAACATAACGTTCTGGTTTAGACTATTCTACGATTGAATGAGTCTATAGAGGGACAACGGGCTCTTGGGATCTTGAAGAAAAATACAGTTCCTTTCCAAAATATTTTTGTACCTATCGTCTGTGGCCAAAAAAAGTTAAAAGAGAACTTCCAAAGAGAGTTGAGAAGAAAGAAAAGAGAGTTAAGAGAAAAAAGATATATTATCCAACATACCGAAGATTATTCATACAGTGTGGAAAAAGAGTGACCATATATATGTATGTCTAGGTGATAAGTGTTATGTATTTACTAAAAAAGACACGACTACAATTAGTTCTTTCCAACTAGTGATGGGGCAATGCCAACTTATATTACTTACAAGTGACATTCTATGCTCAAACTTCAAACATTCACAACAATAAGGGCACATTTTCAGACCATCTTGTTTGTTTCAGATAAAATAAAAATAAAACTGTTTTTATTGATTTTATTCCAATTTGAACATTCACAAATAGTGTGTAACATTTGTTGAAAATAATTCATAATAATAACACCAAATGACTTCACTAAGCTGTCCAAAAACTACGGAAAATATTTTTTTGCAAGTAAGTTAGAACATACTTTGTCTCCTTTATAAAGTGAGTTTGTGCAAATGATATTGTCTTTAGATTTGAAAACACTACTTCATCAGAGTATTGAAATGAAAAACACTACACAAAAAAACTGGAAACGAATAGAAAATGGAAATATTTCAAGAAAAACTCAAAACAAGTGTATAACCTCTGAGAAAACAGACAAACAATCTACTTATGTCTGGTTTGCGTTTTCACCACTCTAGCGCTGGCATCTATTGAATTCCCGAAAGAAAGGAGGCGAAATGTCCATTAGCGCCTGTTGGCACAAAAATTACGTAGCTGCGGGGCAAGGTCATGGCACAGACAAGAGTTCTATACTGATATAGACCGCAAACTCAATGTCAAAATTTCCCGACTGATTTCAGCGCCACCTACGTGGTTGGAGTCATGAACTAATCAATAGGCGGCAATTTTCGAATTCGACTCTTGAAAATAAATTACGAGACCTCCGTACTCAGCCAAGGAAACCTTTCTGTCCAGAACCCCCGACCACTGTTCTTTATGTGGTATTGAGGATTCCTCAACACAAAGGATTTCTCAGCATAGTGTGATGCAAACAGGCAATATTCAATCAAAATGACAAACTCAGCTATCACCGTGTTGAAAACTCAAACCAGCGACTAATGAATTTTTCTCTGAAGAAAGAATATTGAACATGATAAGCTGAAAAATTCTCCTCATTATATGCGGTGTGCTTGGTAATGAAAATACTTTAAAAAATTGTTTGAAAAAGATAGCATCTGTATGAAAATTGTAGATATGATCACTTTATCGCACGCTTATCACTAACACCCCTAAATGCACCATTTGATGATAAGTTACCATCATCAATGTGTGAACTACATTAATGTATTATTACATATAATTAGTGCAGCACCCATCGAAATGTTAATTCAGAAGTGATAGTGAAATACATACTTGTGTACAATTAACAGCAAAAGCGATGCATATTGACATTATTTCCATTGTTATCACAGGAAGCCACGCAACATTAGAATACCATTTTGATTGAATACTTCTTCGAACACCGAAAGCAAACAGAAAAATCCTAAGATGTTTATGTTCCACACGTGGAAGATAACAAATCGTTAATGACAGTAAGGACACCCCCCTTCCCCGCGATTGCGTGTTGGTCATTTCAGTCGATCTCAGCACCTCCATACGGTTTGTAGTCAACACTAACATCGAGTATGACCTTGATCATATGAGATGATACACCGTGGGTCATGGTTATTGTGAGAACTAGTGTATCCCGTATATTTCCATTATATTCCACAAGTTTCCTAGGAAAGTTGATAATCAAAATAATTTGGCTGGAGAATTGTGAATTGAAGGCATCAGTAATGAAGGACCCCCGTGTGTGTAGTATTTATCTTGAGTCGGATGATATATTACGAAAGAGACCTTTCTTTAGAATTATTGAGTGTCAAGAGAGGAAAATGACTCAAATTTACTGCTGTTCCTAAAAGAATGTTATTGTCTGGAAGTATGCAGAAACTTACACATAGAAAATGGAAGATGATTTGCAAAAAAGAAGTGAACAGCAATCCAATTTTTTCATACATTCCAATGATTATGTATCTCAACCTCATATTACAAACCATTCGATTACGATCATTCAGGGATGAATTTGGAAATGGTTCTACGAAAAATCAAAAATTTAATAAGTCATATCTGCCAGACATAACCTCTGATCTCACGGGTCACAGTTTTTTGTGTAAAGGTGTTTTGCTAAATTATGTTGACTTTTGGATAGACGATGATTTAGGAGATCCAAAATGATCTGCTGGGCAGATGTTAATTCCCATAGTCCCAATTTATATAACTGTGATTGGGCTCGTAGACGAATATTTTTATATAATTATGTAATTACAAAAATCATGAATTTTTTATCACATCTTCAAGTGTTTGAATTTTGCGCTAGTGTAACGTAGCTGCAGGGCAAATCACTCGGATAGCCGAGTACGTCCGACCCTTCCGACCTCCTATTTCGTCTCATTTCTATATCTTCTTGACGAGATAACGTTTACTCTCTTTGATTGGAATATTAAGTAACTCGATGCGCGGTTGCTATGGTTTCGTCCAACCAAGATGTTTCTTCTTCTTCTTCTTCTTTTTATGGGCTGTTCCCAAGGGAAATTTACCCAGCTAACTCTTTTTGGAAATGTTCATAATCTTGCTGACGCAATTGAACATCTCCAATTTCCCAATTAATTTTTGGATTGAATAAGGTTTCCTGTATCCATTCTTCTTTCTCCAATAAGGGCAAACATGTTAGTAAGGGTTGGCATAACAACAAAGGTTAAAGACTTTTCTCGCCTGTGGGTAGCCGCCAAGCTTTACACAACCAGAAATGCTACCTACGGAGACAGAAAGAGCACCCAGGTACAGAAAAAAAGTGGATATTCAAAAGAACCTTTTAGATATATATATATATATATATATATATATATATATATATATATATATATATATTTATATACAATTATATATATTTTTTTAATTGAATCATAGAACGATTTTAAATATATTCAGAAATGTAATCGAGATGTCTGTTCTTTGTCTGTTTAAATTGGAAAGTATCAGACATATATCAAAAGGAGTAGAGAGATTTGATTTTACAAGTTCATTGTATAAATCGAAATCTGTAGATTTATTTATCGGACATTCCAAAAAAATATGATTAAGAGACCAAATTTGGCCGCATTCACAACAAGGATTTTCTTTAATTCCAATACGGAATAAATGATAAGGGGTTAAACAGTGACCAGTCCTCATTCGTATGATTGTTGTTAAATGCCTTCTATTGATATGTGAAAATTTATTAAACCAAAGACAATGTGGTAAGAAGTTATTTATTTTACGGTAAAATGACTCTCTATTTGCATGCTTAGTGCTTCACTCTTCTGACCAATGACTCCAAACTTGTTTTTTTATTATTGGAAGGATTACGACCTATATTTGCTAGTTGGTCAGCTTGAATATCACCAAGGATGCCCGAATGACCTGGGATCCAAGCAAGATTTATATATATATATATATATATATATATATATATATATATATATATATATATATATATATATTATTATTCTTTGCCAATACTATACCATTTTTAGTTAATAAGGAGGCATAATCCGTTTCTTTGGAAAAGTTATTATTAGATATCTTTCAGAGAGCGCTCTTAGAATCAGAAAGGATAATAGCATGAATAATTTCCTTCTCAAGTATTACTTGTAATGCATGATTAATAGCAACTATTTCCGCTGTACAAATTTTCGTATAAATGGTTGAGTTGGAGGAAAATGAATATGCCATATCCGTGGAGAATACTCCAAATCCAGCCCTACCTGACGGATCAGTTGAGCCGTCCGTAAAGAATTTAGTATGCGAGGGGATGCTATTTAATATGTTCTGGTATATAATCTTGCTTGAATCATTCCTTGAATTATTTGGATTAAATACTCCCATCGATTCTAATTGGAGATCCAAATCGAATTGATGACAGGGCAGTATATCACTTGTATATATTTTGAAAGAGTGAGTTTGAATCTTGGTAAGTATATCCACTAGGCTAGGGGTTTCTTTATTTCTCCAATATGGTTTATTATTTTCATAGCTGACTCTTAGAGAAGATATCGATTCGATTATGGGGTTATGGTTCAAGCCTAGGTTTTTCAATATAAATTTTCCGGTAAGCCATTCTCTACGATACTTCAAGGGGAGTTTCCCTGCTTCTGCCAGTAAGGCTTGAATGGGGGTGGATTTCATACAACCAGTAACAATTCGTAAACTCTGGTATTGCAACTGATCTAATTTTTTTTGACGGATTTGGAACATGGAACAAGAATCTGACACCCATAGTCTAGGTGGCTGAGAACAAGAGAGTCATGCAAGATTTTTAATATTTTAGGATCACGTCCCCACCATGTGCCGCACAGGGCGCGCATAACATTTAAACTCTTCTCTATTTTAGGTTGTAAATGATTGACGTGTGCATTCCACTTCAGGTTTTTATGTAAGACCATGCCAAGATAATTCACTTTATCCGTCCATTGAATAATTTGAGAATTATATAAGATATTAGGATAAGTGGATCGAAGCGATCCATTGGAAAAAGAATTGATCTGTATTTATTAATAGATAGGTAAAATTATGATTATTTAACCAGCTTTCTAAATCTGGTAAAAATGAATTTATTTAGAAAATTATATTATTAATATTCACACCCCTTGCCAGAATGACAAAGTCATCAGCGTACTGTATTATTTTGAAAGCTCTAGGTAGAATGTTAAATATAGAAGCAGTATAAATATTGAACAAAATGGGACTGAGCGGAGACCCTTGTGGAAGACCTTTACTACTATGATTTGGCCCCAGAATTTGTCCAGACCTATCTTTTATGAATAATGATCTGTCAGAAAAAAAAGTATATATTGAGTTTATTAATTCCTGTGGAACTTCTGAATCTTGGAGAATAGAGTAAAGTAGATTAATATTTACATTATCATAGGCAGCTGAGATATCCAGAAAAACCCCAACTACATATTCATTATTTGATATTGCCCAATAAATTTGTGTTGTTAAAAAAGAGAGACACTCAGTGCAGCCTCTCCCCCTTCTAAAACCCAATTGTAAAGGATTGAAAAGGTTTTTGTTTTCGATAAACCAGTCCAATCTATTTTTAATTATGGATTCTAAGAATTTGCCTACACAAGATGTCATTGCAATTGCTCTATAATTAAAAGCTAGTAGTTTATCCTTATTTGGTTTTATAATAGGCAGAAAAAGCTGTTGTTTCCATTGACAACCACCCCTGTTTCAAGACATGAATTGAATATTTGTAATAAGAGATCCGGATAAAGGTAAATTTTTTATCATAGAATATGATATTTGATCCAGTCCCGGTGCCGACTCTTTTTTATCCTTCAGGACAAAATTATATTAACTGTAAGAAATTGGGGTAATATTGCTACTTGTAGGTCCGTTATTGCTATTAATATTCGAATTAGTGAATATACGAGGGGCTAAGGAATTCAAAATTTCTTGGGCCACGTTGGCTTGTGGCATAGAAAGCTGTAAGCTAGCTTTCTGTCCTGATATTTTTCTAATTATATCCCAAACAACTTTGGTTGGAGAATTTCTATTAATTTTAGAGCAAAATTCCTTGAAATTATTTTTTATTTTTATTTTCAAAAATTTTCTAGCCGCAGCACACTGTTTTTTAACAATTAAATAGTTATTCCAACTTGGATCAATTTTGAATTGTCTTATAGCCTCTATCCTTTTTTTAGTTATATCTGAGCAGGAGTCATCCCACCAAGGGATATGGTATTTGCTTTTAGAAGTAGGTTTATATAAGGGGATTGATGATTTTGCAGCGGTTTTGAGTGATTTCTCAAAATAGTCATATTTATTCCCAGTAGGAAAGGATGAAAAAGATAGATCCAGAATGGAGTTATATTTTTCCCAGTCTACCTTACTGTAATTTCTTCTTTCATTTGAAGGGGGTACGTCCCCCAATCCTAACCATATGGAACACATAGTGGGGAAGTGGTCACTGAAACCCAAGTCTGGTATTGTCGTCCATGAGGAAATTGCATCAATATTGTTAGACACTACAGAGGTACCTTGATCTGGAGAATTAATTCGAGTAGGAGACCCATCATTTGAATATACTAACTCTAACCGTTCTAGGGTTTGAAAGATATTCGTACCATTGATGTTGTTTGTGGAACTGCCCCAGGCCCTATGATTACCATTAAAATCCCCCATTATGATCATTGGGTTGTTGATTTGATGGTGAAAATCAATCCATCCTTGTTTAGAAATCAAATTTCCTGCTGCACTATAAATGTTAATAACATTAAGTTTATGATTAGGGAGATATATGCCCTGCGATTGTACCTTATAATTAAATTTTGAAGTTAAAGGTATCAGGACAAAATGAATTCCATTCCCAATTAAAATCGCAATTCCACCGTACCCATCCTCTCGATCATTTCTCAAAATCTGAAAACCCTTTCATTCAATACTCAGATTCGAATTTAACCAAGTTTCATTTAATAAAATGATATCTGGATGATGATCCTTGATTAGTATTTTTAGATTATCTACATTTGCATTATAAGATCTAATGTTCCATTGAATAATATTTAAAGGAGAGAAGATGATTTGTTTAATAAGTGTTTAGAGATGAATACTCCGACTCATCGGAGTAAGTCATCTCTTCAGTTATACTTTCTTTTTGATATAAAGGTGAACTTTGCACATATTGTGGTAATTGAGATACATTATGGGGATTTGGAGATTTGATTGATAAATTGCCTATAAAAGACATGACTAGTTCTTGGTGTTGAGTGGTTAGTTTGGCCATAGCTTGATAAAAGTTAGTATGAATGTTAGAGTTCTCCTTTGCCAACCTTGAGGTTGAGGCATCCTGAGACATATTTGGAAAAATGTTGGCTTGTCCCGTGGGGTTAATTAGACTCTGATTATGAGCTTCTTTATCATAGCCAGTGTTTGAGTCTCTACGTCTTTTATTTGGGGTTCTGAGGGTCTGACTATAAGTAGGAATGTTATTCGAATTATTGATGACCGCAGTTCTCCTTTCATGGATAGCTAGTTGATTATGATTAGTATCTCCATTCCTGTTTAGTTCTGGAAAATAGGCATTATTCAGATACATAGACGCATTTTGAGATCTGGGAACTTGTTGGTTCACTTCATAATATGAAATATTTGAAAAGGTCATTAACTGTTTTATGTCTTTTTGTCTGAAGAATACCCTACAGTTTTTTTCTTTTGAAGAGTGATCATTATTTTTACAGTGTATACAATATAGTTCACATGCTTGTGAAGAATCATGGGTAGGTTTTCCACATTTATTGCATTTTTCATTACCCTTACACTGTGACATGCTATGTCCATATAAAAAACATTTTTGACACATCAAAACCCATATATTGAAATTTCTTTTGGTAGTATTTTTCCGGAAAAAGTAACACAGATAATGCCCGTTTTTATAAATAATGGTTCTTTACCCGCCTCAACAACTCTTCTATTCAATCTTTTGACATTCAGTATTTTGCACGAATCAATCATAGTATCAGTATTTTCCTGTATTTCCATTTCCGTAAATTATTTGTAAACATTTCTGATTATTCATTTACAAGTAATGTTATGATAAGGAATAAAAACATCAAAATTTAAAGAATCCCATTTTGTATCACTTATAAATGTATTTGCCGAGTTGAAGTCAGAAAAAATTACCCCAAACCGGTTTTTGCCTTTTCGTGTAACCTTGGTAATTGTTTTCAGGTTTAAATTGAATATAGTTTTAGCAATACTTAATATATGCAAATTTCCTACATTTTTCTCATTTCCTTGAACATAAACCTCGAAAGGACCAGAGTCCGAGCTTGAATATACATTTTTAGTTTTATTGTTATTTAGACTACTTTCAGGAGGGTCAGGTGGTTTTTCCTTGTCCTCCATTTTAGGTTGGAGGAGGACCTACTATTCTTAAACTAATTAATACGATTCTATTTATATTTTATATTCGATGAATTCTATTTGGGAAAGAAAGGTTCAATCTAACAAAGGAAGAGTTAGTAATGCCCTTATAAATACCTTCGCAAATTTTAGTGAACAAGCGATGTTTCACTTCCACCTCTTGATCACCAATCAACCAAGATGTTTCATCGAAAGTTCTTGATCCAGTAAGCTCAATGGTATAGAGATTATATTCGTTGATAGATGGTGCCCAAATCGAAAATGATCAGATTTCCAATATGACGAAGTACTAGTAATTCTAAAATATTTCAATGTTGACGTATATGTATGGTTGATCGTGAATAATATTTCAATTTGGTATTTTTCGCGTCTTTCTGTTCATGACATAACCTGACACATCTGTAAGGTCATTCTAATGATTTTCCGCCATCTATGTAGACAATGTTAAATTCTTTCATCGCAAAAAATTATAAAGAATCAAGAAACAATTCATAGAGATATTATGGCGTCTAAACGCCAATTTTTACAAGCATTTTCTTAGTATTTCTGAATTCTCGTCAGAGGAAGTATAGTCTCTACAACACGCTTGGAATAGTACAATACGAATTTTTGGAATATGGGCCATTACAATTTCTTATAGAACATACATATTATTGCTTTGAGCTGTGAACATGTTTTCGTTCAGTGTGGTAATTGACATTACATATCTATTGGTAGTAGTATATTTTTTCCGGTTGTTTTTAATTCACTTTTGAATGGTATCTACAAGTCAGGATAATATGAAATATTAAAATGGTTCTTACGAACATATTGTGGTGGTCAATAATAAAAAAGTCCACATATAATGCGGAAGATATATATATATATATATATATATATATATATATATATATATATATATATAATATATAAATATATAGAGTTGACAAAAAGAATAAAACTTGATTTAACGAAAAAAAAAATATTTTTCGAGAAACTTAGCTTTACCATATACAAATCTGAAATTACATTAACATGAGACAAAACATGAGACTATTGAAGAAAATAGTGACTAACTTCTCATTCAATTACTCTGTAAGTTCCTGACAGCAAAACGAGTGCCCTGCTCATTCCTCACTTTTTTTACAGCAGTTGCTGAAATATTACTGAATAAATAGGATAAACGTTAAAAGTTGTATTTAGATTGATTTTATATTGAATACATAAACTGGCAACTCTGCTTATATATGTCCAGCTACTTCCGCATTCATGAAGATATACTGAAATAATCGAGTCCAGGTAATTCCACAATTTCCTGAAAAAGCAGTCCAGATATTTCCGCATACGTAGAAAAATATGAATATATTTCTTGTCCAGGTATTTCCGCATCTCTATATATATATATATATATATTTTCTTTAATTTCTTGGAATAAAGGTCTGATTCAGTCTATTCATATAATTTCTCTTAACTACGTTTCGACATGGTATTTGTCATCTTCAGGTTAAAAAATTATATTATTTTTAACCTGAAGATGACAAATACCATGTCGAAACGTACTTAAGAGAAATTATATGAATAGACTGAATCAGACCTTTATTCCAAGAAATTGAAGAAAATATATATGTGGTCAAGAAACTGAAGAAAAAAATATATATATATATATATACATCTTGCCTACAATACTGCGTCCTTTCAGGAAGCATACGTTACTGCGTCCACCAGAAATACGCTATCTAGGTGAATTCTGATAGAGTATACACAAAAAATCCTACTCAAAGCTGGTTTCAGATTATCAAAAACTTCAAAAATAAAAAAAAGTATTCTTATATAATATTGCGTCCTTTCACCATCATATCATTATCACGTCCGGTGAATAATTTGTTTTCATATTCAGTATGATACTGCGTCCAATTTGCATAATATCTTTCATACTCAGCACGATACGGCATCCAGCGCTGTTGCCATGTTTTATTACACATTTTTATTTAACTCGCTTCGTCATTCTTTCTGATTCAAAATTTGAAATCCATTTTTGGAACACTTGCCGACATCCGATTGAGCTGAAATTCGGCAGGTGATCATAATTCCGGTGACAATGCATTATGACATTTTCGTTGGAAAAAAAAACAAAATGACGGCTCCAAGATGATGGACAAGTTTTGTGATTATGGTACGATTCGATTCAAAATTGGTATATGGGGGTTTCTAGGGACGGAGAATGTGAATAAAGAAATTCAAGAAGGCGGACAAGTTTTATGATTATGGTCCGATTCGATTAAAAAATTGGTGTGAGGATTTCCGGGGTCGGAGATTATAAATTTTTTGTTGAAATTCATGAATTTAAGATGGCGGTTCCAAAAAGGTGAAAGAGTTTTGTGATAATGGTCCGATTCTATTCAATATTTATGTATGGGGGGTTTCGGAGTCGAAGATTATGAATTTTTTGTCAAAATTTATGAAATTGAAATGGCAGCTCATGGAGTTACTGTTAGAGGAAAAAAATGGCGCTTCAAGATGGCGGACGAGATTCAGGTTTATGGTCCAATTCGATTCAAAGTGGTATGTGGGAGTTTTCATGGTCGAAGATTAGGAATGTTTCTTCAAAATTCATAAAATTTAAATGGCGGCTCCAAGATGGCCGATAATCTCTGTGTTTATGGTCCGATTCTATTCAAAATTGGTATGTGGGGGTTTTCGGGGTCAGAGATTAAGGACTTCTGATCAACAAACCCAAGATGGCTGGCGAGTTTTGTGATTATGACCCGATTCGATTCAAAATTGGTATGTCGGGGTTTTTGGGGTCGGAGATTACGAATTAAGTCGAAGATTGTTGATTTTTAGTTAAAATTCATAAATTGAAGATGTCAACTCCAAGATGGCGAATGAGTTATTCTCTAGATAGTCTCCTCATTGAAGGACTAGATAACTCAAAACTTACAGAAAAAAAGGCCTCATAATAACGATGCTTCAACGTAAAATGCATAGGTTAGGGCGTACGTATTGAATTGAATCTATAAGTCACGGAATAACCTACGTCACACATCCAAAGCATCAGAGAGGTTTTTTATTAATTATTTTATTTCTGTAATAAATTATGGAAAAATCCTCAAAAAAAGGAAATAAAAAAAATACTTCTGAAGTAATAAATAAAATTATTCCTCATCGTAATCCTGAAGTTACTTTTATAGTATGTAAACCCTGATATGTTCTTTCTCGAACAATATCTCGTCACCCTTGATATATAATTAGTATAATAGTAAATAATCCTAATAATAATAAATTATGGTTATATAAATGAAATCATTTGATTAATCCTATTATTGTAATTAATCAGCTTTGTTCCCTAAATTAAGTATTTTCTGATGTCTCCAAATGATAAGGCCATTAGGTGATGTCTTCCTTCACTTCCATTATATGTATAACTACACATAAAAAATATCATAATTGCTGGGGACCAGTCACGGATGATATGATAATAAAAGATGGTTTTTCATTACAGCAACAAAAATATGACAGATACAACACGAATACACATCTCCGATCCCAACAGACTATGAAATTTCCAGAGTTCTTTGAATTATTTGAAATTTACTACTCGAAAACTATTGAATATTGGAAAAATGTAGACAACTATATAATTATCCAACGTTCCATAAAATTCACAGAGAACTGGGTATTGGAATCGTTTATGTTGTCATTATATATTTGTTTTTTTTTGTGCTCTTTCAGGTAGATAACCACAACACAAATTTCCCTTATCTCATCACTGACCTGTTATGGTAATACTAATTGAGAGAATCAAACTATAGTTGATATGACGTCCTTCTCTTCGAAAAATTAATCCCTTGCTAATCAAAATTTATCCATTCAATTTTCCATAAAATCAACTGAGGAAGAAGTGTGGGGCCTAGGCCCGCCATGTTTCTAGGCCGACAGGGGGTAATACTTGTGACGATCCCAGACATAGCTGGGTAAAGTCCATGTCCCCTCTCAGTTAACATGGTAGCATACCTAGTAGCTTTTGAAAGAAAGTAAGCGGCGGATATGGTTGATGCGAGTGAAATCTTGCTGATATTGGAATTCTCCTGTTGACATGGGTATGCAGGGGAAGAGGGCCTCCCCATAGGCTTGCCGTTGCCTCGCCACAAGGTGTTGGACTCTGGGGGGCAGGGTGATAGATAGTTGACCAATGAAAAACATACCGTATTCGGTAGAGACGGGGATGTCCTTTATCTATGGGTACTGATGATTGTATTCTTTGCTGACTTGGCAGAAAGCGGCGCATTTACTCTCTCGGGTACTGACATCCCAGAGCCAGTAGCCTCATCAGGCGGACCCACCGTGGCTGAAATGATTCGGTAGCAGGATAACCTAGCGCGTTGATCCAGCGTATCCGAATTCCCATAGTGTGGGGTAGGGTAAGGTACTCACCAGCTTGCTGTTGTTACCACTGTACATATTGTTGCTGTGGAAGTAGTGTATTCGTGACAATGAAAACAGACAAGATTTGGGAAATTTTTTGTGAATTTCACATTTTCATATTTTCCGGTAGGTATTAGCACTCTGAGAAATTTGGTACGATTTGAGAAAGACCACCAGCCGTCCTGAAGATTGGAGAACCATGAAACATCTGTAGGCGGATGGGGGCTTTCTTGGAATCGTAACAAATCTCTCTTTCTTTCGTTATTTGTTTTGCGTTGCTCTGAACGAACTAGGAGTACGATTTTTGGTGTCGTGGATTGGCCTATACTGACATCTGTTGGTGACCTATTAATGTGCATAAAATTTTGTGTCATTGAATTCCACGACATGAGGTCTAAGCTTCACCCCACAAATTATAGGTGTCACCTTTTCCTTTTCCGGTAGGTATCAGCAGTCTGAGAAATTTGGTACGATTTTGAGAAAGACCACAAGCCGTCCTGATGATTGGGAAACCATGAAACAACTGTAGGCGGATAGTGGCTTTCTTGGAATCATAACAAATCTCTCTTTCTTTCTCTCTATATATATATATTTATAAATATATATATATATATATATATATATACGCCCACGTTTTTCGTTTTGAATATTACAACTATTTTCATAGCTATTGAAAATTCACAATCACAGGAATTTGTATGGGTCTAGGAGAAATTATTTAATACTCCCGTTTTATAGATGTTGTATATTGAAAAAATATTAAATGATTTTTTTGATTTTTTTTTGAAATTTTATAATCGATTTTGAACATCTTGTTGATATCATGACAGAGACATGTGGAAAATTCCAGGTTTATTTCACTTAGTTTAAAATCGATTGATCTTCATTATTATAACATACAAACAAACAAACAGACAGACAAGAAAACGAGTTAATATTGCATTGTCATCCAGTTCTGAGCTATGTTTGAAGTTCAAGTCTCTAGCTCATCGGGAAGTTAGTTCAAAAATGCTCTTCAATATTATTATTAATATTACAGACAAACGTACAGACATAAAAGAATGTGAGTTGATATTGCATCGTCATCCAGTTCTGAGCTATGTCTGAAGTTTTAAGTATCTAGCTCATCGGGAAGTTAGTTTAAAATCGATTGTTCCTTACTATTTTTATTATTACTACAGACAAACAAAATGAAACCTTTTGATTTGCTTATTTTAAATTTGACAAGATTACTTGGTGATGTTTAGTATGTTTATTTATTGATTTATTTGCAACTAATTTCGTTGTTATATTGATTGACTATTTGGAAAGCAGTTGAATTCAGTGCACATCAACTCATCGATCATTTTGTTGGTGCTATGGAGATGTTAGTTTGAAATCGATTGCAAGATTCTAAACGAACAAACTGACACGAAAGCGAGCTAATATAAAGTGGTGAAAAATCAGTCATGATGAGAACCTCGGCAACTATAAATTATCACCTAGGAGTGTATGACAATATATACCTCAAATGTTCCTGTGTATTGGCTTTTTAGACCAATCAATAGAGTCTTTTTCGTGACAAAAATAGTACCAGGAAACCGACTGAGCCATCATACGGAAGATGGTCCGTTGTTATATCCTGTTATGTTTCCTACTCCCAACTATCATTGCTTAATTTGTTATAAACATTTAAAAGCATTTTTTTATCGTTTTTGACTTGTAACTTGAAAACTAATGAAGCAATCTCGATCCTCTCAATGCAATTGTAGAGAATCGAAATGCAAAGAAAATGAGCCCAAACACGACTCGATCGGATTATTAGTAACAAAGAAAAACCGGAAAAACCGGAAAAAATCTGCGTTTTTTTTTATATCATAACACCGCCACTTTTTCAAGTTTTTGATTGATATGTACTTTATGTGTGAAAAACTCAGGCAGTGATGGATTATTGGTTTTGGCATAATTGCAATTTGATTTTTTTAATGCACTTTATTGCAGTGCACCTTGATGCATTATAGGTGGTCTGATTCCAATATTTCTTAAATATTTTGAGAGTTGAAGTATAGTTCTACAAAATGACTATTCTAATTTTGCGTTAGAGCAGCAGATTCATAACGGTATACATACGATTCCCCGCGTCTGCTGCTCTACCCCCACTACTCAGCCGCTTTCATGCACTCGGTCATGTTTGCAAGTATTTTTCACCTATTTTGCACCATTTTAACGCAAAATCAGTACATACATTTTGTAATACTATACTTTTAAGCTCGAAATATTTTTGGAAAATGGGAATCGGACCACCTGTGACGCATCCAGGTCTTCTGAAATGAAGTGCATTGAAAAATTCATATTGCAATTATGCCAAAACTAACATAAAATACATATTAATCAGTACTATGTTGGAAAGCCTGCACTACAACTTAAAAGGTGGCGAAGTTATGAATTATTTTTTGCATTTCAATTTTCTACAATTCGTTCATTGTGAGTTCATTAGTTTCCAAGTTACAAGTCAAAAACGATAAAAAAAACTTTTAAATGTTCATAACAAACCAAGCAATGACAGTTGGAAGTAGGAAACATAACAGGATATAACTACGAATCGTCTTTCGTATGATGGCTCAGTCGGTTTCCTGGTAGTATTGATTGGCCTATTCCTGTAATAGCTTCACAGCTTCTTCATCTACCAATAGAATAGGACACAGAAATACTGAATTTTCCCTGAAGATATTTTATTTCATATATCAAAGGGAATGAAAGTATATATCAGCTAGGAATATGAATCCAATGAAAACAAAATATTGTTTCGAAATTCGAAATATATGAAACTCGAATTTGATGTTTGTTAGATTTGTTATAACTTCAATATTTTTTTCACAGGAATTATTATCGGAGGAGGAACAGCGGCTGACGTACTCCATCGACAGACTATCCTACAAGACCTTGGAATGGGATCAGTTTTAGTCTCACTATAAGTTCAACAGGGTTACGTTCCGGGTCCTGCGGTCAAGCGAACCTGCACCACAGTAAGGGAGCTTTGGCAGGCATTGCTGCAACTAAAGGGTAATTTGATGTGGCCCTTATACAGGAACCCGGGATCGACAAGGGAAAAATAGGCAAGTTGTTTTACTCATCTGCCTCACCGAAAACTATGAAAACTATATAAAAATACAGCCGCTTGGAAATTTTTGTTCCAGGGACTTAACGGAAGTAAAAGTAAAGATGGCATGGAAGAAGGGGCAGCCTTCCTCCCATATAATGACCCTGACCCTTCACCCAAAAAAGAACTAAAGGAGCTGGTGGCTGAATGTAGAGCGATTGCATCACATTTAGTCATCTGCTGCGACTCTGATGCACAAAATGGGGCAGCGTGGTGAAGCACGTACACCAACGCCAGAGATGAGTCTAATAATCTAGACATACTAAATGTAGGCAATAAACCTACTTTTATAACAGCTAATAGGGAAGAGAAAATTGACATAATAATGGGAACCAATTATATAAGCACATTTGTCAAAAATTGGCAAGTGTCTGATGAGGTAAGCTGTTCAGACCATAGACATATCCAATTCGAAATATATAGTGAGACCGAAACAGAAACAATATCGAACATAATTGATCTTGAGCTGATAACTGTCCACCTGTAAGCAAGGAAGCTACCAGAAACGTGCCCTGGTGAAAAACGACCTTGCTAAAAGAAAACTGGTCAGGAAACTCTTCAACAAAGCCAAAGTCCCAGGTGAATGGGGGGAATACAAGAACTCCCTCACAAAGCACTAAGACAATCCAAAAGATAATTGTGGAGGAGGTATGGTGAGGAAGTGGAGAGCACTCATGAGGGAGCAAGACTCCATAAAATACCAAAGAACCCCAACAAATGATACAAACCATTAGGATAGAGTCAGGGGCCTGCACGCAGAATGAGAAAGATACCCTGGTACAGGATGCACTTCCCAGGATCAATGAACACAAACATATCACCTGAGGGCTGGAGACACTCAGAACTGGAACCCCCCTCAAGCGCCTCCAGGGAAAAATTGAAGGACTAAAAAAAAGTGAAGATGTGGAAAAAATGAAATGGCAATCAACTCGTTCCAGTCGTATAACCAGAACCGGATGGAATTTATCCTATTATGCCACAGGAAGGAATTGACTACTAGCACACAAAATATGCATGGTATAAAGGGCCAGTCTTGCACTGGGATACACACTAAAAGCATTGAGAGCAATTACAGTCGTTTCCATCCCAAACCTGGAAGAACTGGGCAGGATGGTGCGAAGGTACTGAGGCCAATAAATCCCATTTAATGTATGCTCGAGGAGCAAGAAAAACAGTGCTAGTAAACGAACCTCTACACAAGGACATATATGCCTACTCAACAGGCAAATCTACAGAAACTTCATTACACCAACTCGTGGAGTAGATGGAAACTGCTCTGAGAAACAAAGAGATCTTGCTGGGTGCATTCCTACACAGAGAAATCAAATCATCATTGCTAAGCGAAGATTTAATAATGACAAGTGAAAACTTGTATTCTATATGGGACCGCTCTCCAACTAACTTGCCACAAGTGGAATAAGGTTGCTGAAATGAATTACTTGCCATTATTGAGTTATTTTTAGCAACTGTAATCACTAGCCATTAGTTGATTGGTAAACCACCCATAATTAACTTCTTTTGCCATAAATAATTATTTTTTTATGAATAGTCACCAAGTTACTTGTCATTGAATCGCTAAATATCTTGTTATAATTAGTTTGAGGCCAAACATAAGTGAGCAGCTATCTCCCAGTAAGTTAGTAAGTAGTTTGCCTTGAATTAATACTTTGCTTATGGCGAGTAAGTAACTTTTTTCCTATAAGTTAGCTGATAAGTTCTAGTAATCAAGCATTTATCGTCTCGTAAGTATACAGATAGCTTATGACAGAAAAAAACAACTAAGTTCTAGTTAAGGAACAGTAAGCTCCCAGTAGGTTGATAACTAGCCCGTATTAGTGGTCAGATAGTTGATCATAATTGAGGAGATCATTTATGGAAGAGTATCACTATCACTTATGAAAGATAAGTGCCATGTGAAGTGGAATGAATAGAAAAATCGAATTAAACGGTTTTCTTCACATAAAGGATTCAATATAAAATTGAACCAGAAAATGGTAGATCTCAGGTGAAAAACAACTACTTTCCTGGCAAATACCACGCAGAACGTTGAATGATATTCACCTGAAAATCCATGCATACTTCCATATAATATCAATGGACATTGAATGCAAATGTTTCTTTTCTGATAAGCTCGATTATGTTCAATTCATGTCGTGTTCACCTAACAATCCGCATACCGGTTTCAGGCTTCTTGGCCCTCATCAGTACGGAGTAATCAACCAGCCAAAGGTCCAAAGAACTCTGGCTGAAGTGAGACACAACGTAAACAAACCATCAGAATCTTTTATTTAGATACCTATTGAGGTGGGATATTTTCGGAGTGTTTCTTTCTGTCACTAGGTACCGCCAGTTAAAGTTTATCTTTTCCGGCGTACCTATAGGTGTTACAAGCTCGATGATGGTTTGTTTACGTTGTGTCTCACTTCAGCCAGAGTTCTTTGGACCTTTGGCTGGTTGATTACTCCGTACTGATGGGGGCCAAGAAGCCTGAAACCGGTATGCGGATTGTTAGGTGAACACGACATAAATTAAACATAATCGAGCTTATCAGAAAAGAAAAATTTGCATTCAATGTCCATTGATATTATATGGAAGTATGCATGGATTTTCAGGTGAAAATCATTCAACGTTCTGCGTGGTATTTGCCAGGAAAGTAGTTGTTTTTCACCTGAGATCTACCATTTTCTGGTTCAATTTTATATTGAATCCTTTATGTGAAGTAAACCGTTTAATTCGATTTTTCTATTCATTCCACTTCACATCGCACTTATCTTTCACTATATGCTAGACGGGCTTGCCACTCCTACTGAGAAGGAATCTTTTATTTATAAACCTATCGAGGTGGGAGATTTTCGGAGTGTTTCTTTCTGTCACTAGGTACCGCCAGTTAAAGTTTATCTTTTCCGGCGTACCTATAGGTGTTACAAGCTCGATGATGGTTTGTTTACGTTGTGTCTCACTTCAGCCAGAGTTCTTTGGACCTTTGGCTGGTTGATTACTCCGTACTGATGAGGGCCAAGAAGCCTGAAACCGGTATGCGGATTGTTAGGTGAACACGACATAAATTAAACATAATCGAGCTTATCAGAAAAGAAACATTTGCATTCATTGATATTATATGGAAGTATGCATGGATTTTCAGGTGAATATCATTCAACGTTCTGCGTGGTATTTGCCAGGAAAGTAGTTGTTTTTCACCTGAGATCTACCATTTTCTGGTTCAATTTCATATTGAATCCTTTATGTGAAGAAAACCGTTTAATTCGATTTTTCTACTATCACTTATCTTGCAGCAATCAAAGGAGATAGTTCTGACCAATAAATGGCTAATTATGAGAAATGATCTTAATTGTCTAGATAGCTCTCGCTAACTACCAAAGGTTACTGAACCAAACACTTGTGGTAGCTAAGTCGCTAGTTATTCGTAGGTTATCACTAGTTTCTGGTGAGTAGTGGATTATTTCTGTTGAATGATAAAATAGCTGTGAAAAGTTAGTTTCCATTACGTATGAAAAACTGACTAGTGGTATAATAAAGAACAGGCACAGGTACATTCCGTTTGAAAAACCTTTAGCTCCGAGCTTGCGCGGCGTAATGTTTTCTGATTGGGTGTTGAATGATGGGGACTAAAAATTTCTCATTCTGCAGTCAATCAAAAACCTGATTTATAATGACAGCTCTAGCTTATCATCACGTACTGGTTTTTTATTGGCTGCTGAATGAGAACCTTTCATTCCCCATCATTCAAGACCCAATCAGAAAACATTACGCAGCGTAAGCTCGGAAGCTAAAGTTGTTTCAAACGGAATCTATCTTGGTGCCTGCTCTATATTATACCACTAGTCAGTTCTCTATACGTACTTTTCACAGCTATTCTATTTTTCTACAAAAATAATCCACCACTCACCAGAAACTAGCTGACACCCTACGAATAACTAAGTAGCGACTTAGCTACCGCAAGTGTTTGGTTCAGACACTGAAAGACGTTTGGTAGTTAACGAAAGCTATCTGCACAATTAAGATCATTTCTGAGAATTAGCCATTCATTGGTCAGAACTGTCTTCTTTAATTGCTGCAAGATGAGTGATACTCTTCCATAAATGATCTCTTTAATTATGGTCTATATATATATATATATATATATTTATATATATATATATATATATATATATTGTTATGTTATGAAAAACCAGTTATATATTTTAAAAGGAAAAATGAAAAACAATTTCATAAAAAACCCATAAAAAGAATAATTACTAAATAGCTATTAGTTCAATAGATTGTTTTCACATATTTTTGAAATTCTATTTCCTTTATGAAGCCTCTGTATAATATGAATAGATGAAAATATACAAATACCATAACACAATCAATTTCATACATTGTCATAATGATTATAACCCATAATTGTTCAAAAGACAACTAAAAAGTCTAGATTTACAAAATCATCCTGAATAAAATGTGATCAACAAAATTATAAGCTTGGAACATACAGTATATGAAATTGTATCTAACTTAAAGTAGCCAATGGGAGAACAACAAACTTCTTGATGACAATAGCCAATCAGGGAACAGTATGGTCAAATGTAAGATTTGAAATTGTGAGAAAATAAAAACGAAAAAGTGTCAGGGACAATTATCACTGAATATTGTACATAGTTTATAAGAAAGGAAATATAGTTTTATTTATAAGTTTTGACAAATAACCCCAAAACAGTGAAAATGTGACAATATAGTGCGCGAATTCAAAAATTCAAATCAGAGGGAATGAGGAAAAATGGTATCCAAGTGACGGAAAAAACAAAGCCAGGATATTGAAAATAATTTGAAAAAGAATGCCACGTTTTGTTAGGAGGATAAGAAAAATTCAATAATTTCAATAATTATAAGCAGCAAACTACATTACCTTATATCTACTCCATATACAAGTATTCCAAAGCAGATTTCTGGATTTGTATGGTTCTTTCTTTGGTATCGGAGTCCCTGAGAGCATTGGATTGAAAGGGGATCCAAATTCTGGGTGTGTCTTGAACAGCGACAGTTCCAGCGTCAGGTATAAACTTTCCTAGTGCACATCACGAACTGAACAACTTCACTAATAACTCATATCCCATCAGAAGAACTTTATTTAATTTGATTTTGAACTATTAAAGAAATTTTCACTTTTTAGATAAAAGTGAGGTTGTGTATATTTTACACATGACCTTTTCTCATGATCATCCATGAAGATTTGTAGATTGACCATAGAATAAGTTATCTATCGTAGGCCAGGTTAATTTAAGTTTTCCTGAACAAAGGAAATAATTGCCTTTTGATACTTTGTCTTTGTTTTCCACAATGATCAACAATCATACTCATAACCATTGAATATGATAATTCATTATTAGGTATTTGAGTTATCGTGGTTCATGTTATGTTTGTTTTACAATTTTTCTATGCTTTTTACCATTCTAGAATCTCATAACTTGCTCTAGTCAACGCATTTGTATCAAAATGTCAGTCCTGAAGTATCTATATTGTCGTAAGTATGTGACCAACAATACATTCATGTTGAATACACAATAAAAATAATATGGAGATGTAAATTCATGAAAAAAACTTTGTATTTCAAGTAGATCAAATGGTATACAAGTTGGAACATCCTGTATGGTAAATCATATCAGGAGGAAACCCAACAGCGAGATATCAAAAACAATGCGAGGAAAACAATGAAATATAAAAATTATGAACACAGAAAATGTCAAATATGAATTTTATCCAAATTTGTGCATAGTATATAAGGTCTAGAAAAGTACATTGTGAATAAAATCATTAGACTAGGTTAGAATAACTAATTATCGGATAGAAAGTGGCAATATATTTTAAATTTTGTGAATATAAACAAAATGTGTGGGTTGCCAAGAGAAACGGTAACAAGCTTGGGAGGAAATGAAAAATTGTGAAAGAAAACGAAGCCAGTTACGAATTTAGAGAAAATTTTTATAAGAGAAACACAAGAGAAAACATGAATACCACACAAAAGGTTAACTTGACGACGGAAGATAGTGACTGAAGTTTATCTTTCAGTCGCAGATGATTCCACATCTTATTTTATGAACATCCTGTTCATATTTCCAACGAATCTATCTTTAAACGTTCTACAAATAATTCAAATACGAATGGGAATATAAAAACAAGAAAAAATCACTCGCCTTATCAAAATAACAAAAGTTCCAGTCCATGCCATTGCCAGGAACGAAAAAGAAGGGCTTTCTGCAGTGTAGCTGTATGTTCCAGTAAGCACGAACACATCCAATAGACAGGAGAACACCAGAAAGCAGGTATTTCAAACGCTGAACTGAATACAGTGCAACATAACAGGTCCAGACACTTATAGTGATTATTTGATCATTTGTGTCCATCAATTTGAGTTTTTGTTGGTTTGTTCTATTTTCACAGACTGTCCATAACATCCAAACGTTCATTCACCATACACAAGAAAGTTCACAAGTTAGATTTCGCAGAGTAGGTGAAATTTAAGGATTAATTTCAATAAAAACAACTTTTTGACGACTTTTATGCATTCTTTGTTTATCTGTTGAACATCTAACCACATTTCTCTCTATAAAACAGCATATTTGACATCAAGCATTGCGCCAAGTTGGCACTACTGAACCGACTGCTGATGATAGAGATGACTCATTCTTCATAGGAGTACCGACTGAGCTGGGATAAGGTGAAGAGAGTGTTGATATATATATATATATATATATTGATATATATATATATATATATATATATATTTATATTAGTGTGTCCGACTTTAGGGGGATGATTAATTTTCCCATTCCAATCAATATTTTATCTGCGTGATTAGAATTATCTGATGAATACCACGTTTGTCCCAGAGCAATAACCATCTTATATATTCTGAATGTCATCCCAGGGATATTGAAACCGGGATCACTTTGGGTCAGTGAAATCCCATCTTATATACGTTGGATATACATTTTATGTTATCTCTGGGATAAAGGCATTGGGATTCGATAGGGATATTGTATGGAATTTTCGATAACCTTGGGATATCCCGAGGATATTCCGGGTGGGTTATCCTATTTTGGGTCATCCGGGATTATGATGGGATATCCTAAGGAGATAGTGTGCTGTGTGGGAAACGAATTCCTTTCAAAACATTGCCAATTGTTGGAAACAGTTGAAAATAAAGCACATGAAAAGAAAAACTTTTCGAAAACATTTAGCCGTGAAGAAAAATCTTCAACTCATCTTTCGACCCTAAAGGTTTCTTGTTCTTTCCCTAACAATTTTTTTTGTGTTCATGTTTCTTTTCTTCGATTTAGTATAAATATTTCGGTTATGTTCCTCGCTTGGTTATGTTCCTCTTTGAAAATTAGTCCAATTTACTTTCAATAGTAAACAACTGTATCAAACAAACTGTATATGAATATTGGTTAAATCTTAGGAATCGCCTCAAATTTTAGTATGATATGAACATAACCTCCTTGAACCAACTCACAAATTTTCAAATCCAACCAACCCTCAGAAGTTAATGAAAACTTGTACGAGTTAAGATCACGGGGACCTTACATTTTATAGTGGGATCCGAAACCACTCTTGGGACCTTGAAACATTTTTCACCAGTGCTGGAATGAATATAAATAGGATGTCCAATGGAAATCCATTGGATGTCTAATGGGTATTCAATAGACTTCCAATTGGAAGGAATGTGAATTGGATCTTTAATGAATTCGATGTCTGATGGGTATACAATGGACTTTCAACTGGAATGGGCATAAAATGAATCTTCATTGGAAATCCATAGGATGTCTCATGGGTATCCAGTAGACTTCCACTGGAATTGACACAAATTGAATCTCCAATGGAAATCCATCGGATGTCTGATGGGTATCCAATGGACTTCCAATATATGTCCAATGTTTCAGACATGTATCATCCAATGGATGTCCATTGGACATAAACTGGAGAATGCTGTACATCCAATGGATGTCCAGGGTATCCATAGCTGGACGTCTATTGGTTATCCGATGGATTTACTTGTGTTGTCTGGGAAATTCATGAAAGGGTATGGAACTTGGGCACATGACGCAGATCGATATAAAAAACGAAAATACAAAGAGTCCCGTATATTATTTACCCCATCACGGTGTAATGAATGAAAACAGTACAACAACAAAATTACGAGTAGTTTTTTATGCTTCGTGTAAAACCACGACTGGTTTATCTCTAAACGATGTGTTGGAGGTGGGGCCAACAATACAACCTGAGTTATTTGTAATAGCTTTGAATTGTCGTAAACACAACGTAGTTTTTACTGCGGACATTGATCAAATGTATCGCCAAGTTGCCATAGCACCTGAAAATTGTAATCTTCAGAGAATCGGCTGGCGTACTGATTCATCCGAAGCAATCAAACATTACACTCTCAATACTGTAACGTACGGATGTGCATCTTCAAGTTTTCTGGCTTATAGAGCAGTCGTGCAAGCATCTATTGGTAATAAACAGAAATATCCCGCGGCAAGCGAAATAAATAAAAAAATGTTTCTTTGTCGATGATCTTATCTGTGGTGCTCCATCTATCGAGGAAGCAATTAGTTTGAAAGATCAAATGAATCAAATTCTTCTTGAATCAAAATTCACTCAACGCAAATGGACATCTAACAAAGCTGAAGACGTTATTGATGAAAACTCCCATAATTCCGATGACATACTCTAGATTTGGTCTGGAACCCTAATGATGATGCACTCATGTACAAAACAACATCAACTGAATCCAGTATAGTTACCAAACGCTATATGTTGAGTACTATTTCCCGAATTTTCGACCCGTTAGGATTACTAGGGCCAATAATTGTTAAAGCAAAATTATTACTGCAAAAACTTTGGGATGTCCATATTGATTGGGAAGAATCAGTTCCATTGGAATTACGTAATGGATGGTTCAATTTTTTTACAGCACTCAAACAGCATACAAATAATTCCAAACCACGTAAAAATTCAATTCCATGGGTTCTGTTATTCGAGCGAAATGAGCTATGGAGCATGTATATACGTCCGCACGATAGACATAAATGGTATTCACCACCCGATACTTCTATGCGCCAAATCTAAAATCGCTCATCTAAAAAAGATTTCACTTCCACACTTAGAATTGTGTGGAGCCTTGCTGCTTGCTCGTTTAATGAAAAAATCTAAACAAGCTCTTCCTATGAATAATGCTGATACACTCTTTTGGTGCGATTCTTCTATAGTCATTTCTTGGATTTCCCCACAACCTTGTATTTGAAAAACATTCGTTGCAAATCGCGTCACAGAAATTCAAGAGCTAACTGAATCTCATAAGTGGTGACATATATCAACCAAACAAAACCCGGCAGACATCATATCCAGAGGATGTGAACCCAAAGAATGATCAAACTCAGAACTTTGGTGGCGCGGACCTGAATTTCTGATGCATATACCTGGCCTGAATCTAAATTCGAAACTCCAGAAGAAATTCCCGATAGACGCAAAGAACAAAAACTCGCTTCACACTCGTATAATCTAAATCCAGACTTATATTCGGATCAATCTATTTTTGATAAGTTTTCAACATTTACGAAATTACATCGAGTATTTACATATGTACTCAGATTTTTACATAATATCAATCCCAAAAATAAAAATTCAACCGGGACACTTACAAAACACGAATCGAACGAATCTCTTAAACTACTGCTCAAGATGTCACAATCGAAACAGTTTCATCACGAAATCCAAGCTCTCAATTCCGGGAAAATGATTTCAAATTCTAGCAAAGCTCTCTTTGAACCCATAGTAGGTAGGTGGTCGTCTGAAACATTCCACTCCTGAATATGATATAAAACACCCTGTACTGTTGCCTCCGAAACATCCACTTTCATATAAATTAATTGAATATGAACACAAACGGACTCTACACTCCGGACCACAAGCAGTGTTGGCCTCTCTCAGAAACAAATATTGGATAATAAATGATAGAAATGTTGTGAGAGGAGTAATTCATAAATGTATCACCTGTTTCAGAGCTGAACCAAGCAATGTCATACCTATGATGTGAAACTCCCCCAATACCAGATTAGAGCCTGCACGTACTTTTTTAATCAGTGGTGTAGACTATGCCGGACTATAGTGGTAAAAGACGGGCGTCTGAAATCTCGTAGAATAATAAAAACTCATATTCGTATTTTTGTCTGTTTTACAACAAAGGCCGTGCGTATCCAGTTAGCCGGCGATCTAACTTCTGATACCTTTTTAACTTTCTTAAAACGTTTTGTATCAAGAAGAGTATTCACCTGAAGACGATTGCAGATACAAGCATTCGAAACGTCGTGAAAACCTTTCAAATATATTAAGACGATGGACGTCCGAAACAATAGTAATCAAGAAGAGGACTATGTTCAGATCTATATAGCGACAATGGTTCCAACTTTAGGGGGGCAAATAAAAAGTTGAAATCTTTGATGAAAAATATTAATAAGGCTACATTATAAGGAAATTTTCGTGATTTCCTTTTGAAAAACACTATTACTTGGCATTTCAACCCTTCATTTGCTCCTAATCAAGGTAGGAAATTGGCAACGCTCATTTACCATTAGAACGACTTTATGTATTGTGTCAAATTGGGGCAGTTTTGAACTCACATCCCCTAACGGTGCTCTCTAGCGATCCTTCTGACCACGTTCCTCTAACCCCTGGTCATTTCCTTGTCGGCAACTCATTGGTAGCCATTCCACTGACAGACGTGAGCGATAAACCTGCCCAGAGACTGAGTTTGTACCATCGACTACAACAAATGGTTCAACGCTTTTGGTAGCGTTGGTCGGCTGAGTACCTAACAAATCTCCAGCAGCGCTACAAATGGAAACGACGTGAACCCAATCATATCCAAATTGGAAGTCTAGTGGTCCTGAAAGAGTCTGGATTGCCCCCGTTGCAATGGAAACTGAGAAGAATTGGGGCGCTCCTGGTAACGACAAGGTGATCCGAGTTGTGAGTGTTAAAACTTCAACTGGTGTTTTCAAGCGAAGTGCTATTAACATTTGTGTTTTGCCGTCAAGAGACACAGATACATGAAAATACATATATATTGTTGTTAATAATTACTTACCATAACAATTATTTTTGTAATTCTGCTGAAGATGGGAATCTCAATCTTCGAAATGCATACATTTTTCCAGTAGCCATGCTGTTTTAATTTCGTGGAGAACGACTTTGAGTTAACTCTCTTTTCCTTCACAATTTCTTATTTGCTTTCTTTTGAAACTGATAACTTTCAAGGCTGGCAGGATGTACAGTGCCAAACCCTATTGAAACGCCTATGGTGAACATGTATCCTTTTAGCAGTGCGTTGATCCCCAGTCCGACCCGATTTCGAACGAACTCACCCGAGGGGTGTTGACAATAGCGTGTCGAGTGTGACAGAACCCGCTCTCGTTGACTGTTTCCACGTCAAATCCTAATTCCACATTTTCTTTTTCACATAATAAGTATCACAGTCCACTTATCAATGTAGTAGACACTTGAGGAATAAACCAAGATCAACAAACAAGTGTACTACTCCACAACGCATCAGTCCCTTTGGCACTTCCAGTGTGTAGTGTGTTTCCAAATTTCTACACAATATTCTACTCATTGAATAAATAATATTTGATATAGGAACCCATGTCCGACAGTCTTATGAATATAATTGTCACTTATAATTTCCAATATCACTTCATATCTGAAACATTCGCATAGCTCGCAGAAATATGCTCATTTTGATTGAATAACCACTTCATCCAGGGGCACGCGACAGGGATTGTCATAAATTTTCTTTTTCTCCCAAATTCGTATGTTTATGGTGTTACACCACTGGCCTGTTATGGAATTGTTGGAAAAAACTATACTCAGCCACCTTGATGGTGACGCCACTGGATAATAGTAAAATTAACATCTCTACATTAGCTGCCAAATATGCGCTAAAATAATACAAGATATTATGAATGAATCACTCTACCCTGTACTACTTCCGTTAGGATTGCTCGAAAGAACTAACCTAAAATATACAGAGCGTTTTTAATCAAAATAATCATCAACGTGAAAATTTTACTCGGAGTGGTCACAAGTATCTCTCCTCACCCTGTAGTTGTTGGAACGTGACTAAAATTTACTGATCTCAGAACTTCAGGATTCAGTTGAAATAATGCTCTTGAAGGTGTATTAGCCAATTATTATAATTTGATATAAAACTAGCTACAGTCATGTTAATTTAGAAAAAAAACATCAGATCATTTCAAACAATAAAGACAAATTTTATGATAGTTAGTCAACAGTTTTCATCATAGTCATTTCGAATACTTCATATTAAATTTTGAGAATCAGACATAACAAAATTGTAGTTTCTAGTAATAGTACCTGTAAAATCAACGCTTTGAATATTGATACATGGTGAATAATACTGTTGGAGTAGCACATTACGAAGCACGATACAAAAACTCATTCAGATTTCATTGAACCACTTTTATTCACCCTTGAGAATTTTTTACGCGTTTTGATTCGATTCGATTTTCATTTACTTCGGGTTATCACTAGTTTTTGGGGATTTACTTCCGCTCAATTTAGATTATGCGATGTTTTATTGAATCTAGTTTATATTATGATTTTTTTTCGAAAAGATGAAGCATCTGAACCGACGGTTTCTCTTCTAAATTAAATGGGTTTAGCGAAATACGTGTGTTTCATAATTTCTATTATCATTTATTCTTTTACACTGATAACTCTGTCGTTCACTGACCTCGTAGTATTGTCATGATATTATGCGAATAAAACATATTTACTAAACGACAGTTTTGATTATTTCTCACTTATCTACATTATGACTAGTATTTCTATACTGATTTCAAAATCATCATTTCTATAACATGCTGGACACTGATTCGTGGATTATTTTACTTGTTACTGAACTGAGCTCTGAGATAGATTGATTGAATTGAATGTATTACATTTGAAAACCGCGCTTATATAGAATATCCCCACTATGACCATTTTCTGTTTGAATATGGGCGGTGATATTTTCAAAGTAATGAGTTATAACTTTGGACCTTAATTGCCTACGCGGCCCAATAATTCATGCATTCCTTTGAATTTTACCGATTTATTTAATGCTTTCAAAGAATTGCCGATCGTGACATTTATGTGGCTGTTTGTTTTAGCGGCACCAGTATAAAGGTTCTCGACTTAAGTTATCGCTTATTTGTCTATAGCGAAAGGGTGATATCTATTTTTAAACTCATCGGCTTGTGTGATTCATAAGTGATTTGTAATACAAAATGTTATTCATCTCCGTGAAATATAGCTTTCTGTTCTCTTTTGTTCACAGTTGCCGGTGGTATTGAAATCCTTATTTTTTATACTATTTTCTGTATCAGTACATAATGTGACACTCCCTGTTTCTGAATATGTTATGATATTTTTCATAACAGTTTTCCTAGAATTCATTACATATATTTATATAAAATAAAATTTTACTTGCTCTGATCTAAATTAATGATTCATATATTTTTAATCAAATTTTTCCATATACTTCTCCTTAATACTAAAATATATGAGCATGCACAACATTCACAGAATATCTTAACCTACTAATGTGTATATTTTGAAAAAAAAAAAATATTGTTAATAGTCTTTAGGAATCTTATGGAATATTATTGAGGCACTTATATGCAAATTTTATAACGTTTTCTCTTTCTTCTTGGAAATCTTTTTCGCTTTCAACTGCCGAACTGTACACACGTGTGAGAAAAGTACTCCCATAAATTGCTAATTGATTGAATAGAACAATTTAAACGTTCTTAAACATGGTAAATACACGTGGGAATGACCACAAACATTATGAAGTGGACAGTGAAGTGGTAAAAAAGGTGTTGATGGACGAACTAAAGAAATTCTTCAGATATGAGATAGAAAAACAGACGAAAATCTTAACTGGCGAGATTTTAAATTTAAAAGAAGAATAACAAATCCTGAAAGACAGTAACATTGATCTAATTAATCTGCTCACCAGTCAAAATAATCCGAAAAAAGAAATAATGAATCCATTGAGTAAGGACTTGGATACGTCATTCTTATCATGTTCAACAGCTGATACAATAGTGGAAGCGACCCAAACGGAAACAAAAACTGAAGAAGAAAAACCATCCACAGAGGTGACATATGAAAAGAGGCAGTCAAAAAAAGATCCATCAAGAAATAATACAGATAAAAAGTGGTATAAACGACAGTCAGAGCAGAAAAAGAAGACAAATGAATCGATCGTAGGAACTGATTCATCGGATGAAGAAAAAAATGATTTCAGTGGAGGGGAACCTATGCTATGGTTGTATGTAGGGCATTGCAAACAGCAGGCAACAGCTGATAAAGTCAAAAAGTATCTCCAAACCAAATCACCAGGATATGATTTTGATGTTATGGAACTAAACACAGTAGGACGGTTCAAATCATTCAAGGTAGGAGCTAATATCGATCTGAAGGAATTAATCTACCATCCCTCTTATTGGCCAAAACATGTAGTTGTGAAAAGGTTTACATTTCGTAAGCCCTTTCGTGACCCAAGTGATTTCTAAAGACTCGAAAATGAATAAAATTACAAATTGTCTGGAAGTAAAACAGTTCAATATATTACATATGAATGTTCAATCATTACCAAATAAAGTTGATCGACTAGAAGTAATAGTGGAGGCGGAAAAAATTGACATTTTATGCTTAAGTGAAACGTGGTGTAATGAAAACAATATTAATACCATAAACATCCAAAATTTCAATATAGCAACTTTTTTAAATAGACCGATTCACAAACATGGTGGAATAATTATTTACACAAGAAAAACTGTAATGTACAAGAAAATTGACCTGAAATTAAATTGTGAGGAAATGCAAATAGAAGCCTGTGCAATATCCTTCAAAGTATCAAATGTAAAATATTGTCTTATTAATATTTATAGATCACCCAATGGAAATGTTGACACATTTATATACAGAATGTCCCACATATTGAATGAATGCTCAAAATATCACAAGAATATCATAATTTGCGGTGATATTAATATAGATAACCTAAATTCAAAACAAAATAATCAGAAAGAACAAGAAAAAAAACTTTTTATAGACCTTCAGCTAAGATTCAAAAATAACCTACCAACTCGAGAGTTCACCGATATAAATGAAATGCCTAGTATATCTCAACTTGACTATTTTGCCACAAATATTGAATATTCTATGTTTGACGAAAAAATAGAGCCATTCAATATTAGTGACAATCATGGATTGTTATTCACTCTGACTATCGACATGCCTCCAAGTCCGATAGTGAAGTCAAAAGATAAAATGATTCATAAATATGATACCAGAGAGAATAATATATACCAACTCTGTAAATTCTTTGAAGATGAAGATTTCAACACAGTATATGAATGTATGTCAGATGTAAATCTTGCGTACAATAGTTTCTACCAAATAATTGTTCATGCTCTAGATTTAAACTGCCCTATGAAAAAAATAAAACCAGGTGGATATAAAAGGATAGAAAAACATGGATCACAAATGAAATGAAAAATACAGGAAGGCAATTGAAAGATATGTACTGGCTAGTAAAAAATACAAAAGATTTCGTTTTGGCACATGAATATCAAGAAAAAATCAAAAAACACAAAAAAGATATTAATCATTCAAAAAGAATTCACTATCAGAATAGAGTTAACAACGTAAAGAACTCTCAGGAAAAACAAAGACAAATTTGGAAAAAAGTTTGAGAAAAGGCGGGAAAAAATGCACAAAATTCCTATCGGGAAAAAATAAAAATTGGTAATGAAACAATAGAAGATTCTCTAGAAACTGCAAACTACTTTGCAGAATATTTCTCAGCTACTGTGGCTGAAAATATAAAACAACATTTCGACTCTGAAACTGGCACAACCGGAAACCATATAGTAAATTCATTTTATTTTTACCCTGTTAGTCCTGAGGAAGTGCTGGAATCAATCAGACAATTAAAAAATAAAACATCTGTAGGCATTGACTGCCTCCCTATAAAAATAGTAAAATCTTTAGCAAACTACATCTGTGAACCACTCTCATATATAATAAATATATTCGTAGAGTCTCATGTTTACCATGATAATTTAAAGATAGGAAAGGTAATTCCAATCCTGAAAACTGGGGACCACCTATCTATATTGAACTATAGACCAATAACTATCCCATGTGCAATAAGCAAAGTAATAGAAAAATGCATTTATAATCAATTATTTCCATTTCTTATGAAATATAAAATCATAGCTGATTGTCAAAACGGCTTTTATCCTGGCAGATCAACGGAGAACGCAGCAACGAGCTTCATGGAGTATGTATACCAACACATGGACTCCGGTAAATACGTTGCAGCGCTTTTCTTTGATCTGTCAAAAGCATTTGACTCGATTGATCTCACTATTGTGTATGATAAACTCTATGCGATAGGCATCAGAGGGAATATTCTCTCATGGATAATATCATATCTCACTTTCCGGAGAATAAATGTTAGTATATCGGAGGCAAATTCAGAATTGTATGTCGTTGTCCTTGGAGTTCCACAAGGCTCGGTCCTGGGCCCACTAATATTTTTACCATTTGTAAATGACCTACCCTTTCACGTAAGATCAGAATGTATGGTACTCTATGCAGATGATACCTCTATTGCGGAACAAGCTGATAGCATTGAGGAACTACAAGTCAAACTGAACGCAGTCTCTAATAGGTTTATTGTATGGTGTAAACAAAATAAATTTATTGTAAATGCTGATAAAACAGTACTGATTACGTTCTTTGGGAAAAAAATAGTAAACAGTTTGATAGAAGTTAATGTAAACGATGAAACCATTAAACCATCTGAAGATACGAAGTTTCTAGGTATATATATTGATTCAGCGTTGAAATGGGATAAGCAAATCAGTCATGTTTGTAAAAGACTAAATAGTAGTTTTTATGCTATTCTCCAACTCAAGAATATCTTAGACGAGAAATCACTGTTAAATGTCTATTATGCAATGGTACACTCAATACTTATGTATAATATCATTCTATGGGGAGGTAGTAGAGATGCCACAAGAGTATTTACTGCTCAGAAAAGGATAATTCGGTTATATTAAGAAATTTAAAATTCAAACTGTTCCAAGTATATACATTTACAGTCTGATTATCTACATAAAGAAACATGAAATGAATCTGGAAACTAATGCCCAATGCCATAGATATCCAACGAGAAATGGAAATATGTTAAGAACAAAAACACATAAAACTAAACTCTACGAAATGGCGCCAATCTATAGTGGATCTAAATTCTTCAATTGCCTGCCTGTTGAGCTGAAGTCAATCAACAACATGGGTACATTCAAACGTAAATTAAATTTTTTTATATCCCCTGAAGGATTTTATTCAGGAGATGATTTCCCAAATTATAATGAAGAACTCAACAAAAAAACAAAAACAATTACAACATAAACTATGAAACCCTACAAACCAATACTGCTAGATTTATTGATTGGTACATAAATCTTATACTATTATATCTATATTTTATCTATATTCCTCACTCTATTTTAAACAGACAACTATGTATGTTAATTATAAAAAATATGTGATATTTTGCAAGATAACTGTTTCTACAGCGGTTAAAAACTTGAGTGTTATTTCAACTATGCGTGTGTGATATCTGTATTTTGTAATTTGATTTTGTGTTTACCATTTTGTATATCTAATTGATTATGTGTCGCAAATTGTATACCTGACCTATCCTATATCATGTATATGATCTTGAAGGACTAATAAATTATAATTATTATTATTATTATGTTTTAAAAACTACCAGTCAGGCCCTTACTTCCGAAGCTCCGACCCATTCGGAAGGGCGCGCTGGTTACATAAACCAATGACCTCTCCCCACACCCGTGAGGTGAGAGATCATTGGGTCCGTGAATCATGTGTCCTGAGCAGACGTAACGATCCGAGAATGACTGCCTTCTGCATGCGGCCGGCTAGAGATTCTGCCGATTTACGGCATGCCGGTATAATTTCCAGGTTTGAGAGTAGCGTTGGCATCATTCCACCAAGGGCCCCTATAATCAGAACCACTATCTTTACAGAATGGTCTGGATAGAGTCTGCGGAGCTCGAAGAGTAAATCTCGATACTTCGTCCGTTTCTCGTCCTCTTTTCGCACGATATTCGTCTCCCGGAGCCGAAAACTCTATGACGTATATCGTTTTCTGCTCGCGGTCGAAGAGGACTACATCAGGCTTGTTGGCTTGTATTTGCCTGAGGGTGGGGAATGAGTAGTTCCAATAAATTCGGCACTTCTCATTCTCCACAACGGACTCAATATCCCCCGGAGCGTAGGGCAGCACCGGTGTCTCATCAATACCGTACGAGTGTCGTAAATGATAATACAGCACTCGTAACGCCGCGTTATGACGATGGATATAGGCTGAGATCGCATATGCTGTACATGCTGACAGCAAGTGCATGATGGTCTCAGGCGCTCCACGGCAGGCCCTGCATCTCGTGTCAGGGACCTCTATACCCATCACGCGGCTTCGGTAGACGAGTGTTGAAAACACCGTCCTGGCAAGCCATGATGAATCCCTCAGTCTCCGACTTGAGTCCACCTGACCTGAGAAAGCAAAGGTCAGCCTTTCGGATAAGCCGTGGTCTTCAATATGTTTGTAGAAGATTCCATGCATCGGCTTATCCTTGTGGAGCTACAGATGTACAGTATTCTCTGCAGCTTTTATGTGGACTCTCCTTCGAGCGGGCTCCAACTCGGTGATAGAGTCTTGGATATCCCGCTCGGTGTCAAATCTAAGACCGAGTTCATCGGCTGCACGGATTGCTGCCTTAAAGAAACGCTCCTTTCCTGCAATCTCATGGTCTTTGACCATGCAGAGAAGGGATCAAGCTCCTGATGACTTTACAGGCTCCATCCAACACCATCCTGTTGTGTAGACACTCCAAACTCAGAAGTCCACGGCCTCCTTGTTTTCGGGGGAGGTACAACCGTGGAACGGACGATTTCGGATGCAAACTACGATGTAGGTGCATCATTTTGCGAGTCTTCACGTCGATTCCGCGCAGCTCCTCCAGGGTCCACTTCACTACCCAAAGGGTAGATCAGTATCGGAACGGCAAGCATGTTGGTGGCAGAAACTTTGTTCATGCCCGACAGTTCTGATGACCAGATCTGCCGGAGTTTCTGCTGATACTTGCCGCGGAGGCGTTTTTAACCGCCACTACCTCTTGGGTGCAACGTTGTTGCACTCCTGGTAGTATACGCCTCTCCGGCATCCAGATGGCGGAGGATACTTCCATCTACCAGCTGCGCGTCCTCTCCATAATCCTCGCATCGTCCTCTTCTGAGATGAACCAGTGCACATTTATCCATCCCGAATTCCATACCGATAGCATGCGTGTACTCTTGCACCACCCTCAGAGATTGCTGGAGATCTCCCTCACCCGAGGCATAAAGCTTCAGGTCATCCATATAAAATAAATGGGTGACCTTATGCCTTCGGTCTCCGGGGGGGCCACAGTTGTAACCACGGGTTTTTCTGAGCGCAACGGATAATGGCATAAGTGAGATGCAGAAAGGAGGGGCTGAGGGAATCCCCTTGGAACACACCTCTCCTAAAGATAACCTGCTCCGTTTGGACTTTGGCTCCACCTGATGTTATGGTGAAGCGAGTCCTCCAGAGTGGCATCAACTGTTCAATGCATCTCACTATTTGATCGGGTACCGCAAGGCATCTGAGCAAATGCAAGATCAACTCATGCGATGTTGAATCAAATGCCTTGCGGTAATCGATCCAGGCCATCGAAAGGTTGCGCTTATACTGCACGGAATCCTGCGTGATACATCTATCGATCAGCAGGTTCTCCTTGCAGCCAGCAACACCTTTCTTTGACCCTTTCTGCTCATATATCCGTTCGTACACCGTGTCAACTGCGAGGAGTATTCGCGTGTACAAAATGCGCGTAAACAATTTGTAACACGTGTTCAAGCATGTTATCGGTCTGTAATTCTTGGGATCAGACAAATTTCCGTTCTTGGGGATTAGCACGGTTCGCCCCTCGACAAACCAAGCCGGAATCTGCTGCTCTCCACTAAGCCACGAGTTGAAAACTCTGGCTAAGTGGTGGTGGGTACTGGGGAACTTCTTCCACCACAAGTTGCACAACCCGTCTGGGCCTGGAGCAGCAAAGTTCTTCGAGCCCTGTAGAGCTTTCCGAACTTCTTCCGGGGTTATCGGTTGGCGCAGTTCAATGGGATGAGGTTGCTGAAACCTCCTACAGAAGGCTCCAAACTGCGTCAGGGCTGGAGTGTCTATGTTGAGTGGCTGCGGATATTCGTAAATCTCCTTCCAGAAGTTTTCCACCTGATCAGCGGTCGGCGGGTTTTCTACAACAAGCGGCGGTTGCTGGAATAAGCGGGAGGGTTTCTCGCGGAACTGTTTGTTTTCCGCGATTCCTCTCGCTCGCCGTACAAGTGACTTTTTGGCAGCCACTAGCATTCGTATCCTATCATTATTATTATTCGTATCCTATCATTATTATTATTATTATTATTATTATTATTATTTTATTATTATTATTATTATTATTATTATTATTATTATTATTATTATTATTATTATTATTATTATTATTATTATTATTATTATTATTATTATTATTATTATTATTATTATTATTATTATTATTATTATTATTTTCGTTTTTAAACACTACCAGTCAGGCCCTTACTTCCGAAGCTCCGACCCATTCGGAAGGGCGCGCTGGTTACATAAACCAATGACCTCTCCCACACCCGTGGTGAGAGATCATTGGGTCCGAAATCATGTGTCCTTAGCAAACGTAACGATCCGAGAATGACTGCCTTCTGCATGCGGCCGGCTAGAGATTCTACCGATTTACGGCATGCCGTTATAATTTCCAGTTTTGAGTAGCGTAGGCATCATTCCACCAAGGGCCCTATAATCAGAACCACTATCTTTACAGAATGGTCTGGATAGAGTCTGCGGAACTCGAAGAGTAGATCTCGATACTTCGTCCGTTTCTCGTCCTCTTTTCGCACGATATTCGTCTCGCCCGGAGCCGAAAACTCTATGACGTATATCGTTTTCTGCTCGCGGTCGAAGAGGACTACATCAGGCTTGTTGGCTTGTATTTGCCTGAGGGTGGGGAATGAGTAGTTCCAATAAATTCGGCACTTCTCATTCTCCACAACGGACTCAATATCCCCCGGAGCGTAGGGCAGCACCGGTGTCTCATCAATACCGTACGAGTGTCGTAAATGATAATACAGCACTCGTAACGCCGCTGATATGACGATGGATATAGGCTGAGACCGCATATACTGTACATGCTGACAGCAAGTGCATGATGGTCTCAGGCGCTCCACGGCAGAGCCCTGCATCTTGTGTCAGGGACCTCTATACCCATCACGCGGCTTCGGTAGACGAGAGTGTTGAAAACACCGTCCTGGCAAGACCATGATGAATCCCTCAGTCTCCGACTTGAGTCCACCTGACCTAAGGAATGCAAGGTCAGCCTTTCGGATAGGCCGTGATCTTCAATGTGTTTGTAGAAGATTCCATGCATCGGCTTATCCTTGTGGAGCTGCAGATGTACAGTATTCTCTGCAGCTTTTATGTGGACTCTCCGTCGAGCGGGCTCCAACTCGGTGACAGAGTCTTGGATATCCCGCTCGGTGTCGAATACAAGACCGAGTTCATCGGCTGCACGGATTGCTGCCTTAAAAAGAAACGCTCCTTTCCCTGCGATCTCATGGTCTTTGACCATGCAGAGAAGGGATCAAGCTCCTGATGACTTTACAGGCTCCATCCAGCACCATCCTGTTGTGTAGACACTCCAAACTCAAAGTCCACGGCCTCCTTGTTTTCGGGAGGTACAACCGTGGAACGGACGATTTCGGATGCAAACTACGATGTAGGTGCATCATTTTGCGAGTCTTTACGTCGATTGCACGCAGCTCTTCCAGGGTCCACTTCATGACCCCAAAGGAGTAGATTAGTATTGGAACGGCAAGCATGTTGGTGGCAGAAACTTTGTTCATGCCCGACAGTTCTGATGACCAGATCTGCCGGAGTTTCTGCTGATACTTGCCGCGGAGAGCGTTTTTAACCGCCACTACCTCTTGGGTGCAACGTTGTTGCACTCCTAGGTAGGTATACGCCTCTCCGGCATCCAGATGGCGGAGGATGCTTCCATCTACCAGCTGCGCGTCCTCTCCGTAATCCTCGCATCGTCCTCTTCTGAGATGAACCAGTGCACATTTATCCATCCCGAATTCCATACCGATAGCATGCGTGTACTCTTGCACCACCCTCAGAGATTGCTGCAGATCTCCCTCACCCGGGCATAAAGCTTCAGGTCATCCATATAAAATAAATGGGTGACCTTATGCCTTCGGTCTCCGGGGGTGCCACAGTTGTAACCACGAGTTTTTCTGAGTGCAACGGATAATGGCATAAGTGAGATGCAAAAAAGGAGGGGGCTGAGGGAATCCCCTTGGAACACACCTCTCCTGAAGATAACCTGCTCCGTTTGGACTTTGGCTCCACCTGATGTTATGGTGAAGCGAGTCCTCCAGAGTGGTATCAACTGTTCAATGCATCTCACTATTTGATCGGGTACCGCAAGGCATCTGAGCAAATGCAAGATCAACTCATGCGATGTTGAGTCAAATGCCTTGCGGTAATCGATCCAGGCCATCGAAGGTTGCGCTTATACTGCACGGAGTCCTGCGTGATACATCTATCGATCAGCAGGTTCTCCTTGCAGCCACAACACCTTTCTTTGACCCTTTCTGCTCATATATCCGTTCGTACACCGTGTCAACTGCGAGGAGTATTCGCGTGTACAAAATGCGCGTAAATAATTTGTAACACGTGTTCAAGCATGTTATCGGTCTGTAATTCTTGGGATCAGACAAATCTCCGTTTTTGGGGATTAGCACGGTTCGCCCCTCGACAAACCAAGCCGGAATCTGCTGCTCTCCACTAAGCCACGAGTTGAAAACTCTGGCTAAGTGGTGGTGGAGTACTAGAAAACTTTTTCCACCACAGGTTGCTCAACATGTCTGGGCCTGGAGCAGCAAAGTTCTTCGAGCCCTGTAGAGCTTTCGAACTTCTTCCGGGGTTATCGGTTGGCGCAGTTCATCGGGATGAGGCTGCTGGAACCTCCTACAGAAGGCTCCAAACTGCGTCAGGGCTGGAGTGTCTATATTGAGTGGCTGCGGATATTCGTAAATCTCCTTCCAGAAGTTTTCCACCTGATCAGCGGTCGGCGGGTTTTCCACAACAAGCGGCGGTTTCTGGAATAAGCGAGAGGGTTTCTCGCGGAACTGTTTGTTTTCCGCGATTCCTCTCGCTCGCCGTACTAGTGACTTTTTGGCAGCCACTAGCATTCGTATCCTATCAAGACAGTGTTGTTTGATGGTTAACAGCACTCCTTGATTTAATGTGTGATGGACTCGTCGCAACTTAGTTGCGATTCGCCGCACCGTTCGCGTAAATGGCCTATTGGCCACTACGTAGTCCATCACACATTGGATACGAGATGCGTGTTGTCTCGCCGACTTGATTTTGCTTCAATCTTCTGTATGCGTCTCTCATGCTTTCCAGTCGGAGACGCATTATTCTGCGTATCCGCACGGGAAAGCACAAGAGCAGCGTCATACACGGCGGTGTTGATTTGCCAGATGTCAGCTTCTTCTGGAAGCGCTTCACGAATCTCCGCATCCACTCGAGCCAGATCTTGAGGCTTCAGGGGCTTCAAAGTGCGGAGCACCCTGCGTGTTCTGATACCCTCTATTGGTGGAATATTGATACCTGCCACCTCTTCGACTGGTTCGACTCGTGGCACGTCTGCCACTTCGGCCACTTCGTTTACCTGTCTAGGAGGTGGTCTCACATAGCCACGGCCACGAAGGTGGGATACATAATCCCGTAGATTTTGTTTGGAAAATGCGGCATACTCTGGGTGTGCCACGCACCACAGAGCATGCATTCGCGCCATGTATCCCCTTCGGGCGGGCTCGCTACTCTCGTAGCAACGCAGAAGGCCGTCTCTCATTTCGTCTGTCCACTCAGAACGTTGTCCATAGCGTGGGTCGTCATAAGGCTGTCCGTCGATTTGGGCCCCACCACCTTGCCGTTGACCTCCATCCGGATGAGGTCGGTTGTGGGGGCCCTGTCTCCTCCTTCTAGGAACCAGAGTATGGTCCTGCGAGGGGGTTAGCCTAGCAGGAACACGGCCGACACCAGAGGAAGTATTTGCTTCTTTCCTCTCGGATGCGCTTAAGCTGCCGGTCCGATTTTGCATCCTTGGCTGGGTTAAGTGGTGGCGCCACTCACCAAGGTCATTGCTGGTGTTGTTTGACCTACCCTGCTTATTATTATTATTATTATTATTATTATTATTATTATTATTATTATTATTATTATTATTATTATTATTATTATTATTATTATTATTATTATTATTATTATTATTATTTTATTATCACTTGAAGTTGAAACGTCCGTCTTGGAGGCATAGCCCAGATCCGCTGTTGGTTGGATATTTTCCAATTCAATAATTTTCCGGGGTATCCTGCCCTCGGCGCTAGGGGCTGCCATCGAGGGTTGTGACGTGGAAGGTAGACGTAGTTCATCTTGTTCATTTGTGCAGAAATTACATTCACAAAGAAAAAAGGCATATGTGTTTTCGGCTTCAGTTGGTAGACGGTGCATTAGGGCTGCGGTCCACAATTTCCGGGTCTTCTCCGAGAGACAATGCAAACAGTCACATTGTGTAATTCTTTGGGTGGCTATTAATCGCAAGTATTCGGCGTGGTGGCAGTTGAAGTGTAGTATGCAATAAGCCGTGTGTGTATTTACGTGTTCTGAGGGGGTGAGCTGGTCCCATGAATTGACATCATATAGGAGATTATCTACGGATGACTTCAAAATATGCTTTCTGGCTTCGAAAACACTGAGTTCACGTATGACTTCCAATAACATTTCCATTCCACACTTATTTCGTATTTTTGTACTTATTTTACGTAAAATTTTTAAACGGCGCGATTTGCTTACTGGTTCGTGGCACACTAATATCCAGTTCACATTCTTACTCGTATTTATAGTTACTGTTCAAAATCTCTTCCCAGAGTTCTCACGCTGAAATGATATTTATCGATCGTTTTATGTCACTCACGACTAGTTTTTGGGGCAGTTCATATCTTATCTTAATATTTTACAAATTGTTCCAGTTTTTTAATATTCTACAACACACAACCGGAGTCACTTTTCTAAATTGTTATGAGGTGTTACAGATTATTTTTATTAGTTTTTCATTCGAGCATTTTTCATGTTATTTCATAATCCATTAGTCTCTGGGGAGGTTGTAGTCTGGTATTCTTGTCTTTTTATGTCTCATGTTTCTTATTTCAGCCCTTTGAATGGGTGTGTGACGATTGTGGCATAAATGAGTTCTTTCTGCGTTCCTTGGGGTATTGGAATTTCAATACATTTCCGTGGCAATGATCTCTGTAAGAATTTTCTCAGGGGTTGTACGTGGTAATTTATAATTTATTACAAGCGATGTCATCGTATTCCACAGTGCTGCCATTGAGTGTAAGAACATCCAGTGATTCTGTGAATCGCAAACATATTTATGGCTGTTTCCATAATAAATTTGAGTATCTTAAGCCAAAAGTAGATTCCTAAGAAACTACTTGTCACGTCGCCAATTATCATAAATATTCCATGAATTTGTTTCATCGTATTGTTGCTAATTTTTCTAGTTTTTTGGAATCAAACAAATTCAAAGTAGAGAATCCTTGACTCGATACGGATTTGTTTGCCATTCCATTTATCAATATATTGCTAACTGCTTGTCGTTCGGAGGAAAATAGTTATATTTCTTGAGCTTTTATGACTTCTCCGGCCGTATATATACCTCCGGCCCCAAGTGGTTTGATTCCATCTAATTGCATTTGTGGATCTTCCATTATGGATAATTCTGTCGGTGGATTTCCTGCAACTGGAAAAGGATCGTGTGAAATCCACATCCCTTCAATGAAATATTTCGCTGGAATAATTGAGGAACAATCAATCTATTTGTTGTCCGAATTCTTGAATAGTTCGGGCGAGAGGGGCCATAAAATAGGTTACGGGTAACTCTTGATAGCAATTTTTTTCTCTTCTGATATTAACCATTACTGGAGTACATTTCAGTAAATATAATACTTCACCGTTGATATTTGCAATATAACCTGGTTGTTGATGTAATAATTGAGCTATGATATTTGGCGATTGTTGAGCCATAATTATTCGATTTTCCAAGATTTCCCTCTTTAGTAGGTATTTGAATGATTATTCAATATACAGTGCATTCCATTTGAAACGAGCCACCCTCACTATCGCACCCCCAGAGCATGTCACCATTTTTTTTAATGGATCACCCTATATTGTTTCGCATTATCAGATGCTCCATGATGAGCAGATTTCAACAAAGTATAAAACATATGGTCTGACGCATAGGGTTCGGGAGCTACAAATTATGTTCCATTAGTCCAACGTGCCCTAAAACTGCAATAGAAATAGCTTCATCGTTGACAACTCCTGAACGGTTATGCTTTTTATTGCTAACAGATCCAGTTTCCATAAACGGTTATGCTTTTTATTGCTAACAGATCCAGTTTCCATAAATTTGTTCAATAATTCCGAAACGTTCAGGAGTTGTCAACGATGAAGCTATTTCTATTGCAGTTTTAGGGCACGTTGGAATAATGGAAAATAATTTGTAGCTACCGAACCATATGCGTCAGACCATATGTTTTATACTTTGTTGAAATCTGCTCATCATGGAGCATCTCATAATGCGAAACAATATAGGGTGATTCATTCAAAAAAAAATGGTGACATGCTCTGGGGGTGCGATAGTGGAAGTAACATCAAATGTGAATATGTCAAAATGTGTTCCCCTGTTTACTATTGTTGACATGTTTTTTTATTTTTCCTGAAAATCATTGTACCAAAAGTTATTCAGGGTGGCTCATTTCAAATGGAATGCACTGTATAAAAATTTTGAATTGACGTAGGTTATGAGCTGTAAGGTTGGCACGCCCTATGTAATAGTGAAATCCATGGAGGGATTTGTAGTATTTCCGGATAATTCCAATATTAATTTCTTGGATGTTCTGTCACCTACATTACCAAATTGCAAATGGATATTTCCTCGTTGAATAGCAAACAGTTTCGTTCGATCTTCAATGACGAGGTTGTTTCTACGGAGCTTAATTTTTCTGTGACTTTGTTGGCTCATTCTCCGTGGAGTTTTCGATATATTCTACACTCTTGTGGTTCTATAACCTTCCAGGCTATTTCACCTTGAAAAGCATCGATACAATACCCTCTATTGAATTCGCATGATGATTGGCTCTCTGAACTAATTGTATTTTCATCTAAATGGGCGGTAGCCAAATAATCTTTCAATGTTTCTTTCGCTGCTGCCGTAACTACGACGTCTTTATATAGTTTTCCTTGGAAATAATAGGTGGTGCCTTGGCATTTTCCATTATCTTCCAATTCTCTCGCCATCAGTATTCCCACGGTTTGGGTCGTATTGGGCTGTAGTTTTATTATCTCTCCTGGAAAAAACTCTATATTCTAAATACTGGTGGATTTTCAAGCTTTCTTCCCTGCCTATTGTTCGTAAATATGTCAACAAACTATCTGGAAGTATGGAAGTATGTGAAAACATTCCACACGAGACTGAAAGCTGGGTGATTTCCATGACACATGATTTTACATGAATCTGTTCGTACTTCCGCTTTTCAAGAGCATAAATGCGTGTCTCTTGCACAGTGCACGCCTCTGTCAATTCAGGGCATTTTGGCACAACTTTCAATGAAATGGACGTGATATTTGCAGATGGATTTCTGCAATCGTAGGGTATAAGTCCGTTCGTGCGTACTAAAATGTAAATTATCCCGACAATTGTCAATTTCCATGCAAATTTTGCGTGCATTTTTATATTTAACGGTTCGGACGACCAAAACTACTTCGGTAATCCGTGAACTATAATCTACGCAGATATCGTTTTTCAATCAACAGTACATATCGTCTGTCCCGCCCTATGCGGTATTTTATGACCTGTACCGTTGTATAAAAGGGGCGATGCCTCAGTCCTTGTCACCCGACAACGCACCATGAAATGTCTGGTTTATTTTTAGCTTACATGAAATGCGATTTTTAGGTAGAATCCTTCTCATATAGTTTTTCAGGGTTTTATGATCGACTGATATACGTAATATTGTCTGTTTGAATCGTTACGGTTATGCGAGGCACTCAAATTTTCATTCCCGCACATGAGTTTAAAAATTTTATTTCAGTCTGTCATCAATGTCTTGGGATGATTTTTTCATCATTCGCGACCGAGTCGAGAGTTTCATTGAATTTTCTCTCTAATGTACAGGGTGATGTGGCTTTTCAGTTCTACAGTTTTATAGTAATTTGAAATATGCTTGGAAATTTTTCAAGGATAATTATTTGGAAAGTTATATTTAAAAAAAAATATAGATGCCTAATTACTTGCCTAATTACATCTATAGTGCATTCAAACGAAAAAATTTGAGATAATTGATGTCTTCCAGATTTAGAAAAAATCCAAGGTTGATCTTGTACAGATCCTCGCGACCTAGTGGAATATCTATGAGTTATTTCTGGAATGCTCTCTCTGTCATCGCCCGACATTTCACTTTGATTACAATAATCTTGACTTTCGGTATTAACTACTGGTAATTCATCTGATATATCTTCTTGATTTTGTACCGGAATTTGTTCTGTTTCCAACACAATTTCTTCTTCAGAGGGTTGATTTTGGTTTTCACTTGAATCTTGATATTTTCGTAGTTCTTCTGGAGTAATCACATATACCATGTCTCAAACGAGTAATGGATCTTTGTTTTCCTCCTTGAGTTTTTCCATCTTTTCTTGAGGTTCCTCTTGTGTTGATTGTCGACTGATTCAATTCATATTCGTGTTCCTATATCCTTTGAGACGATTAGCTGTACTAGCTGACTTTTGTTCTTCACTACTTGTTGGATTTCAAAATTCACTGGTGAGAGTTTTCTCAATATTTTCCAGGGTCCAGTATATAGTGGAAGCAACTTACGAGCTAAATTTTTTCTAGCTTAGACATTCGGTGGTGTTCTTAAGTATACTAGGGATCATATGGGAAATTATTTTAATTTCGCTTTTTTGTTGAATTTCCTATGATTTGCTGTGGCGGAGGTATCTAAGGATATCCTGGCATCTTCATGGGCTACCTGCATTCTGTGAATCATCACCGACGCATAATTTTCCAAGGTGTTATGCCGTATACGGGGTGCTCTTAAATTAATGTGATGTGGTAGCAGCATGTCTCTGCCAAACATGATAAAAAACGGGCTTTCCTTTGTGGAATAATGTATTTGATTTCGTATAGTAGTTGTTCAACCCAATCCGATTTTTGCTCTGTTACTAGATGAGATAGGGTAGTTCTCAACTCTCCATGGAATCGCTCTAATACTCCATTTGTGGCTCCTATACTATGACTGTCGTTCAAGCTTTTCGTACTGTCTCGCGTGACTATCTTTCCTAGTGTACAAGGTGTTCCGGTTTTTCCAATACCCTTGTTGGTTTTCATGTATTTTCCATTTCCCACATTTTGCAATTTTCTACGGTCCCTTTTTCTTTCAAATCACTATTTATCTTTTTCTTGTTTGATCGCTTATTTCTGTAATTTTTTTTTTCCGGCGATTTTCTATACTTTTCAGTTGAATTTTCTTCTTTTTCGCATAGTGTCTCAATAAAATCACTTTTTTTCGAATTTACCAATTGATGTAAGTCTGAGCCTGCAGGTCTCATTTCATGGAGTGAAAATCTGTTTCCAAATACTTCACAGTTAGTTTCGGGCGTGCACTCCCGGGTAAACCATAGCTTTCCTTCAGACAATTTTTTCATCCATGTATTCATCGAAGTGGTAAGTTCCAACAACTGATTTTCCATAATTTATAATTGCGTCTTCCAATTTTGTTTCTTTTCATTTTAATTTTTCGTGTGATATATATGTTTGGGTTTGTATGAAGTTCAATAATTTCTTCCATCAAATACATCTCATTTGCTCTCCAGCCTAGTTTTACCTGGTATTTTTGCATAAAATCTAACACTAATATCAGTTCCGTGCTCAAATGGTCTGTTTCAATGAGGATGAATTCGTGTTCAATTTGTTTCCTTTCATTCAACCTAATGGGTAAAATAACTGTCCCTATATATGAAATCCGATTTCCTTGAATGGCCTTGAGATTGTACTTTTCTTCGTAATTAACTTCCATACCGTGTGTGATACTAATGTGGGCCAGCGATACTTCGGCTCCAGTGTCTAACAATATTGTTCGAAAAATTCCATCAATTTCTAAAAGTATAACATTTTTCTGGGCCTCACCTGTAGTATAGGTTAGTATCGTTTGCGTTGGCCTCCCATATGACGTATTTTGACTTACTAGTGGCTGTTTACGGTCTCCAACGGAGGTTGATTGCGAACCGTGTTGCCATTTAAATTTCTCAGTTATAAAACATGTGCCCTTGTTCATTACAGCGATAGTAGGTCATGTTTTTCAATCTACAATCTCGAACTTCACGACGACAATACTGACATGTCGGTACATTTGTGTGTTGCTCACTCGCCATGATATTTCGGAAATTTATTTCTCCTGATTTTGTGACATTCTCAATTAACTCTTCTCTATCTGCTAATTCGATAGCTTCTTTCAATGAACCCAGACTAGCGGATAATATACGTTTCCGGATGGGGTCAAGTAAACCCTTAGCAAACTGAGCAATTATGTCTTGCTCATGACGTTGCAAATATATTCTGTCTACATCAGCTGTTCCAGTTAGTATCAAGATTTTTGCATCACAAACCTTTAGACGTGCCAAGAGTACTGGCGGCAAGTTTCTGATCTACTCTGGCGACACTCTTATAGTTCCCTTTTGTCTCGCCCTGGAATCTCAATTATGCCAAACTGTTCGTTCCTGTAGTCCTATCTTTGATTCGTCCCAAACTCCTGTTGATCTTAATTGACTGTCCGTGTCTATTAATTGTTTTGCAATCCCTCGTAGTTTTAATCGAACTATCGAGACCGTTTGTAAGTCTGTCCACCCTGCTAGAGCAGCTGTATCTTCTATAATTAATTCTAATGAAATCTTTCATTTTCGATTGTTCATTGTAGTATGGTACATTATCCAAAGTAATGGCTATAGTAGGTTCCGGGCTAGGTAGTCATATTTAAAAGAAACAATTCTGACCGCAAAATCAACTTTTCAACTATTTCCGAATGAATTCTGAGATTAGATCTGTATTAACGCTATATGTATATTGTTATTTTCCACTCGTACAGAACATATCTGTTTTCCAAATTATTTTTATCAATTAAATTCTAGTTTGACCGCTTTTTGTGGAAAAACCCCATATATGCGTTAATTTAATCCAAATTAATACCCTGTCACAGCTGACACCATTTTTACGCCACTGGCCTGTTATGGAATTATTGGAAAAAACTATACTCAGCCACCTTGATGGTGACGCCACTGGATAATAGTAAAATTAACAACCCTACATTAACTGCCAAACATACGCTGAATAATACAAGATATTATGAATGAATCACTCTACCCTGTACTACTTCCGTTAGGATTGCTCAAAAAAACTAACCTAAAATATACAGAGCGTTGTTAATCAAAATGATCATTGACATGGAAATTTTACTCGGAGCGGTTACAAGTATCTCTCCTCACCCTGTAGTTGTTGGAATGTGGGTTGTTTATCTGTGACAAAAATTCACAGATCTCAGAACTTCAGGATTTAGTTGAAATAATGCACTTGAGGATGTATTAGCAAATGATTATAATAAGATATAGATACAGTCATGTTCATTTAGAAAAAAAAATTACAACAAACAATGAAGACAAATTTTATGATAGTCAGTCAACAGTTTTCATCATATTCATTTCCAATACTTCATATAAAATTTTGAGAATCAGACATAAAAAAATTGTAGTTTTTAGTAAATAGTACCTGTAAAATCAACGATTTGAATATTGATACATGGGGAATAATACTGTTCAAGTGGCACATTACCAAGCACAATACAAAAACTAATTACTTATAATCAGATTTCATTGAATTATTTTCATTCACCCTTGAGTATTTATTTATGCGTTTTGATTTAATAAGATTCTTGTTTTCTTCGGTTTACTTCCGCACTTCAATTTAGATGATGCGATGTTCTATTGACTCTAGTTTATATTATGAATTTTTCCCGAAAAGATGAAGTATCCGAACCGATGTTTTTTCTTCTAGATTAAATAGGTTTAGCGAAATACGTGTGTTCCATAATTTCTATCATTATTAATTCTTTCGCACTGATAATTCTTCCGTTTACTGACCGCGTAGTGTTGTCCTGATATTATGCGAATAGAACATATTTACTAAACGACAGTCCCAGGTGGCGGATAGGGAACGACCGGGGCCGTCACAGGCCTTGGCCAGCGATAGTCATAAGTAGGGTGCGGGGATCTAAAAACCCCCCAAATCCTTTGCGAAAGCATCGCCGCAGACCAGGTCACAACTCAAACCGTAAACCGCCTGTGATGCAGCGACTCGTGGGCACCTAGCATGTCCGGCGGTACGTGTCACAGGGGGCACGGGAGTCCTGGCTCAACCGCCTGGACTGCGTGTTGAGGACACTCTGAAATCCTCCCTTAATTTCAAGGTATTGTGCGCGCCAAAGGGATGAATGGTTGGGGGGCACTCAACCACTACCGAAAAAACTCTGGGAACCGGGCGCACCCAGTTTTATTCAGCACGTGTGGTGACCTCTTTTCCCCCTTACTCGTGCGAACCTTATGGAATCAAAACGAATAAAACCGAAAGGACGTAAGAGCCTTTCAACAACCTCAAACCCCATACCCCGGTGGCCCCCCAGTAGGGTCCACCAGTTCCCCAACACTGCTGGAGGGCTCTTTCTCGGGGTACTCCAATACTCCCTCCCATCCATGCGGATGGGCTCCACCACGGGCTCCTCCGCAACCCCATCCACACCGGCGGGCCCCAAAACGGGGTTCACCCCTCCTCCACTCCAAGCGGGCTCCTCCTTGGTGTCCGCTACTCCCGTTCCGACGGGCTCTAATTTGGGGAACCCGGAACAGCTCAAACCCGGCTCTGCGTCGCTAGTCACAGCCACATTGGGGGATCGCCTGCGCTCCTCGAATGTGGCAGATTTTACCCGAACCTTTGAAAAAATGAAGGTCAAAACCAACGTCCGCGGGTCGGACAAACGAAGAAGAAAGAAGGCGAGACCGGCAGCAGCGTCAGCTGGGCTCACTCAACTATCCACCTCCACTGGCTCTGAAAAAAGGGTCGGTGAACCAAACACTAGGCAATAGGATGGGAATGGCGATAAGGGCTCCGCGAAGGGGAACATCAAAACCCCCGTCCAACGCTCCAAAGCCAAAGCTAAACAGCCGACTGCTCAGTCCTCGAGGGGAAAGGCTCCCGAGCCTTCAACCAAGAGGACAAGAATACCCGATGATACCCCGCGTGTGGCTTAGCGACCACGCCCCGATCCTAAACAAATGGGACAGGGTGCAACTGGTCCGCGAAGCTACCGCAGGCAACATCAGAGACCCGAGCTCTGCAGCTGGTTGTCTCCCGGGAGGGCCAAACCAACGTGGCCTTCACGGAGGAACAGCTGACAGAGTTCCTCGATGCTGTGTCAATGGCAATCATTAGTACGCCAACGGGCGCAAACTCGTCCCCAATACAGTTTGCCCCAACGCGGCTGTGGAGGGGAAAATTGATGGTCACTGCAGCAAATGTAGAGATGGAGGACTGGCTTCATAGGGAATTTATCAACATCAGGCCCTGGGAAGGCATCAACCTCATATCGGTCGATCCGGACAGGTTCAGACTCCTAAGAGGGTCTGGAGCCGAAGAGAAGAGAAGCGTAGCCTCAGCCTGGTGGTGGAGATGGACACCGAGTCCATTGCCAGTATCAGGAGGGCCAACGGGGCTCTGTTCTTTGGCGCAACCAAGGCGCTGATCAGCGGGACCCTCCTTCCTCTGCTGCAGACCCTCCAACTGCCCTGGGAAATTTTGTTTCAGTATTTCTGGCAAAAGTTTCTGCCATACTCGCCTGTGTAAGAAAAAATATTAACAGAGGCTACCATGGCCAGCAAATCACAATATGCACGGACAGCCGAGCAGCGATCAAGGTTCTCACGTCGTACAGAGTCGGTTCGCTGCTGGTGTCGGAATGTATTGACGATCTGCAAAGGCTATCCATTGCCAATAAGGTGAAGCTGCTGTGGGTCCCCGGTCATACCGGTCTGCCCGGAAACGAACGGGCCGACCATTTGGCCAGACAAGGTGCAAAAAGCTCTACGATTGGAAAAGAACCAATACTAGGAGTTTCTAGATCATGGAGAGTCTCAACCATGAAGAAAATCTTGGAAGTTAAATTACAGAAAGCATGGAAAGAGGCCCCTGGCATGAGACAATCGAAACTTCACATCGAAGGCCCCTCTACTAAGAGGGCCAAGACTCTTCTCACACTGAGCAGCAAGGAAATCAGAATAGTGGCAGGGCTCCCCTCGGGGCACTGCCATCTAAACAAGCATCTCAACATTCAAGGTATCACGGATGATACTGAATACAGGTGGTGTTTGGAGGATAAGGAGTCAGCCACCCACATCCTCACGGAATGCCAGCAGTGGCAGCACTACGGGAAGTGCACCTCGGGAGTATGGCTCTGAACCCGGAGAATGTGAGAAAGGTATCGGTTAGAAGGCTGGCTTCTTTTCCTCGCAAAATAGGGTATCTTCAAAGCTGAACCGATTCCCAGCAGTGGTGGGTGTATAACGGGCCCGATAGAGAGGCCTACATGCTAATGCCTACATAATCTCATTCTATCTATCTTTTACTTTGAGATTCTATGTGTGAAATTCATTGATAAATACTAAGATGATTTTTGGGTTTTGTCCATTAGCCCAAAAATTTCGGAGGAATGAAGGTAAGACCTGCCGCGTGCTACTGGGAGGAATGGTTGCTATAATTCATTCATCAATATGAGCATATTTTTGAACTCTACGAATGTTACGGTTATCATCAAGAAATATCGAAACATACGATAATGTTAATGAAAATTTTTATTTTTTTCTCATTTCAAATACCTTAATTGTATGAAATATATATGAAATATAATTTAATCAGTGAGTAGAATCTCCTGTAGAAATTTGTACACACAATTTGGAACCACTGTATATTAGATTACTTATTGGGACTTTATTATTCAACAAATGGACTACTGATGGCTAAGTTATGAAATCCTGAGCCATAGCTGAGCTTTCTGCTTTCATGAATACGTTACGTGCCAAACATAGGCAAAGCACACGGCACATATATTACGCATAATTCACAAATGATGGGTAAGCAAAAAACTCGTTCCAGAAATACATTATACCTATATTATTTTAAAAATTGATTTTCAAAGCCTGTTACCAGATTTGATGGCTATGATAATAATGAAACATCCATATAATAAATAACAATTTTAATTAAACTTGAAAAACAAACATCATTCACAAAAAAATAACATATCTTCGTTGGCTATGATAGTAATGAAATATTCATATAATGAATAACAATTTAATCTGAACTGAAAAAATCAAATTAACATTCACTTTTTTCGAAGAGGCCTCCAATAAATGTTGCCTACGACGATGCTTATACCTATAGCTAGGTTCACTGAATTGTTTGGGCATCTTTCTTCTTCTGAAAATAAGGAATACATTGTCTGAAGGTATCTGGTTGATCTTTCGAATAAAATATATACATTATTCTTCCTAGGGAAAATAGTAAAACTATATGAAGATTTTATGAAAACTTTATTATATTTAGACGAACCATAAAATCAAAAATCAGTGTATAGATGAAACCTGGCTCAGGTAGATACATTTTTCAATAAAGAATATTCGAACTCAATTGGAAAAATCAATATTCATAGTCCAAACTGTTTTTCACCAACACTAGGGAATAACTATGAATGTTAATTAAAAACAAATACAATCTAAATATACTACACCATTGCAATTAATCTTTTATAGAACAAAATAAGAGAAGTGTGGAGAAATACTATTGAAAATGGTGATGTTTGAAAGGATAATCTCACCAGGTGATTCTTCCATATTCGATAATGGTCAAGTTGACAACAGTGAAGGGAATCAATATAATAAATATAAAAACTCCTTGAAGTCTTGAAGTTTTGGTATACTCAAATTGTTTTGTTTGTTTTTCTACATTCATGCAAAAAACAAAACTTTATTGAACTATATTTAGTGAGAAAACTGGCTCTTCATTGCACTAGTGCAATAAAATGTTTATTGCATCCATCTGTCATTCTACTACAGCGTTTTGTGATCATGACAAACATAAACGTTCAAATCGACGCCATTTTTAATCAATTTTCTGTGATATTGTACTCATATTCTTTTTTCAATTATAAATCACTTCTTCAAATAACTCTTTTGTGTATTTCAAGAAATAAAGGTACTTTACTCTTGAGCTATTCTTGAATTTGCATAGTGCATTTTGAGTTCGATGAGATGCAGGCACTTACATCAGGATAATAATATTCTGAGAAAATACAATACTTCTTTATTAGGAACTTCTGGTTTTTAAATTTTCGAGTAGAAGAGTATGTAATGTACTTTAATGTGAATGAAAGAAAAACTGGTGACTACTCCGTACTGATGAGGGCCAAAAAGCCTGAAACCGGTATGCGGATTGTTAGGCGAACACGACATAAATTAAACATAATCGAGCTTATCAGAAAGAAACATTTGCATTCAATGTCCATTTATATGGAGGTATGCATGGATTTTCAGGTGAATATCATTCAACGTTCTGCGTGGTATTTGCTAGGAAAGTAGTTGTTTTTCCCCTGTGATCTACCATTTCCTGGTTCAATTTATATTGAATCTTTTGTGTGAAGAGGACTGTGTACTTCGATTTTTCTATTTTTATTCCACTTCACATGGCGGTTATCTTTCACTATATGCTAGTCGGGCTTGCCACTCCTACTGAGAAGGAAGCTTTTATTTAGAAACCTATCGGGGTGGGATATTTTCGGAGTGTTTCTTTCTGTCACTAGGTACCGCCAGTTAAAAGTTTTCTTTTCCGGCGTACCTTTAGGTGGTATAGACTCGATGATGGTTTTGTTTATGTTGTGTCTCGCTTCGGCCAGAGCTCTTCGGACTTCTGGCTGGTGACTACTCCGTACTGATGAGGGCCAAAAATCCTGAAACCGGTATGCGGATTTTTAGGCGAACACGACATAAATTGAACATAATCGAGCTTACCAGAAAAAAACATTTGCATTCAATGTCCATTTATATGGAGGTATGCATGGATTTTCAGGTGAATATCATGCAACGTTCTGCGTGGTATTTGCTAGGGAAGTAGTTGTTTTTTCCCTGTCATCTACCATTTCCTGGTTCAATTTATATTGAATCTTTTGTGTGAAGAAGACTGTGTACTTCGATTTTTCTATTTTTAATGTGAATAATAATAAAGTTTATTTAAATTAAGTATTCAAGTGTTTCATCCTGTATATTGATCATGCTTCGCTACGATAGTTGACAAAAACAGCTGGGAAGAAACATTTACTGTTATAAAGAAATCAATTATTTTCAAATGAGTACAATATTACTTCATAAAAGGACAACTTTTATCTTCAGTTGGAGAAGAACAGCAGTAGATGAGTTTGCTGGGGTTAGGAGGGGTGGTTCATAGACACATCGTTTTAATTAAAATATTTTCTCTTGCCAATCAGAGCTAGATTATTTCTGGTTTTCGCAAAAATTTATTTCCCTGAGATATTCAGCTAGACTCTTTTCCAATAGCCCATTACTGAAGATATCAATGGACCCACGTCTCTATGATATGGCTTTTATGAATTGAGGTTTATTCTACTATAGCGATGTGATAAACCTGCATTTTTACTCATTCAAAATTTCACTATACATATCATAAATGTACAATTATTTCATGAGCTTCTCTGCGTCTATAACCTTCCACAACCTAGAAAAATCAATATAATAAATCTAGAAAATGTATAAGAGTGGAAGAAGGGCCAACTACTAGCATACGCCTATTTTCCTCGTAAAGAAGTGATATTCCCTTTATCAGTAACTCTATAAATAATGTGAAATAAATGATACTCCTCTCTATTGACATATCAGAGATTTTAGCCATAGCTGTTTAAAAGGAATTAATTATGAATTTTAAAGTTGGGTAGATATATCCTCATGATGTAGAAATTGGTTGCCCTTCTACATTTATAATTTTTAATTTTAAATTTTTTTGGGTTTGGAAGATTTAGACCAAAATAAGCTCAGGAATCGTTTTCCTCAATCAGGCTTTTTTTTTTTTTTTTATGTTCTGGTTCCCACGAAAAGGGATATCTTGTAATGTTCAGAGAATATCGTGGGAACCAAGGGAAAAAAGGTAGGAGTTGGTGTTCTTCTTAAATTTCTGGAGGTTGTATGCCTCGGGGAACACCTCCCTAGGCAATGAGTTCCAAAGCCTCGCTGTTCGTTGGATGAACGAGTCTTTGGAAAGTGATGTTCTGCAGGTCTCCAAAGTGACCACGAAGGGGTGTGATGACTGAACTTGACGGGTTAGTCTCGAAGAGACTGCCAAAGCAGGAACGATTGTTGATATTTCAGAAGAGCATCGCCCATGAAAATATCTATAAAATAGAGACAAATCGCCAACTTTTCTACGGTGTTCCAGACAAGTGAGCGAGTTTGTAAGCGAGGCATCACCGACGAGACGAATTGCCCTTTTTTGGACAGAATCCAATAGCCTCAGGATATGTTTAGGTGCCGCGCTCCAAATATGGGAACAGTATTCCAGGACAGGTCGGATCTGTGCCTTATAGATCATAAGCAGCTCAGTGGGGGTAAAATAGCTCTTGGCACGAAACAAAAAACCAAGTTTTTGGGATGCACTTTTGGCAATGGACCTCACGTGATCTCCCCAGGAAAGGTTATTGCTGATAGTAATACCAAGCATCGATATGAATGACTTCAGTGGTATGGTTACTCCTGACAAAGTTATGTTAGGCACAGTGAGATCGGCTTTTCTAGAGAAAAGACATGCTTGTGTTTTGTTTGCATTGAATTCTACCAAGTTATTAGATCCCCACTCGAGAATTGTTGCCAAGTCCATATTTATATTATTAACATTTCTTCCTCGTTCATTTCTGGTTTCACGGGCTGATATAGGGGCCCTGGAAGAGAAAGCGGTATGGAGGGTACTATCATCGGCAAAGCTGTGTACTGGACATGAAGTTGCTTTCAACAGGTCGTTGATGTGAAGTAGAAATAGTGTTGGTGCGAGAATAGATCCTTGCGGAACACCAGCATTTATGAGTAGAGTGTCAGATGAAACTCCATCGACCACTACATGGAGAGACCTGTTTGAGAGAAACTAGCAAGCAGAGAACACAGCTGAGGGCAAGCCATAAGACGGAAGCTTGGCGAGGAGTCCCTGGTGCCAAACTCGATCGAACGCCTTGGAGATATCTAATGCCACAGCTAAAGTTTCTCCATACTTTTCAATAGATAGCTGCCATATATGTGAGACGTAAGCGAGCAGGTCACCAGTTGATCTCTGATGGCGGAAGCCATATTGCCTATCGTTGACAATTCCTGAGTCTTCCAGATATTTCATGAGCTCGATGTTGATGGCTTTTTCCATGACCTTTGAAATAATAGATAGCAGTGCGATAGGTCTGTAGTTGCTAGGTAGGGCCTTTTGCCTTTTTAGGGACTGGCTGTACTCTTGCAATTTTCCAATTGGACGGAAATACCCCAAATTGTAAGAGTGGTTGAACAACTTGCAAAGAACAGGTGTTAGTTCGGGGCACATTTCTTGAGAACAATCGGCGGGATTCCGTCAGATCCACAGGCTTTGTTGGTGTTGAGACCCAGCAAAATCTTTCTGATAGTACGTTGGCGAAAGGTGATCTCGGGCATGTGACTGTCAATAGGTGTAATGTTCGGGGTTGTTTTCCCGATGAATCCAGAGTGGAATTTCCAGCAAATAGGTGCGCAAAGATATTGGCTTTTTCCTGGGCAGTCGTTGCTAGTGTTCCATCTTCTTTGGTTAGAGGAGGAAATGAGCTGGAAAGAGAAGTTTCTTCCCACAGCTTTGGCGAAAGACCAAAATGAACGGGATCCGTTAGGACATTCAGCAAGTTTTGATTTTATTTTGGCATTGTGGGCATCTTTTGAGCATTCTATTGTCTCTTTGCATATGCCTCTAGCCTCGACATATGCTGCTCTGGTCTCAGGGCCCGGATTTTTTAGCCATCGATGGTATGCTGCCTGTTTGGAAGCCACAGCTCTAGAGCAGTTTCTGTTAAACCAGGTCTTATCGGATGATGTTCTTCTTTCGGTATTCGGTATGTAAGTTTGCATCCCCAACATGATGATTTCAGAAATTGTCTCAGCACATCGTGTTGGATCTACTGAAGAGAAACAAACTCTCTTCCATGGAAAAGCTGAGAAAAACATACGAAGACCTTCCCAGTCGGCCGAATTGTAATGCCACATGAGACGGGGTGGTATTGTGCAGCTCGATGGTAAATGGAAAGAGCATGTTGTGGAGATGAGGGTGTGATCAGAGTTTCCAAGTGGGGCACAAACTTCTATTCTATACGGGTCAGGATTGGTGGTGAGGAAAAGATCTAGTGTATTGGCAGACTGGTTGTTGACATCAGGGATGCGGGTTGGTAGCTCGACTAGTTGTTCTAGACCCAATGATAGATCAAAATAACGAACATCCTGCACCCAAAACTCTAAAATTTCGATTTTAGTGATTTTATATACCCAAGAGTGAAATAAATCCACCGAGATAAAAAAAATACATTACTGCATGAATTCCTAGATTCTTTAAAGGAAGCCAGGAGTAAACGTTTGAGAAATATCCATATATTTCATGATAAGATATAGGTTATTTTCTCTATTTTGTCAGAGATTACGTTTTTCGACTAAATTTTCGACCTTAATCTTTTAAATAAAAACTGAAATCATTAAGCGATTCAATACTACAAAATTATATCATTTTCCCTCAGTATTCCTGAATTCATAAAATGAAAATGACACTCCATTATATATCACTCATGACCAAAAACGAACATATAACCCATGTACCTATTAATTTCACATATCATACTTGGAAACCTAATTGACGACCATGTATGATGTAGGTAACTTTCACCTCTGGCTGGAAGAAACTGTAATATAAATAATTGTCTAATAGTTCGTATATAATTGTTAATTATTGATATTTAGAATGGAATGATGCACTCACTGCATTGTTTTAACAAACTGAACTAACAACTTTCAACATTTCCCAATGCTTTCTATTCCAAAGGGTGTCATTATGATCATATAATTCGTTGGAGCGGTTATTCCATGTACTACATGTGTATTTTACAACTATTCAAAAAAAAAACATCGAAGTGTGTGAAGTACCACAATTCAGTTTTATTCAGGTAGTATTCACACACAGTACTGTGGCACACAATATTTATCGATGAGAGCGACATCTGCTGGAGAAACAGGCACCAATTACAGGGTTACCATTTCACCTAGTCCAGCTTGCTGCGGACCCTTATATAGTGAGTAGGTATTGGGTATTTTTACAAGCTTTTATTTAGTTACACTTGTTAGTTAGTTTGGGTCAAATCTTGCAAGTGAATTTTGACCGACTTCTAGTCGTTCGATTTATTTGAAATTTGGCAAGTGTTCATTATTCCGGTAACAATGCATTATGGAATTTGTTAGAGAAAAACAAGAATTTGGCTTCAAAATAGCGGACGAGATTTGTAATTATGGTCCGATTTGATCCAAAATTGGTATGTGGAGGTCAGATATTATGAATTTTTGGTTAAAATTCATGAATTCAAGATGGCGGCCCCAAGATAGAGGACGAGTTTTGTGATTATCATCCGACTCAATTCAAAATTGGTATGCGGCGGTTTTAGCGGTCGGAGATTTTGAATTTTTTGTCAAAATTTATAAATTCAAGTTAGCGGTCCCAAGATGGAGGAAGAGTTTTCTGATTATGGTCATATTTTATTCAAAATTGGTATGTGGGGGTTTTCAGGTTCGGAGATTCCGTCAAAATCTATAAATTCAAGATGGTAACTTCAGGATAGTGGACGAGTTTTGTGATTATGGTCAAATTCTATTCAAAATTGATGTATGGGAGTTTTTGGGGTCGGAGATCATGATTTCTTCCAGCTCAAAACTTACAGGGAAGAGACCTTGTAATAACGATGCTCTATTAGAAATGAACAGATTAAGGCGAAGTAACTAAAAAGCAAAAAATAAAATAACTAATAAAAAGCCTTTTCGAAGCAAGCTTTTATTTAAGCCCTGCTCCTTCACCTCGAATGTCGTTCAAAATCCTAGCACTATCTTGCAAATTAATTTTTCCCAATATACAGGACGCTCCGGTTTTAACGTTACTCAACCTATCATTTTATGAAGTAATTTCTTGCCTATTTTCTACCTTTGAAAACTTTTCTTCTCCCTGGCTCTCATTTTTCTTTTTTCTGGACAATTGCTTACGATTTTTCCGCCTTTGTTTTTGCAATATTCTCTCTTCCTTGACGGTATTTTCTTCCTCTAAATATGATGTCCCTGAATTTTCCACTGAATTTCCTCTCAAGGCGATCGGGCTCAAGTCCTGGATGAAAATCCAATTCGTTTTGGGCATGCACTCCCTTGAGAAACATAGATTTTCTTCAAAATTTCTTTCAATCTATTCTTCCAATATAGTGGTTAATTTTAACAATCTCTTATTCATACTGTCAGTTCCCTCCTTCAAATTATTTTCCATTTTTTCAAATTTTCCTTTCCACAGCTTATTCATATCATTTTCCGTCTGATATATATGTTTGGGTTCATGATGCAATTCAATAATTTATTCCATCAAATAAATTTTATTTGCTCTCCAGTCCAATTTTACTTGGTATTTTTGCAAAAAGTCTAACTCTTATATCAGTTCCGTACTCAAATGGTCTATTTCAATAAGAATAAATTCGTGTTCAATTATTTTCCTGTCATTGAACCTAATGGGTAAAATAACGGTTCCTATATATGGAATAGAATTTCCTTGTACGTCCCTGAGCTGGTACTTTCCTTTGTAATTAACTTTCATACCGTGTGTGATACTGATGTGGGCCAGCGAATCTTCGGCTCCAGTGTCTAATAAAATCTTGCGAAAAATCCATAAATTTCTAAAACCATAAGATTTCTCTGGGCCTCACCTGTAGTTAGTATCGTTTGCGTTGGCCTCTCATCTGACGTATTTTGACTTACTGGCGACTGTTTGCGGTTCTCAACGGAGGTGGATTGCGAACCGTATTGCCATTTAAATTCCTTCTATCAACATTTCTTTGTTCTGTTCTATTCTGACAGTTATAGGCCATGTGCCCTTGTTCATTACAGCGATAGCAGGTTCGATTTTTCAGTTTACAATTGTCGAACAACCATATTGACATATGGGTACATATGTTTGTTGCTCATTCGCTGTTATATTTAAAAAAATTATGTCTGCTGGTTGTTAAGGTTTTCAATTAACTCTTTTTCGTCTGCCAAGTCGATAGCTCCTTTCAATGAACCTGGACTAGCGGATAATATACGTTTCCTGATGAGGTCAAGCAATCCCATAGCAAACTGAGTAATTATATGTCGTTGCATTGATATTCTATCTTCATCAACTATTCCTGTTAATACCAAAATTTTGGCAGCGCAAACCTTCAAACGTGCTAAGTACTGGCGACGAATTTCTGAACGACGCTGACGGCGCTCTAGTAGTTCTCTTTTGTCCTGCCTGGTACCTTAGTTATGCCAAACTGTTCCTGCAAGCCTTTCTTTAATTCATTCCATACTCTGGTGGTTCTCAATTGACTGTCCGCGTCTATTAATTGTTTAACTATTCCTCTCAATTCCAAACGTACGATTGATACAATTTGTAAGTCTGTCTAGTTTGCAAGCGCGGCAGTATCTTCAAAAATTCTGATGAAGTCTTTGATTTTCGATTGCCCATTATAATATGGTACATTATCCAAGGTAATGGCTATAGTAGGTTCCTTATTAGGTAGAACCTGCACAACCGGAGGAGCTGTCGAAGTAGATACCGAAAAAAAAACACTTCTGACTACCAAAACTATTTCAAACTATTTCCAGGTGAATTCAGAGATTAGATCTGCATAGAACGCTATATATATATATATATATATATATATATATATATATATATATATATTTTTATATATATATATATATATATATTTACATTATATATATATATATATTGTTATGTTATAGAGGAACAGTTATATATTTTAAAAAGAAAAAAGAAATAATTTCATAAAAAACCCACACAAATAATAATTACTAAATAGTTAGTAGTTCATGAGATATTGTTTTTACATATTTTTGAGATTCTATTTCCTTTATGAAGCCTCTGTATAATATTGATAGGTTAAAATATGCAAATACTATAATGCAATCATTTTCATACATTGTCAGAATGATTACAACCTATAATTATTCAAAATACAATAAAAAAGTCTAGATTCACAAAATCATTCTGAATTAAATGTGATCAACAAAATTATAAGCTTGAAACATACAGTATATGAAATTGTATCTAACTAAAAATAGCCAATGGGAGAACAACAAACTTCTTGATGACAATAGCCAATCAGGGAACAGTATGGTCAGATGTAGGATTTGAAATTGTGGAAAAATAAGAACTGTGAAATGAGTTGAAATAAACATTAAGACCAGGCAGTGGCTCTATTGCCAGGACCGGCTAGCTAGCAATTATTATTACATCACAATATATTATACAGGGTGAAAATAATTATCATAACATTTGGCTCCCAATGAAGAGCAAAATAATTATCTATCTCATATCTTATCATATCAATTTATAACCCAAATCAGGACAAAATAATCAATTCATTATTTTTACAATTCAAATTTTATAACAATTTATTCCCAAAGCAGGGCAAAAGTAAGAACAATTTTTTTTTTTCAATTCTTCATAACATTACAATTGGCGCCGCAACGTAAGGGCAAGTAAGGGCAATATATTATTTCTTAATATTTACCACAGCGGAAAAGGCGAAAAAGGCAAGTAAGGGCAACATATTATTTTTTAATATTAATCGCGGAAAAGGCAAAAAGGCAAGTGAGGGCAAGTAAAGGCAATATATCATTTCTTAATATTTACCACAACGTAAGGGCAAGTAAAGGCAATATATTATTTCTTAATATTTACCGCAACGTAAGGGCAATTGGCATTTCAACGTGTAAGGCTAGAGATTGGTGAATAAAAAATGGATTTGAGAGATGGTAAGAAAGTTGGTTTGGAAGAAGATGCAGAAGGTAGAGAGAGAGGCGATCAGGAACAAGGAGAGAGTAGTAATGTGAGAGGGAGTGAAATAAAAAGTGAAAGAACAGAATGGGAGAGTTTGTTTAATAAAATGATGGAAAAAATGAACGATGAAAGGAAAGAATATAGAGAAAGTATAAAAATTTGCATGAAAGATTTCAGGGAAAGTATGAAAAAAATAATGAGGGAAACCACAGATGAAATAATGAAATGTATGAAAGAAAGCTTCAAAGAGAATACAGAAGTAATATGTAAACCATTAGAAACAAGTAGTGAGAAAAATGAAAGTCAAGGGATAGTTATACAAAAAACAGATGATCGCAATAATTTATTAGGAAAAGATGACAAACAGATACAAAATATAAAAATGAATTTTGATCACAAAAATAATGAGATAATAGATAATATGAATGTGAACAATAAAAATGTTCAGATGCAAAAGGGAAAAATAAATAATAAAGTAACAAAAATAAAAATATATGACAGAAACATGGTGAAAATGAATATTGAATTGCAAAAAGGAAAAATTAATGATAAAATAACAATAATGGAAAGGAATGGAATAAACATGACTAATAATAACTTTGAAATGAAAAAAGGTAAAACAAATGATAAAGTAACAATAATAAAAATGAATGACATGTACGTGGCTAACAAAAATCTTGAAATGAAAAAAGGGAACATAAATAAGAGAATAATAATAATAAAAATGAATGATATAAAAATGGCTAAGGAAAATTATGAAATGAAAGAAAGTAAAACAAATAATAAAATAATAATAATAATGAATATTAAAATGTATACTATAAAAATAGGAAAGAATTTGAATGAATATGACTATCAAATACAAGAAAACGTTGAAATTATGGAAATGAAAATAGTTGAAAATATTGAAATGAAATTTCAATTGAAAATTTGTGTAATAAAATATAGGCTTGTAGTAATGAAACAAGTAGAATTCCATAGAAGGAGAGACAAATAACAAAAATGCAAATTTAGGGAATAATAAATTGTAGGTTAACAAATTAATAGGTGAGTTAGGGAATAAAAAAGGAAAAAGTTAAAAAAATAATTTGATAGATAGGTATGATTTCAGAAACACTTGAATAAAATAAATAAGATGGAAAACAAACTAAAAGAAAAAAATACATCAATGAGAGAAAATATTAGAGAAAACAAAACAACGCATAAATAGGAAAGTATAGAAAGAAAAGAAAAATATTGAATAACAATCATAATACTGAAAAACAGAAAAGTTGATACAATTATTGGTACAGGTTAGTTAGATAAAGTAAAGTGAAAAACAATATAGATTATAAAGAAGGAAAAATAAGAAATGGATAATAAATAATGTGAATTTTGAAAAAAATAAAAGAATAAGATAAAAATATTTTGTTTATAAAAAGAATGTATGTGAGAAATGAAAGTGGAAATGATAATAATTATAATACTAAAGAAGTATATTATAAGGAATATGATGATGATGATAAAGGTATAATAATAATACTAAAGAAGTATATTATGAGAAATATGATGATGATAATAAAGGTATAATAATAATACTACTAAAGAAGTATATTATGAGAAATATGATGATGATAAAGGTATATTAATAATTAAAATAAAGGTATAATAATGAATTATAAATAAATATAATGAGTTAATGATGTATGAATAAAGAATAGCAAAAGAGTATGTACACAAAATAAAAGTAAATAATATGAGAGATTCAGATAAATAAAATATCCAATTCAATATGAATATAAAGAACAACTGAAGGCAGAGATAGGAAAAATAATGAAACAGTATAATTGAAAGGAGTGCCAGTAATTATAAAATCAAATGAATATTAAAAAAATTATATATCAGTATAAAGATAATCATAAAATATAAATTGTCATATATGCAGATATCTTGGAAAGTTTTCTCTTTCGATACGGAGAGATGTCTGAAGTCAAGTTTTTCTGGAACAAAAGAACGTAGTACTAGTAGTTGTAAATGATAGTTATCGTTGAAAAACTTGTTTTTTTTTTTGAACTGGTGGGAAATCCAGCATAGTTAGTTTTCTGAAAGTAGAAAGATAGTATTAGTTAATGTAGATTCAAGAACTGTAAATAAAGAAATTGATATTCAAGATTTTCTTACTAGTAGAAAAATATTGAATATAAATTTGGGAATGTTGTTATGTTAAAAAGGAACAGTAATATATTTTAAAAGGAAGAAAGAAATAATTTCATAAAAAACCCACAAAGATAATAATTACTAAATAGTTAGTAGTTCATGAGATATTGTTTTTACATATTTTTGAGATTCTATTTCCTTTATGAAGCCTCTGTATAATATTGATAGGTGAAAATATGCAAATACTATAATGCAATCATTTTCATACATTGTCAGAATGATTACAACCTATAATTGCTCAAAATACAATAAAAAAGTCTAGATTCACAAAATCATTCTGAATTAAATGTGATCAACAAAATTATAAGCTTGAAACATACAGTATATGAAATTGTATCTAACTAAAACTAGCCAATAGGAGAACAACAAACTTCTTGATGACAATAGCCAATCAGGGAACAGTATGGTCAGATGTAAGATTTGAAATTGTGGAAAAATAAGAACTGTGAAATGTCAAAGAAAATTTTCGTCAAATATTGTATATAGTTTTTAAGAAAGGTAAAATAATTTAGTTCATAAGTTTTTTCAAATAACCCCAAAAGAGTGATAATGTGACAAGAAAGTGCGCGAGTTTGAAAATTCAAATAATATGGACAAAACAGAAATGGTATCGAGGGGATGAAAAAACCAAGCCGAAAGGAGATTAAAAAAATTCAAGAAAGAACGCCACGTACAAAATTTTAGGAGAGATTCCTTTCAAGAGTTTTACCAATACAAGGTATTTTGTCCATAGAAACTAACCAATCCAACCTCAAGAGAATTTCGACAGAAATAAAATAGGGGAAAACAAGATTACCTTTTATGTACTCCACATAAAACTGTTTCCAAGCTGATTTCTGGGATGTGTATGGTTCCTTTTGTAATGGAGAGTTCCTGAGAGCAGTAGATTGAAAAAGGATTTCAGATTCTTGGTGTGTATTGTAACTGCGACAGTTCCAGCTCCAGGTATAAACTTTTTAGTGCACATCACAAACTGAATCACTTTACAACATGACTCGTCTATCTGAAGAACTCTATTTCATTTTGGGTATTGAACAATAAAAGAATTCTTCCAACCTCAATGAAAAAGTGAGGTTATGAATACTCTATCTATCACTGTTTTTTCATTAATGTCTATAAAAATATGTCTGATCATAGTATAAGTTATCTATCGTAGGCCAGGTAAATATAAGTTTTCCTGAATAAAGGAAATAATTGTTTTTCGATACTTTCTAGTTTATTTTCCACAATGTTATGATCATATTTCTCTTATAAACACCGAGTTGAAATAAACATCAAGACCAGGCAGTCAGTGGCTCTATTGCCAGGACCGGCTATCTGAGACGAAAGGCGTACCAACTGAGTTTAGTCGTGGTAAGAAAGGTTAATAACAATTGGCAGCAACGTGACGAGAAAACAGTGACATTAGCTAGCAATTATTATTACATCACAATATATTATACAGGGTGAAAATAATTATCATAACATTTGGCTCCCAACGAAGAGCGAAAATAATTATCTATCTCATATCTTATCATATCAATTTATAACCCAAATCAGGACAAAATAATCAATTCATTATTTTAACAATTCAAATTTCATTACAGTTTATTCCCAAAGCAGGGCAAAAGTAACAACAATTGTTTTTTTTCAATTCTTATAACATTACAATATATATATATATATATATATATATATATATATATATAAATTTTATATCAATTATATTACAATAAATTTTAGTTTGACACTTTTTTGTGAAAAACCTTATATATGCGTTAATTCAACCCAAATTATTACCCTCTGCAACTGACACCATTGATATGACTGGGGATCGTTGGGGAAGTGAATACCCCACATCAGACCAACCCTGTACTATATACGGAGTGATATGAATTACTCAGTAGAACGTAGAAGATATTACTAAGAGGGGCTTCAGTATACTTCTGCACCTTGTTTGATTGTGGAACGTGGGTTATTTATTTGTTATTAAAATGTACAGATCTTATAATTCTCGAACTCAAATGATGCACTGGAAGATGTAATATTTGATGAATATAATAAAACATGTATCTGAATAAAGTCATGATCACACAACAAAACTACAATCAAAGTAAAAATAATATTGATAATTTTCAACCTAGTAATTTCATTTCCAAATCTTTAATTTTCAACCTCACCCTCACTTTATAGATCAAACCTCTGAACTATCCTCACCCCTGTATGAAATGATGATAAAACTAGGGGTTCAAAGAAATGCGGACTAGGAGTCCCATCTTTCCAAACATAAAACTATACAATGTACTTACTCATAGATTCAAGGAACCACTTGCACACCTTTTATGATTTATTCGCATAGACGTTTTTATTTCGTTCTCGGATTCCAAGAAGATATTTTAACCCGTTTAGAATATTTACTTTCGCACTTTGAATCTCTCTCGTTACTTTGTTCCGGGGTTTGAACAGATTTGATGATTTGGCCGTCGTGGCTACACTCGATTCATTTATGCTGCACTGATGGTTATAGAAAAGACTTTAACATCCATATTTTGTAAAACTGATTCCGACATAACGGATTACTGGTTGTTATTTAGTTTATTTCGTACTGAGAATGAACACTGAAATGTATTAGATTGGACTACATTATTAACAAAATTGAGATACTGTTATTGTCTGAATTCGTACTGATTCGATTTGTTTAACTGTACAGTTTTCTTCACTTAGTTCGACTTGAATGAGAATCTGGATGTGAGTGTTCACTCTGAATTATAAACTCAATCTCCCGCTCAACATGAATATTCCCTGATCATTTTGAAACTTTCTTTATATAGTATATCCCTTCTCTCCTTTGATATGAATAGCCGCCAGGATATGTTGAAGTAATGGGTTTACGCGATCCCTTGAGTTCTTTTCCGCAAGAAAGCCGATAGTGACATATGGATGGCCCCTTTTCTGGCGGCAAGCCCCTATGGTCTAATTTAATGTGAAAAGAGGAATTTCTATGTGTGAACTCGCCCGCTTAGGGTGTTTTGCTTTCGCTTCTTTTGATGTGCCGGTGCAGATGGTAGTGACTTTATCATCTGTTTTTCTCTTTCTATGAGTTACTGTATTAGAACGGAGTGACAATTCGATTGAGCTGAAATTTGGTAATTTCAGTCACAATACTTTATTGAATTTTTAGAAGAAAAAAAAAACAAAATCGCGGCTCCAAGATGGCCGGAAGAGTTTCGTGATTATGGTCCGATTCTATTCATAATTGGTGTGTGGTGGTGATTGGGGTCGGATATCATATTATTTTTGTGAAAATTCATGAGTTCAAGCTGGCGGCTTCAAGATTGTGGCGAGTTTTGTGATTATGGTCCGATTCCATTTAAAATTGATATATGAGGGTTTTCAGGGTCGGAGGTTATGATTTTTATGTCAAAATTCATAAATTCGAAATGTCGGCTCCAAGATGGTGAAAGAGTTTAGTGATTATGATCTCATTCTATTGGAAATTGGCGTATGAAAGTTTTTGAGTCGAGTATTATGATAACATTGTCATGTTGAAAAGGTAAACATTCTCAATAGAATGTTGAATAGAGAGATTTTTCTGTAAATTGAAAAATCCTCGATAGAAATAATATTTTTTTTTCAATATCCAACAGAAAACAATTACGTCACACGCTGGTCATTGAACCCCATCTAAAAGATATTGAGAAAATACCCTAACTCAAACGAAATTTGAAAATTAAATAACTATCTGAATGAAAATGCAAATTTTCACTTTCAGATTTGTTCTTTTGAGTTGGGGTCCTTTCTCAATATCAGATGTAGTTGAATGACCAGCGTGGCTTTAATTGGGGAAGTAGTTGTTTTCTGTTAGATATTCCCAAAAAATAAGCTAATTTCTTATCGTGGATTTTTCAATTCACAAAAAAATATTTCAATTCAATTCGATTGAGAATGTTTTTCTTTTCAACATGAATACCTCACAAGAGGTTATCTTGAACGATGGAAAATAGTGACTAAAGTTTATCTTTCAGTCGCAGATGATTCCACATCCAATTTCATGAACATCCTGTTCATATTTTCAAACAAATCAATTGATAAACAACTTTTGTAAATTTCTTGAAACTGGAACACTTCGTATACCTATTCAAAAGGTACGGAGGGCTATTTGTAATATACATAAACTGTTATTACTTACTGTTTTAAACAAATCACTTCTATGGCAACCTAAACACTCTTCAACTCGTAACCATAATGATACTCATCTAGGATATTATGTTTTCTGTTCATCTTAATTGTGGCATCACACATACCCACAATTTTTCACTAGATCAAGTGGAGATTTTGCAATAGGATTATCTTCGTTTCGGCACTACAAGAACTTAGTGAAAAGTCCATGGCGAAATCGTCTTAGCAAAAGAGTTATTGAAGGTCAAAAGTCGCAAAAAATCAGTTTTCCGTGAATATTTCGTAAACTATTGGTTCTACGCCAATTGAAATATCCATCAAATTTACTATTTTCCTAGATCTGGATAAAAAAGGTTCTATAAAAAATGTACTCAGGGACTATAGTTCTTGGGATATATTGCTAAGAAAAATGGGTGTAAAACGCGCCAAGCATTCTACCTCGTAGGTGATGCGGTAACAAATACATCGTTACTCACAACTTTTCTCAACCGTATATCTTGAGAATTACCAGTCCTACGTAAATTTTGTAACATACTTCTTTGTGCAGGATTGGGCAGATAATAAATTTGAAAATGACCTCACTGGGCGTGAAACCAATAATTCACAAGATATTTGCAAAAAAATGAATTTATCGACCTTTGACCCTCTGAAATGTTTCAAACAATTTTGCAATAGTGTCGAAATAAAGCTAATCCCATTGGATCTGCCTATTTTTTACCATGTTTTCATTAACTCGTTTTCTTGTCTGTCTGTATGTTCGGGTAGACTTTTTCAAATTAAATTTGAGCTACTTTTAGTTGTCAGGTCAACTTGAAATTTGGCAGATATTCATATTTCCGGTGACAATGCATTATGAAATTTTCGCTAGAGAGAAAAAACTAGATGGCGGCTCCAAGACGGTGGACGCATTTTGTGATTATGGTTTAATTCGATTCAAAATTGGTATGTGGGGGTTTTCGGGGTCGTAGATTATGAATTGTTTGTCAATATCTACAAATTCTAGATGTCGACTCCAAGATGGTGAACGAGTTTTGTGATAATGGTCCGATTCTATTGAAAATTGGCATGTGGGGGTTTTCGGGATCGAATATCATGAATTTTTGGTCAAATTTCACGAATTCAAGATGGCGGCTCCAACATAGCGAACGAGTTTCATTATTATGGTTCAATTCGATTCAAAATTGGTATGTGGGGATTATCGGGATAGGATGGGATAGGAGATAATACATTTTTTGTCAAAATTCACAAAGTTAAGATGGCGGAATCAAGATGGCGAACGAGTTTTGTGATTATGGTCCGACTCGATTCAAAATTGGTATGAGAGGGTTTCCGGGGACGGAGATTATAAATTTTCCGTCAAAATTCATGAATTCAAGATGGCGACCCCAAGATTGTTGCGTCTTGACGAATTTGTTCTTTTTTTTTGTTATTATAATTATAATTAATTTTGCCAAGGGATTTATATGTATATTGTATATTTCAAATGGGAACTTTTCATTTGCATTATTCAACTCTTTTGTCCTTATTTTGCGCGTGAGGTATCACACAGACTGATATAGTCACTTTTGGGAGTGGGAAAATGAGACGGAAGAGGAGAAATGTGAAGATAGACATTGAGTTCCTAGATCTTATGGAAAGAACATAGCATTTTAGTTTTTTCTTGAGTTGGTGTTTTCTCATTGATATAACGCTTATTACTCAAAATATTCTTCATCCTTAGAATTAGTGTAAATGTGATTAGCGGCGGTACCGCCAGGAAGACTAGACAAAGTATCTATTGGCTGAAGATCAGATTCCCCGATGGAGGCACATGGATGAGTGACACTTTGATCAGTTCTGTGTGTTTGCGAATTTACCAAATATTAGTATTTATATAGTCCACTGAACGAACATAATTTGGATTCTTGCGAAGCCGGATACACTTTGGTTTATTCCGCAACAAGTGAAAGATTCAAATTTGAAATAATTTAGTCGAATCCCTTGGCAGCCATTGATTCATAATATCCTCATAGCCATTCATAAATAGGTAGCGCATACTCCCCTACCTTCCTTAAGTACCGTATAGTATAGTCATATGCACATAAATTAGCGCACCTACGTCACGTATTATTTACCCCTCTTGGGCCACACCGACTTCGACACCTGGGAACGACCTTGAGCTTCTCAGTTGACCGAAATAAGTAGGTCAGTACGATTCCAATATATTTCTACTATTAACTCGATTTGGAATTATTATAATTTGCTGATTGGAATTTTTTTAATGATTCTTGCGTAGTTGTTCTCGCACTCACTTAATTGCAATTTTAACTCGCTCTGAACAATTTGAACTCTCATCTCTTGCATTATGTCTGCAGAAGCTAGGAAATTGAAATCTTTCATTGCTCAAAGAGAAACAGAACTCATAAAACTTAGTGAATTGAAAAGGCTTGCGGATCAAGCATTGATCGATAATTCAATTCATAATAACTTTAAATGCCGCTATAAACACATAGGAGTGTTGTGTGGTAATTTTAATAGCATTCATACGAATATTTTGAGTCAGGTTTCTGGTCAAGACAATGCTGATTTAACCTCCCACAATCAAATACTGAAAGACTTCGATGGGTATACTTATCATATTCAGGCAATTTATACCCAATTATTCGACAATGTTCCAGTTTCAGGTGCTAGTTCAACCAGAAATTGTAACATTAAACTTCCTAAACTTGAACTCCCCATTTTCGATGGGGATATGAAAAAATGACAAACTTTCATTGATATGTATGATTCGATGATACATACTAACGATTCTCTATCTAACATTGATAAATATAACTATTTAATATCTTCATTGAAGGGTAACCCGCTTTCAATTGTGAAATGTACCCCACTTGTGGGACAAAACTATATTGTTGCCTACAATTCGTTGAAAAAAAGATACGAAAATAAAAGATTAATAGCAGCATCTCACTGGCATTCGATTGAAAGCACAAAAAAAAATCTTCGGAAAACCTCATGGTGTTGCGGCATCTTCTGGATACCTTTTCTGAAAACCTCGCGATACTTGAAAATTTAAGTTTTCCCGTGAAACAATGGGATTTTGTATTATTCAATATGCTGTTTGATCGTCTGGATACTGATGTTCAAAAGAGATTTGAACTCGAATGTTCCTCAAGTTTACAAGTGAACAATTACTATGTAACCTTGAAAGATTTTTTAGAAAAACAATGTAATGCGATAGATAACGTTTGCTCTATCGAATCCAAATTCAATAAAAAAAATTGATAAGTCAAATTTCAAGACGACATCCCCTATTTTCAATAAGGTGATGAAATCGAAAGCCAGTGCTAGTTTTATTGTTAATTCTTCTTCAAACCCCAATACTTGTCAGTTGTGTAACAAATATCACCACATTTATAATTACCCAACATTCTTATCAAGTTCTCCAAAGGACATGTACAATCTGGTAAGGAGTAGAAGGTGGTGTACAAATTGTTTGGAAACTAAACATACTGTCTCTCATTGTACCTCTAATTCTCTGTGCCGAAAATGTTCACTTTCTCATCATACTTACTTACATTTCGATTTAAAAACCTCAAAGGACCACTGTAGATGATATGAACTCTGATTCTAACAACCCGGTCCATGCAATTCCAAATAATCCCGTACCCCAAACCCAAACCGTCTCTCAGGTAAATTTATTTTCGAACATTAAAAGTACAGTTTTACTCTCAACTGCCATGATTGAAGTGTTAGATTCTCGTGGAAAATACCAACCTGTTCGCGTTCTCTTAGATAGTGCAAGTCAGTGCTCCTTCATTGCGAAAAAATTCTGCGATAAACTAGGGCTCACTCATATGGAAATGTCTATTGATATTAAGGGTGTTGGACATATACATTCTCATGCAAATCAAGGGGTTTCTTGTACTATTGAACCTAGGGGTGAAACTCAACCTATTTTACCTGTAGATCTTGTAGTGCTTCCTCAGATTTGCTCGAATATGCCTTGTACAAATATATCAATTGACAAATTCAGTAATTTTGCGAATCTTAAACTTGCTGACCCAAATTTTAATATTTCACGCCCCGTGGAGATGTTGTTGGGAGCAGATGTTTTCGCACACATTATTGAAGGTGAGAGCCCGCAAATTTCAATAAATGAACCTGTAGCCCTCGACACGATATTTGGGTGGATAATTATGGGAAAGGTCAATTTTTCATCGGCAGAGGTCAACACATTCTTTACTAGTTGCAATAGTAATTTAGAAAACTTAGTCAAACGATTATGGGAACTTGAACAATTTTCGTCAGCTGCCATTTCGTCACCTGATGGAACAATATATAACCAAACCTTATCGCGAACTGATTCTGGCAGATATATTGTTGCTCTCCCGTTTCGGTATTCTGAACCAACTTTCGAAGATTCTCGAGATATTGCTTTGAAACGTTTTAAATCTCTGGAGCGCCGTCTTCTGAAATCTCCTGAACTTTATGCCCAATATTCTGAATTCATGAAAGATTACATCTCTTCTAATCACATGGAATTGATTTCTGGAAATGCAATGTGTTCTCGCTCTTATTATATTCCCCACCATTGCGTCTTAAAACCAGAAAGTTCCACTACTAAATTGAGAGTGGTGTTTGACGCCTCTTCAAAATGTTCAAATGGTTTGTCCTTGAATGACACTCTCTTACGAGGGCCCAAATTGCAGCCCGACCCAGTTAATATTCTCCTGAGATTTCGCCGTCACCCTATTTGTTTCACAAGTGATATAAAACAAATGTATCGACAAATTCTTGTCACCAAGAATCACCAGGACAATCAAAGAATTCTATGGAGGTTTTCTCCTTTGGAACCTATTCAAGATTATCGACTCAAAACAGTGACGTATGGTCTGACTCCTCCTTACCTTGCAATAAATACGATTCGACAATTAGCAAAGGAATATAGGTATGAAAGTCCCCCGTTGCTGGAATTCTGGAGAATGATATATTTGTTGACGATATTGTATCAGGAAGTCATTCGCTACCAGAGGCACTCAAACTTCAAACAGATTTTATTAGAATTCTTGATAAGGGTGGTTTTGAATTACGCAAGTGGGCAAGCAACAGTCCCGAATTGCTCTTTTCACTTACCAGCTTCCTCTTTACAGTTACAACCCCTAGGGCTTGATCTAGAACCGGATTCGGTCATAAAAATTTTAGGTCTTCAATGGAACCCAGTTTCTGATTCATTTTCATACGAAATTAAACCCCTCAATGAACCCTGTACGAAAAGATCTATATTGTCCGAATTAGCAAGAATTTACGATCCGTTGGGATTTCTTAGTCCTGTTGTGCTTTTCATAAAGAATCTCCTCCAGATTTTATGGACTATTGGTATAGATTGGGATAGTGCTCCCCCTGAAGGCATAGTTAAACTTTGGTCTCAGCTTAAATCTGAATTTGGTGTTCTGTCTTCAATCCAAGTTCCCCGCCTTATTATTTCATATTGTTTTTCATCTTGCCAATTGCATGGGTTTGCTGATGCAAGTCAGAAGGGCTATGCGGCTGTGATTTACATCAGGATTGTGCACAGCGATCATCATATTACTACACATCTCATATGTGCCAAGTCTAGAGTACCACCTACAAAGAGAATATCTATACCTCGTCTCGAGCTGTGTGGTGCCTTGTTATTATCTGATTTGATTTGTAACGCTCAAAGGCTTTCAAAGAAAAACTCGAATTTTCTCAAGTTTTTGCCTATACCGATTCTACCACAGCTCTAGCATGGATACAAAGTAGTCCTCATAAATGGACATGTTTTGTCTCCAATCGTGTCACTAAAATTCAAGACAATGTCCCTCCGATCCATTGGCACCATGTGTCTTCGGAAGGCAACCTGGCGGATCCAGCATCCAGGGGTTTGTTTCCATCGGAACTTCTCACTAATTACTTGTGGTGGGCGGGGCCATCTTGGCTAAGAGAACCCGAGGACGGTTGGCCCCCGGCTATTCTCCAGAGTTCACACTTCTTTGATACCAAAGAAGAAACACAAAAAAATGTTTGCATTGCCATGGTGGAGACAGGACCCCTTCAAAGGTTATTGGAAAAATTCTCATCTTCAACCAAAATCAAACGAATTCTATCGTACGTTTTACGTTTCATTCATAATATTCGATTTCCCAATAATCATAAAAATAGTGCTCTCACTATTGCTGATTTTGAGCTAGCTGAGTTGTATTTGTTAAGGTTTGCTCAGATTGATTTCTTCTCTCATGAACTTGCCCTTATTCGAAAAGAGAAACCCCTTTCCAAATGTCTTGCAAAACTAACACCCTTAGTTGGGGCGCTTAGTCTTTTCAAAATTGTCTTTTCAACAAAAACATCCAGCTCTCCTCGCTAGCAATCATAAGTTTACTGTATTAGTTATTCAGCACACACATAATAAATATCTGCATCCAGGATATCAAACTTTGCATCACTTACTTATTCAGAGATACTGGATATTAAGTCCCAAACGAACCATTCGTAGAGTTCTGACGAAGTGTTTCAGATGTTTTCGTGTCAACCCGTCCGCTCCACAGCCTATCATGGGCAATATTCCTCACTATAGGATTTCTCAAATAAAACCATTTTCCAAGGCTGGAGTAGACTATGGTGGTCCATTTTCCATAACGTTGGGACGAACTCGTGGTTCCAAAGTACACAAGGCCTATATACGCCTTTTTGTATGCATGGCAACCAAGGCTATTCACTTAGAGTTGGCGTCCGACCTTTCGAGTGATGCCTTTCTTGGAGCGTTGCGGCGCTTCGTTTCTCGTCGTGGTTCCTGTAGTCATATATATAGTGATCAGGGAACGAACTTTTGTGGTGCTGCCAGACAAATATCTGACCTGATGGAAACCGCTGTTGAGACTGAAGGTATCCAGTTCCACAGAATCCCCCCGCTTTCCCCTAATTTTGGAGGTTTATGGGAGGCGGGAATAAAATCGGGGCACCTCGTTCGCGTGGTTGGAGAACAACTTCTCACGTATGAGGAGTTTTACACAGTATTGACACAAATCGAAGCAATTTTGAACTCAAGGCCATTAGGGCCCATTAGCTTTGATCCGAATAATGTTTCGGCACTAACTCCTGGTCATTTTTTGACCCTAGCCCCTCTAAACTCCTTGCCAGATGAGGACCTTACTGATATCAAAATGGGACGTTTAGGACGATGGCAGATCGTTCAGAAAATTCAACAATCCTTCTGGTTGAAATGGCACAGGGAATACCTCCATACTCTCCTTCAACGATCAAAATGGACAGATCCATCTGTTCTTATTAGAACCGGTGATTTGGTTCTTCTCAAAGATTACCTTTCACCCCCATTGAAGTGGCATTTAGCTCGAGTAGTCAAGGAACACGGTGGTATAGATAGTATTACACGAGTTGTTACTGTTAAAACTGCTGAAGGGACACTCAAGCGTCCTGTTACGAAGGTATGTCCCTTACCTTCTATAGAACATTAGAATTTTGTTAGACTATACGCATCTCTTGGCTTATTTTTTGGGTAAAATTTCTCGCGTAATATTAGGTGAGCGGTTATGTTGCGTCTTGACGCATTTGTTCTTTTTTTTTGTTATTATAATTATAATTAATTTTGCCAAGGGATTTTATATGTATATTGTATATTTCAAATGGGAATTTTTCATTTGCATCATTCAACTCTTTCGTCCTTATTTTGCGCGTGAGGTATCACACAGACTGATATAGTCACTTTTGGGAGTGGGAAAATGAGACGGAAGAGGAGAAATGTGAAGATAGACATTGAGTTCCTAGATCTTATAGAAAGAACATAGCATTTTAGTTTTTTCTCGAGTTGGTGTTTTCTCATTGATATAACGCTTAATACTCAAGATATTCCTCATCCTTAGAATTAGTGTAAATGTGATTAGCGGCGGTACCGCCAGGAAGACTAGACGAAGACTAGCTCCTTACATATTTATAACTTCATTCAGATTCCTGAAACGAAAAACGTGGGGCTCAAGCAATAGATAATATACCACGCGCATACGCCCCATGTTTTGCGCTGCAGGAATCTGATTGGTGTTATAAATCTGTATTGTACTAGGAGAAATTATTTTTCACTTTTTAGTCCGTTTTATAAACGTGGCATATTAAAAGAAAAAACAAATAATTATTTTAATTTCAATAGTAATTTTAATTCTTCAAGTCTAGGTTCACTGGATATAATATCTTATTCAATTAAGATCATCACGCTTATGAGATTCGAACATGGACATGTAGTCTAGTTTCGGATTTACATCTGTCGTGTTCGATGCTTATGATCTTCAGCGATGTGCTACTGGCCGTTTTGGGGATAACCTGAATTCTGAATCCTTGATGAGGGGACCGTTTTTATTGACGATTGTTTATTATATCATTTTCGAAAAGCACATCATTCAGGTATGCGAAGTTATCATTGAAAGGTAGTCCAGTGGACGTATGGTTTCAAACATTCAATGTTTGTCCATGTTGGGACACGCAATAGATGGTGGTTATGTAATGGACTGCCAATAGATATCAAGTGTCTTTTTATTCACTCATAATATTCATATAGGATAGTGAAATGGGATAAGAACATACAAAAAGTGGTTGAATCCTAAATAATGCAATTTTTTCAATAGTTCCACTCGAATAAAAAATATTATTAGTACTTTTGAGAAAATTTTGCACACGTTCCACCCCAGGTGGGGAAGAGCCTTGAGGGTGTACCAACAATTCCTTTTTGCAGATATTTTTGAACACTGTGAAAAAAAAGACACAATTATATACAGGAAATGCTATGAAAACAATTTAGAAATTTCGTTCAGAGGCATATTAAATGGGGTAGAGTTGGATAAATTAAAAAACTGTTTTCACCCGCCAACTTGTTGCGAAGCAACCTTCGGAAGTCTGAGACTTGTGTGAGTTGAGAAGACCGCGACCTTAACTTTTTAAGTGTGATCCGAAGCACTACTCGGCTGGTAACCGTGGAGAGTCTGAGGGATTGATATCTAGGTACCAAGAATGTTCGGTTGGTCACCTATCTTCTTCCGCTCAACAAATCAACTAAAATAAATTTTTATTTCATTTCAGCAACCGAGAGCAGGAGTCGAACCCAATTAGTGCCTCAAATAATTTGCATCCACAATTTTTTGGTGATTTTGACTCAGAAAATAAGATTTTTTCAAGATTTTCCACATAAAAAGATTTATTTATATCAATGGCTTTTTATAGCAATACAAAATAAAAACAAATAATTATTCGAAAAAAATATAAATAAAAGAAAATGAGAGAGGTAGGTACCTATCTGAAGCAAGCTAAATGGAGAATATCGAACACGTGCAAACAGATCAAATGCCCACGAACGACTGCTTTGGAGTTTCAGGACCATCTCTGGACTGTGAGAAATCTGGATACTGGTTCCCACGATGTTCTCTGAACATTACAGGATATCCCTTTTCGTGGGAACCAGAACATAAAAAAAAAAAAATTCAATTACTGATAGACCTATAACTAATTTCAGAACAATAACTTTTTACTCAATAAATTAATATTTTTTTGGTTTTCATTAATAATAAAACGCATATTTCAACATGTTAAAGATAATGAATTATATTAAGCTCTGTTCAATGGAATATACTGTGGCTTTTAAGTTCATAAATTAACTAATAAGATTACGAAAGGATATTCATTCTTGTCTTTCAATTATAATGTACATTAAATTAAATTCACGTAATCTAAAACTGTACTATTACTTAAATGACTTGCGAGAAAACAGATACCTAGAAAAAATAAGGTAGAAGGCATATCTCTACATAACTAAAATAAAATAGGCATCGTTCTTTTGAGGCCATTCAAACGATCGAAAAATGGGAACAACACAATAATTGTAGCGACTGAGTATGCAACAAGATATGTCAAAATTGCAACAGCTCCTGATAGAAAGGCAGACACTGTCGCAAAGTTTATTTTGAATAATATGGGTGCCTCCAAGGACATACCCAGGGGGTCCAGAACCCACCCGAAAATGTTAAAGAGATTAGATACAACAAACAAAATCTAAATACAGCGCCAAAAATGCCTTTTTCTCTGGGACACTACCGATCTGCGGGGCGGGTGGAGTATTTGTGGAAAAACCTGGCCAACTAAATTGTTCATGTGTTTTGGAAATAAAACCATTGCTGTTGACTTTTGACTTACTTTGTAGTGGTAAATGCTCCAATATATATATATATATATATATATATATATATATATATATATATATATATATATATGTATATATGTATATGAATATATATAAATATATATATATATATATATTACATTTAATATTTACCAAAGTCCAGTCACTACAGGGATCTTAGTTTTTTAGTGACTCAGGAAGATTAACTTTTTCAATCTGATTTTCCTGAAATCTGATCTCCGTCATCTTCAAAGAGCTTTCCATCATTTAATTCTTCAGCAGACTTCCTAACCAATTTGTATAAAGCTAGTCTATTTCAGAAGTTGAAAAACGAAAAACCTGTAATGTGCCAGTGAAAATATAGTGCTGAAACGTAATCAAATAGCTCGTCTCCTCACAAATAAACCTGTTCTTCAACTGAGGCTAGGAGCTCCTGGATGTTATTTATGTTCCTGGAAATGATGTAATCCACGCACCAGTTAGTCAGTAATGATAAATGCACTTTTTACAATTGTTGAGCCATTTTCAACTTTTGCACTTTTGACCAAGTTTTTTCCTCCGAATTTGTGGATCAATGAATAACTTTAGAAAATTGATTTGCTTTTTATTTCCGAGAAACTTTTACGTATCCAAATGGGAAGGAACTCCAAGTCAATCTCCACGAAAACAATATCTATGTAGTTTACTTTATTTACAAAGTGTATGCATTTCGGAAGTTTATACTTCATCATTAGCACGAATACAAAGAGTTTAACAAATGGTTACCATGAATAAAATAACAAACAAATGGACTGAGGACAAATTTCGTCATCTACACTTTACATATCCCCAAATAAAGAAATCGAGCACAGTGAGATCCGGTGAGCGGGCATGCCACCGTACTGGTCCATTGGTTGCAATAACTTGATTATTAAAATGCTCTATTAAGAATTTTTCTGGTATTATGAGGGGGTGCTCCATCTTGTTGGAAGTAAATTCGCCATAAAACTGCTAAAGGTAGATTATTAACCTTTTCACTGCAGGAACCGGATATCTACGTAAAATAATTTCGTGATCGTACAACGGGAACCGGATAAATACCCGGGGCCTCTTTGTGTGTTAACTGCGGGTACCAGTCGAATAAGCGATTTTTGATGTATTTTGTGTTGCCTATAGATGGTAGTTTGGTTCTGACCGGGACGTTTACAAAGTGTTTCAAAACTCTTGTGCTCCACTGCGGGAGCCGTATGAATCAGCATTTTGTTTATCAGGCACGAGCTCCGAGGTATTGTTGTCCGAATTTATGAATTCTTTCATTAGATCGGCTTGCTGCACCTGAGCCTGCAAGTATTTTGGTTTTCAGGAAAATAAGTTGGTGTATCTTGAACTTATTAGTTTTATTATTCCATATTTTTATATAATAAAAATAAGTGGCCAGTTGCGAGAAACAACATTGTGCGCAAACTAACGGGCACCACATGGGGGGCACAGCCCGGAATAGTGAGAACCACAGCTCTTGCTTTGTGCTATTCAACAGCAGAGTACGCGTGCCCAGTGTGGTACAACTCTAGCCACGCCAAGCAGGTGGACATACCGCTCAATGAATCATGCCGCATCATCACAGGCTGTCTGAGACCAACCCCGACTGATAAACTGTATTGCCTTGCAGGCGTGGCCCCACCAGACATCAGACGGAAAGTGGCGGCCAGGAAAGAAAAGACAAAGGTGGCGACCTCACCAGCCCACCCGCTGTACGAACACCAACCAGCCCGCCGCCGACTGAAATCCAGGAAAAGTTTCCTGCACACAACAGAGAACATCGACGGGACACCGCAGCAAGTGAGGCTGGCAATGTGGCGAGAGGAAAACGCGCACCTTAGGGAATGGTTAGCCCCAAACGAAGAACTCCCTCCCGGCCATATGGAAGGATGGACGACATGGAAATCTCTTAACAGGCTGCGTTCTGGTGTCACACGATCCAAAGAGAATATGCGCAGATGGGGACTCTCAAATGAACCGGCACTGTGCGATTGTGGACACACTCAAACCACGTCTCACCTCATGCAGTGTGAGCTGTGCCCGAACACCTGCACCATGAAGGATTTGGTGAATGCCACCCCGGAAGCGCTGGACGTGGCCAAGTTCTGGTCCAAGACATCATGAAATAAAAATAGCCGAATCTGTTATATTGCTATATCTATATACGTATATATTATACACCCTTTTTATACTTGCTTTGTACGTGATATGTGATATTTTTTCTTGTATGATGCTTCTGACACGATTAAATTAAAAGTGGCCAGTTGAACTAGTGATGAATCAAATGCAGGTTAAATAATTGTCACCAACCTAACATCGATAAACATGGCTCGCGGAAATATTTAAACAAACAGAAACTTTAAGAACTTTAAATGCAAAGTGACACTGAGGATGGATTTGAGCTTAGCGAATCTAATACATTTTTATATATTCTTGCGTGTATATTTCTTTTAGAAAGAGTGAATTCCAAGTATTTTATTGTAGTGAATTTGGCTTATTTTTATCATACTTATATTTGTTATCGAATTGAAATATGTTTGTTATATATTCTTGAGTGAATATTTCACTTGGAAATTGAGAGAGTTAATTTTAAGAAATTTTTATTGATCGTAACCTCCACTTATTGACAAGACAAAAGGTTGTTGCGAGGCCTGAAATTTTCGTGGAATTTACTGTTTCCTTATTTCCAAATTGAGTATAGTTAGTAATTTTACACTTATTCATGGAGAAAATAGCAGCCAGTCCAGATTATAGTCGCCCCTAGATAATTGTAAGTGCAGTTCTGGATAAATATATCGTTTCACTGCGGGAACCTTATGAGTACGCGAGATTATTCCTCCACCTAAATGCGGGAACCGTTTTGATAGCCCCACTCCCAACAGCCGTATTGGAGACGAAGTTGCATAAAAAACTATCCGCAGTGAAAAGGTTAAGAGGATCCTCGATTTCATTTTGAAGAGAACCTAAGTACCTAATAACCCCTGTTAACTGATCCTAAAACAATATTGGCCCAATTATTCTATTTCCAACGATACCAGCCCAGACATTGACGCCAAACCATTCTTGAATATTGCCCTCTCTCATTGCAAGTTGATTTTGTTGGGTCCAGTTCCGAGTATTTTGCCTATTGAACATACTCAAGTAGCACACAGAGGTCATAATTCGGTTGTACAGACGTCTACTAGACCTCTCGCAAAAGTCCATGACTCATGTCCTGTAATATGCTATGCTATGTACGCCAATACGACAAAAAGGCACACTCTTGCGACGTCACATCGACGTTATAAAGTAGTGGTAATGACTTGCCAATATAGACTTATATAAGCCAGTCGCAAAACAGAAAAATATATACACTGAGTGCATAAGCATTCCGCTAGTTCCACCTAATGGAAAACGCTAAAAATTACTGACATTTACAATAGGGGTTATGTTGATGTTGAACAGTTATATTTGAATATTTTTTATTTATCACTCGAAGTGCACATACATATTATTTATGTCTTTCCTTGTTGTGAAAACAATTGAAGGAACTGGATGGACTTCATTTTTTTGCAGTGTCCCGATAGACTGATTAATTATTTCAGATGTTAATTTTGGGGTAGGCACTCATCCTTCCTCTTTATATTTTTCTATACGCTCCAGTTCTCTTGTAAGGCAGATTGGATTTTCGTTTTGGCATTTTAATCATTCATACGGAACTGAATATTCTACATACATAACACAATATACCTATCCAACAAAAATAACATAACCAACAAAAATAATCCAACCTAGATACATAATGTAATCATTACGACCAACGTTCATCAGTTGATAAAACAACATTACATGAGTACAATATGTAGTCGTAGAAACGTTTCAAAAATCTATAGTCATTAGATCCACATATGTTCATTGTCATAATAACCTCACAGCAACTGCTCTTAAGTTCTACTTAACGACACATACAATTTATTTACATACAAACTAAAAATTAAAACCTTTTGTTTAAAATACAAATACGTGGTCTTTAAGACGGTATAAGAAGTCATTATGTTAATTTTATGACTCTGTGCTACTTGGGTACCATTATTTGTAAATCGGGATTCGTCGGAAAATAGAATAAAGTTCATAAAATTTGGGTTAATTCTATGATTTTGAAGCAGTCAATCTCAAAACACTACCCGTCTATCACCATAGTCAGCATACAAATGTTAATGTAACTGATATTCAAAGGCTCGATATACGTGCTTTTTCAGTATTTTTCTTGCTGATTCATGACTTATCTACATTTCTTGACTAATTTCTCTCAAGACGGCTGCTTACATACAATCGAGATCGAGAAATGCACTAACCTCCAAATATATTGGTTTTTAGCGAGCGGTATCAATTGGATGCACACGCAATAAGCTGAGACCGACTCAAACAATAGCATCTTACTGCCTTGTGATATTTCCAGAGTGCTGTTTCAACGGGCAGGTCGTTTGGCAATCTTCGCTTCGTTTGTGCATATTTGTTCTCATCACTCATCATTCATTGTCGGAGGACAGGAAATTTATGCTTCGTGTGTTCTATTGAAATCTCCTCGTTTATATTTATTTTTTTTGCTCATTATTCATGGTGGGAAGAACATGAAGTTTTGTATTGTAGGTACCTATTGCTTATTTTCCTTAAAAAAATATAGTTGGCATTTCTAATAGAATAACAAAAAATAAAAAATGTTTATTAAAAATGTAATTATTTTTCAAGTTATTATAGTTATAAACAAATTCCAGATCTCTTTATATTTTTTCTGAAACAACTAAAAATTACAAAAACAACTATATGCAACAGTGTAGAATTTTTTTAAATATTTTTTAAAGATTTTTCTAAAATTACAGTAAATAATTTTTTCTAGAAATAGTTGAAAAAACAGATAATTAATGAATTTTCAATAAAACCAACTGTTTATCTTGAGTATTTATTAACAAATATGTGATGAAGAACCTCTAGAATACATGATGAACTTGACATTATTTAAATAAATCCGTGTAGTTCATGAACAATTAATGTTAATGACTTAAACCAACATTTTTCAAATAATTCAGGTACTAGCCTACACAATCGTCTTGAAGTGCAAAAGAGCTAACTTTCATAGTTTAAAAGATATAAGCACATAAGAAGTAGATAACGGAATTTTTTATAAACAAATGCATATAAACAGGAAACCATGACAGACAGACTTGGTGAAAAGTTCATTTAAGAGATCAACTAATGCTCCATAAAATCATCCTGAATGTTGATAACTGTATTTTCAATGGGTCAAAAGTTAAATACCGTAATTTTAGAAAAACTATAGAAAATGTAAAAAAAAATCGACACTTTTCTGTATATGGTTGTTTTTTTATTTTTAGTAGTTTCAGAAAAAATATAATATGATTTGGAATTTGTTTATAGCAAATTGTTAACTTAATAAACAATTACATTTTTAATAAATATATTTTTATTTTTGTTATTCTATTGAAAAATGCAAATTATGATTTTTAAAGAAAAAAAATTATTAACTAATTATATAAATAATAGAAATATAAAAAAACGATAACAAACAATAAGAAATTTTTTCTGATTTTTTAAAAATCATTATATTCTCTAAACAACGAAATGTAAAAAAATATTTTTTTCAAACATTGAACTAATCGTTTATAAACAAATGTCCTAAAAAAATTTTTCCGAATGTTATTAAATGCCTTCGTTCGATGCAAAAACAGCAATAGCAAAACATATGGATATACAAATTTTGTTAACAACATTTTTAAATTTGTTTGATGATATGAACAGGATGTTCATAAAATCAGATGTGGAATCATCTGTGACTGAAAGATAAACTTCAGTCACTATTTTCCATCGCCCAAGATAACCTCTTGGGAGGTAAGTATTCATGTTGAAAAGGGAAACATTCTCAATTGAAAATTGAATAGGATTATTTTTTCTGAAAATTTGAAAATCTACGACAATAATGAAGTTATTTTTTGTAATATCTAACAGAAAACAACTACTTCCCCGGCTAAAACCACGCTGGACATTGGACTAAATCTGATATTGTCGTAGATTTTTCAATATTCAATTGAGAATATTTCCCTTTTCAACATGTTTTTAATTTTTTGTTGACTTAAAAAATTATAATATATATATATATATATGTTGAAGAAAGATGTCTGTCTACATATCAATCTGAAACGACCTGGGTCTGACAATGTTTCATCACGAGTACATGACCTACCAACGATGAAGAAACCCAAACCAAATGAAAACATCACTCCTTCAGCTAGTAAAACTGTGTTGAGTGACATTACATCCATGGGAAATATTTACCCGAGAGTTTCGAATAGTTCTTCTCCTAGCAGTAGCCAAGCTAGTACATTATCCGATTCACCAAAAAAGTATATTCCTAGTCAGTCTTTATCCGATCCTGATAGTGAAAATATCGAAGGACAGCAGCGCCAACGCTTATCTATTGCACATATAGAAAAGAAGAGTAGATTTTATTTGGGACTTCCTGAAAATGTTTACCACATTGTGAAATTCATTACCAAAATTTGGGAAATTTACTATATGGAAGTTTAAAAAAGATACGGGTTGGGGATGTGTACTCTCGATTGGCTGATGACTTTGATTTGAGTATATCAAGATTTTCACAAAAGCTGTGCCTATGATAGCAAATTGTTCACAAGAGCTTATATATTGGCCTGACATATCTGAAATTGAAAGAAATTTTCCGATCCCTTTCAGACCTCGCTATGAGAAAGTTTTTTCGATTATTAATTGTCTGTAAATTGAAAAACTCTCTGATCCATGTTTTGGGACACCACCTTTTTTCATTCAGAAACTGTGTTATAAGCGATAGATAACATAAAGTGCATTGATATTTCAAATATATAAGTATTCTTTTATGTAAAGTATAATTTGAGAGCATTTTATACAGGGTGTCCCTGGACTTCCTCTTTTCCTCTCGGGGATGTATAGATGGGGTCAAAATATTACCAGTACTTCATTTAACTTTTGTTCCTGAAAGCCTTCGTTACCAAGTTACGGGCCCTCAAAATTACAAAATGAAAAATGTTTTTCTTTGATAACTTTCAAAGTGAATATTCAAAATCATTTAAATTGTGGTGATTACTAAACAAATGAATTCCTTCGATGAGCTTTCATGCAGGAGTCAGTTGTTTTGCTACAAAGTCAGGAACGGACTACCCCCGATGGTCCACACCCCAAAACTTTGAAATGACTGGGATTTGTCAATATGTTTTAACAAAACAAGGTTACCTGGACAATTTCCTAAATAAAAGTACCCGTGTCGAAAATCGATCAGAGCAACGATTTTTGATAAAAATGCATTTTTAATCGACGACATCCAACCTGAGATGTCTACCATTATTCGAAAAGATTAATTTGTAATGAAAATAGAAATGATAGTACAATGTTCATAACGAATTTTTATCATGCAAACACGTTTACCTTACAAAACTCATGGTGTAAATAATCAATCGCAAACAGAAATGCAAAATCCGCTACAAAAACTGCTCGATATGACCCCGTCTCTCTCAATACATTTTCTTAGTCGGCGCAAACACCCTCTCTGCACTTGAAATAGCATGCCAGGGTCGTTTCGTATGGCTTCATAATGTAATATAATTCTATTCAACAAGGCATCTCTGGTGTGAATATGTGAAGCGTAAACGAGGCTTTATAGATGTCCCCACAGGAAGAAATCCAATGGATCCCAAATCCGGAGAGCACGGTGGCCATGAATATGCCCACCTATACCAATCCATCTATTGGGGAAATTCTGGTTCAGATGGTCCCGCACAATCAAACTAAAATGAGGAGGAGCGCCATCATGCATAAACCACATATCTCTTCGGGTTTGCAATGAAACATGTTCCAAAAGTCCAAATAACGTTCTCCATTCAATCGGTCATGTCGAACGAATGGTCCTATAAGATGGTTTCCTATGACATAGCCCAAACATGTACGTTGAATTTCCGTTAGTGTTTGGTTTGCAATATCCCATGGGGATTTTCTTCGGCCCATATGTGGAGATTATGAGAGTTGATTACTCCATCTCTACTGAAACCTGCTTCATCAGTAAATAAAACTCGAGTAATAAAAGTCATATCCTCTCTTTGCTTATCCAGGAACCAATTAGCATATTCCAGTCGTGCTGGAAAATCTTCAGGTGTCATGGCATGTACCTTCTGGATGTGATATGGGTGGAGCAGTTGTTCCCTAATTATTCTATGAAAAGTGGACTTGGATGTATGGAACTGTTCTGATAGGTTTCTGATGCTCATTGAAGGATCATCAGCTACAGCTTTCAAAATGTTTTTCCAATACAACGGTACGCACAGCCCTAGGAGCGCCCTCACCACCTCGTTTTGGCAAAACTGAACCTACAATAATATCGAAATAAAACAGGCTCCAATTAATTATCCATTAGACATACCTGTCTCCCTCAAGCAGCGATCGACAGGCTCGAACGTTTCTCTTGCCGGTAACGTTCGATTGGGGAAATGCTCGGAAAATGCTGCAGCATTACCAAATGCTCGTCCATACAATGCATGCATATCTGCATATTCATTGAATGTAAACTGTTCGGCCATATCAAAACACTTCGAAATGTCCTATTAGACAATACAATGACAACGCACCACTCAACAAAACAAAATCGCATTACAGTTGTAATTTTTTATCCACACTAATTTTATTTTTTTCTACAAGGTGTTTTTGTCAACATCTGTGGAAGAAATGGAACATAAATTTATTCACCGGATATTTTTCACCTATTCATGTGCAGCCGTTTTTGTAGTTTATTCGTTTGCTTTTTATTAGTTATCTCCTCCAATGTGCGTTTTTTTCAGCTAAATTTATCTTCGGATTTAAGATGTTCTCCCATGAAATTATACTTATCAGTGAAACACCTCAACATTTAAGCTGTGAATGCGAATTTGCAACATCCAAATGTTGAGTTTCATGAGATTCAGATAACACAACACGAAACGTGCTTATTCCACGAGTACATACAAACTATGGACTGAATTCGATATTTCATAGTGGAGTAGCTTGTTAGTCCAAAAACACCACGAATCTACATAACTTGATATTTCATTTGAAAAAATATCTACATTGTGAATGAAACCACCAACTAGGTACTGTACTTTTTATTTACTACTTTATTTTAGCATATTTTGTATTATCCCTGTTATAAATGTTGTTGAATTAACGTTAGCATTAGTATTTCTACTGTGAAAATTTTTCATTTCAAATAATGGTGGACGATCGGGTTTGATGTCGTCGAGTAAAACTGCATTTTTATTAGGGATCGTTGCTCCGATCGACTTTCCACACGAGTACTTTTATTTAGAAAATTGTCTACGTAACCTTATTTTGTTGGAAACTATTGAAAAATTATCTGTTGTTTCAAAGTTTTGGGGTGTGGACCATCGGGGGTAGTCCGTTCTCGATTTTTAGCAAAACAACTGAGTCCCGCATGACAGCTCATCGAAGGAATTCATTTGTTCAGTCAATCACCAAAATTTAGATGGTTTTGAATATTCACTTTGAAAGTTATCAATGAAAAACATTTTTCATTTTGTACGTTTGAGGGTCCGTAACTTGGTAACGAAGGCTTTTAGGAATAAAAGTTATATGAAGTACTGGTGATATTGTGACCCCATCTATACATTTCCGAGAGGAAAAGAGGAAGTCCAGAGACACCCTGTATATTAGGTATATTTGAGGTCACTAGATCCCAAACAATGCATTAATTTATATAAACTTATATACGTAATTTGAGAATTTTGTGATGTAAAGTATAATTTGAGTCCATTTGGTATATAAGGCATTGATGGAGGACAATAGACCCCAAACAATTCCTTAGGTTTATTAATCATTTATACAAAACAATTCTCTTAACAGTAGCATATTGTGGGGACTCCAGTTTACAAAATACCTAAGATGACGCTGGAAATAACTCTCCATATGATTCCTTCAAAAATGTATGTGTAATTCACTTCAAAACTTGATTCACCTAGAATTAAATGTAATGAAAAAAATTGTGAGTGTTTCATATGACGTTTATGCTAGTTAACCATGGCAATAATAATCAGTTTCCAGGCTTGTATTATGTGAAGTAAACGTTCATACCGTTTTAGATATCACGATTACTATTGATAATTTTAATTTCATAGAATTGTTAAATCGCTTTTTCGCAAAAACTAATAATTTTATGAAGAAAATGTTTTTTTTTTCTGGATTGTCGAAAGACTGATAACTATTGGCGGATTCAATCCACCCTAAAACCTATATTTTTCTTTTTATTGCAACAATTCATAAGGCATGATAATTTCTTCTTCTAAGTAAAGTATATTTCGAGACCATTCCAAATACTATAGGCATTGTTTGAGGACAGTAGACCCCAAACAATGCCTTTAGATTATGAAAGGGGTTGTGTAATCCGAAATAGTTTTGAGACTAAACACATAATGCAAGATATTAAGACAGGACGGAAATACTACTCGAAATAGTACACTGACCCAGATAACACATGGACATCCAATGGATATCCATTGGACATCCTTCATGAATTTTATGGATGTACTATGGACATCCAATTATATCCAAAAGATATCTTATGGACATCCGATGGATGTCCAAAACGGAACAACCTGTACATCCATAGAGTATTCTTCAAATCCATAAGATATTCTCCAGAGATGTCCATAAGATATCTTTCAAAGATATCCATAAGAAATCTTTCAAAGATATCCATAAGATATACTTCAAAGATATCTTTCAGGAATATCCATGAGATATCCTTCAGGGATATTCAAAAGATATCTGAAAGATTCCTTCATATTCGAAAGATATCTTCGGGGATATCCATCGAAGATAAAATATAGTAATAGCGATCTGGAGGGAAATGAAATAATGGTATTGAACAAAAAAAAATATTAATAAACTCTGGTATCAAAAAAAATTATCATAAACTTCAGGGTTATCAACAAATAAAAAGTATATGTAAACTCTAAAATAAAAACATTTGAATAATAAATGCAGAATAATCAAAAAAATAAAGTTAAAGAAAAAATAGAATGCTATTTTCTTTGTCCATCAGGTGTTTCCTTTATTCTAGAAGATGACAGATGCCTTCCTTTGGCCCTTCTCACCCAAGCTTAGATGGCTTCTTCAGTAGCTTTTTTATTTTCCGTCGAATCACTAAGGTCAGCCGCTTCTGAAATGATATGTATATATTCAACGGGTATAATTTATGTTGAAATCTACAAAAAAATACTGAGAAATATTATGCTTTCTTTTGAATTCGAATACTGATGATGATAATATATACCACTGCCATAGTTTTCCTCTCTCTTTTTATTGGTATATATATATAAGCATTTTTGCCATAAACTTTTCTTGGCAATTTTGCATTCTCACTGAACTAGCAGTCTCTGTTATGAGGCAATACAAATTATTATCGAATAAATTGAACAACTGAATGGGCTTTTCACCTAGTGATAATTCAGCCAGTTTTAGTTGTCCAGTTAATTTTTTTTGCTCTATACCAGCTATATTCGGAGGCAAACATATTAGTGAGCATGGAAGAAAGGCATCGTTTCACAAAGTCATACAGAGTTCCTGCTCCTATTTTTGAGATTTCATTTAGGTACCAAAAAAAGAGTTCTAGAAAAAGGAATAGAAAAACATACAACTTACCTACAGCAGCTTTGAATTTCGATCCAGTTCCCAAATATTCTTCCGAAAGATTCATTTTTTCAGTGCAATCAATAGGAAAATGTTCGAATCTACTGATAAATCATCTTCATCACATGTCCACTGTTGTAGGCATTCACACCATTTTTAATATGGGCACTGTGACATTTAAAAAACTCGTGTATTGTGGCAAATGCAACGACGTGCTTTTCAGCACTTCTGAAAATATCGAAACTCAAATAGCAAACACATAAATGCATTGGAAATAATGGATGTTTATAGGTTATGTCCTTTTCAATTGATATTTACCTGTATTCGGCCAATATATAATTCCCTTTGGAAACAATCAATTGCTACAGATGAAAACCATAATGTCCAGACCAACAGGGTATCAAATACGAAGGAAAATGGAAAAAAAACACGACTCGAAAATAACATCAATGCAAAACGCCATAGACGATCTCTTTGTTTGGATTCAGTGCTATGACATGACCTTCCTCATCAAAATAAAATGACAGACGTCGCCAGTAATTATGCATATAGTATGGCCAGGCTGTCGCAGAGGGTCCACGCGACAACGTATAAGTTTTGAAAAGGTACAATTTGTGTATCTAAGAATGTTCAAATTCATTTATGATTGCTTTGGGTATCTCATGGCCATCCCTAGGATATCTTCTGAAGAATATCTATTTCAAATCCGTCGATGGATATCCATTTCAAATCAAGTAGAGAAACGAAACATGAGATTTTTCCAAAAAAATCAAGCCATATGTACGAGCATGGAAGAAACTCAGAAATTGACACAATAAAAATCAATCTTGCAATTTGAACTTATCCATATCTGCTCCGGATATCTTATGGCCATCCATATGATATCTTCTGAAGGATATCCATTTCAAATCCTTCAATGGATATCTCATGGATGTCTATTTCAAATCCAGGGATATCCCGACCAGAATTGGACATGAAATGGATATCCATAGGATATCCTGTGTTATCTGGGTGAGATAGTTTGAGATGAAAAATAATGCATTTTTCATCAAGTAATTTGCAATAGTCTCATAACCATGCATGTGTCCTTTTTCTAAAATATTTTCATTCGCACATAAATATTACCACTTAGAAAGAGCCGCAACATACTTAGAAATTGAGAAAATGTTCAATGTTTCTCATAATTCGAAATTGAAAACGTCAATTTTTTCATTACATTCAAAATCGTATTCCCAGCGCCTCTGATGGACGTATGCATCGGTACTTCACACAGTTCAAACTTTTACCGCTAGCTGCTTCGAACTTTTTTTTTTTTTTTTTTATATGTTCTGGTTCCCACGAAAAGGGATATCCTGTAATGTTCAGAGAACATCGTGGGAACCAAGGGAAAGAAGGTAGGAGTTGGTGTTCTTCTTAAATTTCTGGAGGTTGTATGCCTCGGGGAACACCTCCCTAGGCAATGAGTTCCAAAGCCTCGCAGTTCGTTGGATGAATGAGTCTTTGGAAAGTGATGTTCTGCAGGTCTCCAAAGTGACCACGAAGGGGTGTGAAGACTGAACTTGACGGGTTAATCTCGAAGAGACTGCCAAAGGAGGAACGATTGTTGATATTTCAGAAGAGCATCGCCCATGAAAATATCTATAAAGTAGAGACAAATCGCCAACTTTTCTACGGTGTTCCAGACAAGTGAGCGAGTTTGTAAGCGAGGCATCACCGACGGGACGAATTGCCCTTTTTTGGACAGAATCCAATAGCTTCAGGATATGTTTAGGTGCCGCACTCCAAATATGGGAACAGTATTCCAGGACAGGTCGGATCTGTGCCTTATAGATCATAAGCAGCTGACTGGAGGTGAAATAGCTCTTGGCACGAAACAAAAAACCAAGTTTTTGGGATGCACTTTTGGCAATGGACCTCACGTGATTTTCCCAGGAAAGGTTATTGCTATTTCATTTATCTTCGTTTATATGTTGTACTAATACTCTGCTTATCATATTAATTTCAATTGTTACTGAAACATCACAATAAAAGTGTTGTTAAATTTATGTTTTGGTTGTAAGAGATAACATTGTCTATCTGAAACAACCACAATTGGCGCTGGTGTTTGGGGGAAGTTATACAAGTGAAGGTCAAATCAAGTTTGATTTGGGTAGTGCCGTTGAATTTGAAAATTTCGAACAAAAACTGGGATTCAAGAAATTATTTCCCAAAAGGTAATATTTGAGGACCGAACTGTTGCATAGAAAAATAAAATAAAATCATGCGTGTTCTCTATTTTATCTTCTAATAGTCTAGTCATTAGCTTGGAATCGAAAAATAATGCAAATTAAATATGACCTAGGGTTCATTCGATTCAGAATGTCATCTAGAAAATTGTGCGAGAAAATTAAGGTTATCGACTGATATGGCTAGTGAAAGTAGTTGGACAATCTTATAGGGAAATAATTTGACAAAGTGGATACCCCTAATAGATGGTGAGGAGGATGTCTTAGCTTGAATCGTTGTATTTTTCATAGGCTTAGGCGTGGGTGATTGAATACTAGGGGCAATGTTTACAGTTCGAATACTAAATGAGTGTTCTCGCGCGACAATGGACCTTTCTATGCACCATGAGAAAACACTGTAATTAGAAAGTATATGTGCTAATATCACTTGGGATTTTTTTATTTTTTTTTCTGATGAGTAGTTTTTCAATAATTCGGAAAAAAGTGGATTCGTGACGTCACGTTCACTAAAAGTTGATTTGGCATCGTTGTATGAGTTGCGAATCATGGAATTGTGACGTATTGACATTTGTTATTTGCAGTGTTGCCGATTGGCGGGTAATTACCCGATATGCGGGTAATTTGACTACATGCGGGTAATTTTCGGACCCTACTTTCAGGCGGGTCAAATCGGAATATATTGAGGAAAATCGGACTTTTTTCGGGTAATCCCGCTGGTTCGAATTGTTTCTTTTCTACTGAAAAGAATATGATTTTGAACACACTACTTAGTACTAAGACCACATATTACAGAATAGAAGTTTACTTTTTTATAATTCTGTGACCTAGTACTGACTTCTTTCTATGACATAAAACACATTTGTTTTGCGCTACTTGCTACTTGGGATGAAATGAAAGTGGCTAGTGATGTCGATGTCATGATGTCAACTGTCAAACAACTATTTGTTTTGGCGTAGCGAGTACTGCTAAGCTAATACTTTTCCGTATTTTACAAATGTTTTTCTCCAAATTTTTTTTTGGATGAAATGAAAGTGGCTAGTGATGTCGATGTCATGATGTCAACTTTGAGGCAATGAGTAGCTTTCTTTTATATTCGATTTTGTAGGAGAATAAGTTACAGTCTGATTCCTGATGGAACAATTTTTCCTTTTATGTTGCCATTGAAAATAAAACCATTATCCAAAATAATCTAAATGACTTGATGGATGCGTTTGAAAGCTGTTTCTATTTTAGTGGTTTTCAAAGCGAGTTAAAAAATATTTTGTTTGTATGAAAAAATTTATTATTGTTCAATACGATATATTGTTTTCAAGTTCTTTCCTACTATACATTTTTATCTTTACATCCGTCGAACTGATTATCTGTGTTTGATAATTGTAGCTATATTCATTGGTAATGTTAAAAATTCTTCATAAAACTACAATCTAAATGTGCTACTTAGTTTTCAAATATGCTTCGTTTTTAAATTTCTTTATTTTGAAGTGATAAATTTTTTTTGTTGCTGTGTCTATAATCATATTTTTTTACAAGATGTAACTTTCTATATGTATTATTATCTTAATTTCAAGTGAGTGAGCTTTATGGACAGAATTGATATTCTACCGATTCAGTACGCTAGTACAATTTCAAGAGTTTTGGTACAAATTCAGTTTTTCTATGAATTTTGTTAGTACAATTCCAATAATTTCAGTACATTTTAAATTTCCCTCCAATCAGAATACTACAGATGCTAGATACTCGTATTCTGACAGAAATTGAACATCGCATGTAAACTGTGGAACGTTCGCAGAGATACGTCGACAATTGAAAATTATTTTTAAAAGAATTTGACAGTTATAAGAAGCAATACCGATGACCGTTCTGTTATTGTGTTCTATGATGTTTTTCGTTCTTCCGTCGCTCCGTGTTTCGTCCCCGTCCCCAACGTGCGCCATATTTTTCGGACACTTTATACGAGTATAACCTGTTAATATGCGCTATAATCCCCGATACTGGTATATTGTCCGTAGTAGACAGGCTAAAAAAACAAGCAAAAAAGCTTTTATGATGGCGGATGCGCGTAACGTGTCGTGAAAAGGCCTATAGAATTTGCTTGTATATTTTTCACTCAATGGAAAGTCATCGTTGACAAAGAGTAGTAGTAGAACAATAATCTTTGTCGTTGATCAGTGCGTTTTTCAATTTGGCCAACATGATATGAGTGCTCTTTCTCTCTCCAACTATGTGGAGTCTCGAAATGTCAAATTAAATTTTTTCAAAGTGAATCGCAAAAGAGTAAAATTTTCCTCGATTTAGTACATTTTCTTCAAATCTGATACAATCTGTCATTTAGGAAACGGCAGCACTGAGAGCGGGTAATAGCGGGTAATTTTGACGAAATCGTGGGTAATTTCAAGTTTGTGTTCCGGCAACACTGGTTATTTGATACTTTGATAGGTTCGTTCGATTGCTCCACGGAATAGAATATTATCAATCGTTTTTCTCTCTTCATCTCTTTTTCTTGCATATATCTGATACGATACGAGACAAATGAACAAGCTCTCCATGAATGTTTGGTATTGAAAAATTTCGGAAATTATTTTCTAATTTTAATAACTATGAAAATGTCTAAAAAGTGCTATGTGCCCGGTTGTCTGAACACCAGTGAAAGTGAATCAAACTTTTGTAAAAAGCGGAAATATATGCTTTTGTGCAGAACATTTCCAGGTGAGTACATCAAGGAACGATCTTTAATTCAATGCAAGTTTGCAAAATCATCGATCAGTACTGTATTTTATATCCAGTCCTATAAACATATTGTTATTTGGTTCCAGCTGAAAGAAGATACTACGAATTGGGAATATGCTAGAACAAAGGGATCCAAATTTATGTTGAAGAAATATGTCTGTCCACATATCAACCTGAAACGACATTGGTCTGACAATGTTTCATCATAAGTACATGACCTACCAACGATGAAGAAACCCAAACCAAATGAAAACATCCCTCCTTCAGCTAGTAAAACTGTGTTGTGACATTACATCCATGGGAAATATTTACTCAAGAGTTTCGAATAGTTCTTCTCCTAGCAGTAGCCAAGCTAGTACATTATCCGATTCACCAAAATAACACCACCAAAAAAAATTCTATTCCTAGTCAGTCTTCATCCGATCCTGATTGTGAAAATATCGAAGGACAGCAGCGCCAGCGCTTATCTATTGCACTTATAGAAAAGAACAGTAATTTTATTTGGGGCTCCCTGAAAATGTTTACCACATTGTGAAATACATTACCAAAATTGAAGAAATTAAATATATGGATGTGCTGATAAGTTTAAAAAAGATACGGGTTGGGGATGTATACTGATTGGCTGATGACTTTGATTTGAGTAAATCAAGTGTTCACAAGATTTTCACAAAAGCTGTGCCTATGATGGCAAATTGTTTACAAGAGCTTATATATTGGCCTGACATATCTGAAATTGAAAGAAATTTGCCGATCCCTTTCAGAGCTCGCTATAAGAAAGTTAATTCAATTATTAATTTTCTGGGAATTGAAAAACCCTCTGTCCATGACTTGATCAGGATAGAAAAAATGCAATACTGTAAAATTTTTAATATCTGCTACTCCAAATGGCACAATACAATTAAAATTTATTTCAGGAGCATAGGGTGGACGAATTCTTTAACAACTTTGTCGATAAGATTCATTTCTTCTATTTTGATTGATTGAAAATTCAAAAATACTTTAAATAACTAGAATGTGCAGTATTATGTCAAAGTTTTCTAAGGTTTGTTGTCACATTCTCTTCATGAATGCCAATATCTCCAGAAATATTTTTTTTTCTATAGCTTTGTAACCATAGGGAAAATTTTTACCATAGAAAATGTAAGCCTGTATTTGTAAAAATAGATGAGTAAACGTCTTTACCTTTGAATTAGTATCCCTCAACAAAGAATTGGTGTGAAATAAGTAAATAATTTTGCAAAAAATTTACGAAATTTGTATGAACATATTTCAAGTCTATTCTAAATTATTAATTATATTTTCAGTAGTTCAAACTTAATGAATATTTGACTCATCACATGAAGGAAACACTAACAGGTACCGAATATGAATTTATTTATATTATAATACAAACAGACAAAGCCTACATATATATTCACAGTATAATGCATTTATGATTGATTATATCTAAACAATCACAGAACATCGAGAATATCTACATTGTACATTTTGTAAAAAGTTCAAATAAAAGTATTGTTACAATAATATTTGGAACATTTATTGGTACATGCAATAATACATTCATGATGAATCGTAATATCAAGATTATCTACATCTTAAATTTCGTTAAAACAAGTATTGATACAGTAATATTTGGAACATCTATTAGAACATGCAATGATCCATTCGATACATTAATGATAAATTTCAACATCATAAATCTAGTTAGAAAAGCTTAAATAAAAATATCGATACAATAAGTAATATTTGGTAAATGTAAATCCATTCGATAAATTCCAACATCGAAAATATCTACAACATAAATAGAAGTATCAATACAGTAATATTTGGAACATCTATTGGTACATGCAATAAATTATCCATTCAATACATTACTGATAAAAAATAATTCCAATACAGTAATATTTGGAACATCCATTGCTTGATCCATTTTGTAAACTGTACAGATGCCAGATGAACATGAAAAAAAAAGATTATGAAAGTAGTCCATGTCAGGTGGAGTTCTAATTAATTAGTAGAAAAAATCAAGTCTGCTCCACAGTAAGAAGCATTTATTTCTAGGAAAGAAAATAGCAATGCATTTCAGCAAAGTATTTTTCCATCTTCAGGGTCTCTAAAATATACATAGAAACGATACAAGGGTGAACATTGTAAAAATTGGTAGAAGACTTAGCACAAAAATAAACATAACATCACCGACTTACACAAACATTGAACTTAAAATGTAAACTCATTAATTCAGTCGATAACCTATGTTATATCAATCAGTTAACATTTTAACTTCAATGTTTGTGTAAATCAGTGATGTTATGTTTATTTTTGTGGTAATTCTTCCATCAACTTTTACAATGGTCACTCTTGTATCTTTTTTATGTATATTTTAGAAGCCTGAAGATACAAAATACCTTGCCAAAATGAATTGCTAATTTCTTCCCTAGAAATAAATGCTTTTTACTGTGGAGCAGACATCATTTTTTCTACTAATGAAAAAAAACTTGATATTTTTTTCAAAGGATAAACAATAACTTTTTTAATGAAAAATCAAAGTGGTTTCAAATATAAATTAGAAAAAAAACAAGCATTTTCACTTTATATTTCTTATGAAATAACCAGAGGTTGTGAAGTATCCCATGTTCAATTTTGATATAAAGTATCATTTAACCAATATATTAGGAGAAATTTTGACAAACTTGAAATAACTAAATAAAATAATCCTCACCTTCATTGGCAAATGCTCCACTGGACCAATCAAAGGAGCTTGCGATCTCAGGGATTACACAGTTCTTTGATATATTCTGTGCATGTGCTGAAACATATATATATATATATATATATATATATATATATATATATATAATGCCTGTGGCTTCCCGTTTCCCATTATCTCGTTTGGGTGCCATAATTGATTTTATAGCAAAAGTAATTTTCAAGTTAGGTTACACACGAATTCTTCATTTATAATAGAGAGCCAAAACACCAATGTTCATGACCGTAACTCAAAATCTAACCGAAACCCCATAAAAAAATGTACCCCTCATTTGACCCCTTTAGGGGCTGAATTTCAAAAAGAAAAGCTCAAATACCAGTTTTTATGACTTCAACTAATGGTACATCCATACAAACTTTCACCCAAAATGATTTCTGAATATGCTTTTCTATTGAAGTATTCCTGCGCTTGAAGATTTTTTTCAAATTGAGCAGTTTAGGACCAATAATTACTACACTTTATCGAATCTGCGATACAAACTTGAATAATCTGAAATACAAACTTAATTGGCAATCAGAAATACTGCCCTAAAATGAAAATACAAATGTATAAAGCTAATTCATGGATAAATTCTAAACAAATTTGTCATCACTAAATATGGGTTTTGATAAATTGACTACAGCACATACTATCATGAAAATGTTATCAATTTGAGGTATCAAAGAATATGGTAATGGTTTGCCGAAAATCTCAAGTTTTTATTCGCTGATTGACTATTTCAATGTGAACTCTTGCCCATGCAATTTTGGTGTTTAATAAAGCTCCTTCTTTGGAAAATTGTGATTTATTCTTTAGAAAAGGTACCTGAATGATCCTCATGCCACATTCATCTGTAATATCTGTTATTATAAATCCTTTGTCTTTCATTAAGTGATCTTTAAAAACTTCAAACTTCTCAACTATTCTACTTTGTCTAAATATTTCCTTATCAGAACTCCTTCCACCATAAGCTTTACTAATATATGTAATTAGACCACCAGGAGTGACTGCTGTCATGATTTTAATGTATGCCTCTTTTTATATAGAGAATAAGTTCTCAATCTACAATACAAACATCTCTGTTCAACTGGTATCACGGTACAGTCAATAACTGCTCTTACATTCTGAAAAGGAGCGAAACATTTTGGCATATTTTCTGATATCTCATCCTTAGTTGGCCAAGTAATTATTGCCAATATAATCAAAGTTCCATTGAATATATAATTCTACATATTGGCTTACTTATGTTGAAAAGAACTGATAGGACAACATACCTCATAGTTGTTTTTAATTTAATGAATGTAATCTCTTATTGAAAGTTCATGCTTACCCCATCTTTCAGCCAGAATTCCTTCCTAAGTTTTACATTTTGCGGTTTCATATGTCCTAGAAGCTGTTACTCTTCCAAACCATAACTCATACCAAGTAGAACATTTCAACTGGTTTCTCGTTATTTGTTCAGCCATTTCACATGCCAAATCAGTCATAAACTCAAATCTGCAGTGCCATTAGAATTTTTGTTGTGAAAATTGAGGGCCAATCGGTATATGGCTAGATTTTCAAATGGTTTATTTTCGAAAAATGAAAATATTCCCCCAGTTCCTGATAAACTCTTCACTTTATTCAGAAATTATCCTTGTCTGTTTCTTAATTCAGGAATTTTTCTGTTCATTAGAGCCTTCAATTCAATAATTTTATACTCTTTCCCCATTGTTGATAATTTTGATTGTTTCCAGTAGCATGTCTGTGAAGTTACAGAGGGTTCTTCACTTCTTCTATGGAGCCACATCAAAAATGCCAGTCCATGTTTACATCCACCTGGAAAACACAATGCATTGCATGAAACACATATTATCAGATTCAGTTTTAGAAAAAAAAATTATGGATCTTCCCAAAATTCCAAGTTTTTTTGTCCCAACAAATTCTTCAAATTGGCCTTGGGCATTCTTGATGTTATATGAATACCAAATATATTTAATCTCATCTGAATTGTCAAAACATTTTTTCAATATACACATACCTTCAGAGGCCGAACAGTCTAAACACGGACATTCTAGGACATTGCTTCTTCGTCTACCTCCACCAAACAATAAGTAAAAAAATTGTGGATTTTATGTTCCGGTGTGAGCTTTGCTTTCACATTCCAGACGTTTTCTTGGCGTTTCAACTGTATGTAGCCAACAGCATTATCACCACTGGAGTCACTGGTAGATCTGTAAAAAGATAAGATGTGTTGATTTACTTTTTTGATGCGAATAAGTCAGTTGAAAATGATCTCGATATTTATTTTTGCTATATACCTAACACAAATTGCTTACCGTTTTTCGTTTTCACATTTATTATTTCAGCACTCAAGAAAGTCATGTTTGTTAAATAAAAAGAGTCAATCATCTCATAATCCAACCTTGGCGAATTTTCCGAACCTGCTTTTACGAAGCCTTGTTTCATTATAAACACACCAAATCGTTTATGATATTAAGAAATAAAAATAAACATTAATGGTTAACCTCAAATCTCAATATTATTTTCATGGAAACTGTCATTAATATTTGCGGTGTTGCCAATGATCGCTCTTCATCAAAAGGCCCGTTCAGAAACTTTGAATGTTTTAAATAAAGAAAACCGTTGTCGAAATGAGTTTTTTTTTATGAGTCTATCAATAAACAGAGTTCAATTATATATTAATGGTGTATATCAAGCAGTGAGCTATATTTTTGACAAGAACAGTAATGCGTGTTTCTGAACGTGGATTATGGAGGGGGTAGTTTTCGATGAACGTGACGTCACGGGTACTCTTTCAAACGCAATATCTTTTCGAAATGGAAAATATATGATGGCATTCTAAGTCAATTGGACGTTTCATATGAAATACAATCGACCTATATAAGTTTTGGAATTTATTTTTCCTAAATGGAAAGGTCCATTTTGTGAATCTTATTATGATTTATTTTTCCTTGTCGGTTTGAATAAGATCAATTTTTTTTTAATTGTATTCAATATTACAAATTTTTATTTAGTTTAACTCCTCTGTAACTAACCAAAAGCCATATTAATTATTATTTAACTGGACTGATAAATTCGGCAGCCTGCTATTTTCTAAGAAAGGCCCATTTAAGATCGAAACGTAAAAACGTCTCAAATTTAGCAAATAGGTATTGGTCAATATGATATTTGACTCATTCTACTCATCAAATCGACTTGAAATTTGGCATGTGAAAAATTCAAAATGGCCGACATATATTATTGTGATTTATGGTTCAAATCTATTCAAAATCGGTATATGGGGGTTTGAGGTCGACAATTATGTATTTTTTAGTTTTCAAGATGGTGACCAAGTTTTTTTATTGATGATCCGATTCTATTAAAAAAATTATTCTAAGGTGTTTGAAGGGTGGAGGATTATAAATCCAATGTCAATATTGGAAAATTCAACAGGGTGAATGTAAGTTCTGTGATTTTTTATTCAAATATACTGAAAATGGATACAGGAAAATTCAAGAGCTCAAGATTATGATAAAATCGACAAATTTAGTTTTTTAGGGGCGTAAATAACGAATTTTTGGTCGAAATCCAGAACTGAAAATCTTGCAAGACAATGTTCACCACTTTCAATAATCTAATCAATAAAATATGCATGTGGTAATCATTCGGGTGGTACAAATGCATTCTGCTATTTGTATGCGGAAAAAAAATTTACGGTCGAGTTTTCTGATTTATGGGCCGATTCTATTCGATATTGGTATCCAGAATTTTTTGGGGGCGGAGATTATGAATTTTTAAAATGAAATGTTGTCACTGTCACCCCTATTTATTTACGTGAGGTGTAACGTTTTTGCACTTCACGGTAGTATGCATCTAGCCTCAGGAAATCAGGAATTTGTTCAAAATACCATATGCAAAACCTCCAAAATATTGTGCTTATTATTTTTTGACGTTTCTCAAAACCAAAACCTACAAACTTTCAATTTGAGTCATTTATGTACGTTAGGGCCAATCAAAACATCATTATAGTAGGAATTTTCTACCCAGAATATTCCCGCTAGAATTGTCGAAGTATTTTGTTATTGACTGACAACATCGAAATTGACGCCTAGCGACTTGACAGATTTGACGCCCGTCATCAATTTTCATAAGTATGGTAAAATGAATAGAAATATTAAATAGGGAAAGTGTTTGAACGGGTATAAAGCGCAAAAAAGAAGGTATCATGAAAAGAGAGATATGTATTACCTACGTATCACCTAGACTCGTGGAGTCTGCAGTCGCACAATTTCATGATGAAAAATGTTTCGGGCGTATCTCTTCACCTTACAACTGGACAACTATACTGTGGACGTTGTTCCAAACGAATTAAAATTATTATGATATAAAATGATAGCTTCCGTATGTTTATGTTTGCAAAATTCGAAAAGTAGTCGATTGATTGACGTGAAATTTTGACACAACCTTGCATTTCAATATGCGCGTGTTTTTATAATGAGTTTTTTATACGTTTTTTAGAAGATTAGAATCTTCACGAAATGAATAAATCTAACTTCTCTAATGGGTAATTATACGTCGCATGCTCCAGAGACGGTATCTGATCTTTATATTCATGCAAAAAATGGACAAACAAAAAATGTAGTCCATTCACTAACTTTACAAAACAATTTTTTTTTTCTGTGAATACTTTTTTTCTTCATTTCCTTTCATTCCACTGCATAGCCACAGCAACGCAAAGCAGGGTATTGAATTGAATGATGTGTTTCCTCGGTAAATCTTGTAATTTATAAATATGTTGAATTTAGAGGTTGGAAATATAAACTTTTTGTTAAAATTCCACAATTCAGGTTGTTGGACAAATTCTATGATTTATGTTCATATTTAAAAAAAAAATGTATTCCGAGGTTTTTGGGGTGGGATACTAGGTACAATTGTTTTGTCAAAATTGAAAATTCGAGATGACGGACAATTACTGATTTGGCAAACGAGTTATGTGATTTATAGTTGGAATATATTGGAAATTGGTAGCTGGGGGTTTCTGAAGGTGCGGATTACGAATTATTCATGCGGGGCTAAAAAAATTACACTTCGCCTAACTCGCTTCTCTTTTGAGAACGTCATTGGATAGTTTCATATGTGTTGCTTTCAGGTTTTCCATTTTACATATTTCCCCCTGGAATTCCATACTTTTTTTTTAATATACCGTGTGCATCATATGTGATTTTTTTACCATTATCAGACTAAGTGATTTGACCTTGCCAATAGTTTTCGCTTGAAGAATGATGGCAAATTACGTACAGAATGATTCCTGCGATGTAGTAGACTTGCCAAATTTGACAATTAAAAAAAAACATTTTTTCTCGGAATTTCGAAAAATATTAGTTTGTTAGTATGTTATATATTCAGGCGAAATCTTGCTAGTCAATTTTGAAACACTTCCGGTCATCCAATCGTAATTTGGTATCTGTTTGGCATTCGGGTGGCAATGCATTATGATATTTTTATAAGCGAAAAATTGGTTTTCAGGGTCAGAGGCCAGATGCCAGAGCCCTTCGGATCTTTGACTGGTGACTACTCCGTACTGATGAGGGCCAAAACCGGCATGCGGATTGTTAGGCGGACCTGGCATAAATTAAACATAATCAAGTTTATCGAAAGAAACATTTGAAATAAATTGTCATTGTCAATGGAAGTTTGCACAGATTTTCAGGTGGATATCATTCAATATTCTGCGTGGTATTTGCCAGGAAAGTAGTTGTTTTTAGCTTGTTTCAATTTATATTGAATTTTTGTGAAGTTGACTCTTAAGTCCTTTGTTTCTAATATATTTTTTAATATATTGTTGCGAACTCAGGCATTTACATATCGTTAAGAATTTTCAGGATTGTTAAAAACTAGACAGTCAACAAAAAATATCAAGTTATCAATTATTCAACATAACTGAACAACCAATTATATAATGACTGATTGATCGTGAGATAAATATTCGGTTCGAGATTAATATCAGCTATAACATTTATGAACGACACAATCGCACATTCCACACTACATGTCACCTCTCTATTCTATCTCTATATAGAAAATTACATTTTCGTTGCTTCAAATAGGTATTTTGTGCCGACACTCGCTATTCTCCCAATAAAAATTTATATCGCTGCACTTGTTCGCCCCTGATTCATAATAGGGAACACGCATGTGTCCCTTTTCTGAAATATTTTTATTTGCACCTGAATATTGCCACCTAGAAAGTTCAGTAGGAAACTTGGAAATCGATTTTTTTTTAATGTTTTTCGTAATTCCAAATTGAAAACGCCAATTTTTTCATAACATTCAAAAACCTACTCCTAGCGCCTCTGATGGACGTGTGCATCATTATCAAGCTATCTGTTATAAATGAATACTTATGGAATTCAAAATTAGATGCCAGTGCCAGAGTGGCGAAAATTCAAACCAGACATACGTACATTGTTTATCTGTTTTCTCAGAGATTATACACTTGTGTTTGGAGTTTTTCTTAAAATATTTCCTTTTGGTATTATTGACCAGTTTTTTTGTGTAGTGTTATTCATTTCAAGACTCTAGTGAAGTGGTGTATTTAAATCTTAAGACAAAATCATTTGTAAAAACTCACTCTGAAGGAGACAAAGTATGTGCTAATCTTTTTCGAAGTTTCTGGACAGCTTAGTCAAGTCATCGGGAATTATTGTTATGGATTATTTTGAAGAAATGTTACACATTATTTGTGAATGTTCGAATCAAAAATAAAACTAACAGAAATAGTTTTTTTATTTCATTCATTCACTCTTTTTCCATACTGTATGAATAATCTTCGGTATGTTGAATAATATATCTTTTTTCTCTTCCTAACTCTCTTTTTTTTCTCTCAACTCTCTTCAAAGGTTCCCTTTTTCACTTTTTTCTTGGCCACACACGATACAGGAACATTTTGGGAAGAATCTGTATTCTTCTTCAAGATCCCAAGAGAGGGGCACCGATGGCTGGTCAGGTTGACGAGAGTCTTATCCATACCTGAAGCCAAGCACCGTCGTGCGTGGTTAGTACTTGAATGGGTGACCACCAGACAAGGAAGTTCCACGTTAAATGGCCTAACAACTGTAGCGTAGTAGCATATTCGCAGCTGCAGGCGTCTTATCGAAGATCACGAGATAAGACGATAGATATGCCGTCCTACGGAGGGGACGTTAGGATGGCGGTCCCGAGTTCATAGATGTTGAGCTCGTTAAAGAACCCTACCTCTGAAACAACAGAGGATTCGGCAAAATTTCCGGTTGGGAGGAGTGTGCTCACCGGCGTCGGTGTTTAGCCTTGGTAGCAGAAATAGACCGACATTAAATAAAGAAGGAAAAAAAATATCCCAAGAGCTCATCGTCTGTCTATAGACGCACCCAATTCTAGATTAGTCTACACCAGTACGTTACATTCATTTTCTCACGGAAAATGATAAAAACTTATTCCAGTACGACGGGATCACAAAAGATTCGACAAGTTTTAGGTATACAATGGCTAAAATCATATAAACATCAATGTTTCGAAAAGTAAACAATGTACTTATGTATAGTTTCAACAATTGACACCAGAAGGAGTATCCGTTATTTTGAATTCCCAATAGGTATGAAATGCATTCAACGAGGTGAAAACAGTATTTCATCTGGACATTTGGAAATGTGTAATTTGGATCCTGGATTACGAATAATAGGTCCAATTCCTTTCAAACCATCTTTGAAGTTTTTTTTTTTTTTGTCAGTTCGGAGAAAATTCAGTTTTAAAAGTGATATTCATAATATTCATCTCCTGAATGTATTTGTACCAATCATACCATGCCAAGTATTTTATCCACATTTTTTTTTTTTTGTTAGCATTAAATATAAATTGCAATCACTTAGGTGTCTGTGATTGCAGACAGGCGCAAAACAATGCAGTATATCAAGTTTTTTCTCCACCATCAGAGCACACTGCATCATTAGGTGCGTTCGGCTATTTAACGCCGAGTTGAAGTGGCGTAAGAGTAGATTCTTGTCACGTGACTTAGGAGTAAAGGAGGCGTTAAATTTAAACCCGAACGACCATGAACGTTCGGAGCAAAACAAAGACAAACAGCAGGTATTCATTTTGGATTTTTGGGCTTGATTTTATTTTTTCAGGCCCGTTGCTACTGATAATACCCAAAAGTATAGTGATCTTTTTATTTTTTTATTTCAAGCAATAATAATGAACAATTATATTTTTGGTAATTTCCAATGTAGTGATTTTTTTAAGACGAAGATGAAGGAACATCATAGAAAATATTGAAAACTTTGCGGAAATTACTGTGTTCCATTTTAGGGACAATCGATTAAAAAAAAATCGTATGACGCCAGCCGCATTTGAATATTTGCTCAAGAAAGTGAGGTGTTCACAATGTTAGAGGTAACAACGTCGTAGGTCGTTTTATTTAACTCCATTTGAAAAATAGTAATATTTACTAACAATGATAAAGACAATTCATATGGCAAATTCCATAATTGACGCAATCGACAGATACCTACCACACAAAATATTTCTGGAGGTGGAACTTTTTGAGTGACCTCCATTCACTCCACTCCGTATAGCCGAATTCAGGAGGAGTCACACTACTTACGTCATAAAGCCATACCCAAATGGCCGGAATCCGAATGGAGTGACTCGTAGTGCACGGAGTGAGCAAGCCGAACCCATCTATTATGTATGTCTGATACAAAGATCTGAGACCTGAGATCTCATGTATGTTTATAAAATTGAATTTCTCGCCAAACTTTGCCTCCTCCAATCAATAACGGAATGAAGCTAAGACAATCTTCCATCGAATTTGCCCACCAATTTTATATTTATCAATAATTTTGAAAATATACAATTTCATTGTAAAATTTTGCTTGTTGAGAAATGTGCATTGGATCCTAAGATCTTCAATAAATCTTGAGGAATTTGCCAAAGCTTCTTAAAACAGGCGAGAGATTCGCGTAATTTTTAGACCCATAAGAAATGCATAGTCAGTATCCACTATATCTACAAGAAGTAAAGTGCAAAAAGGTGAAGGGTTGACTATGCTTAATGTTACCAATGCACCTGTTGACTATAAATGTTTCGATGATTTCAATGAGTTAGTAGAACGCTTGAAAGAACTGATCTCTGCAAATTCTGGTGGACACACGGGATTGAATAATGGAATCATAAGCATCTTCGAGGAGCTCCGTGAGGCGGGAATAAAAAAATAACAACATTATGTGCCCAACCATAGCAGTATGCCTATTAATAAATTTGGAACACATTTTCTATCCGAATCGCAAATACCATATCCAACACCTGATATTGTGTCAGCGCTTCCACTAACCAGCACTCCTTTCTATATTTGGGATTCATCCTCATATCATAGCACCTGCATTTTCCATTCGAGAGCAACTCGAGATCTCACAAAAAGTGTTAGTTATTTCGTGTTGGATAATGGTACAACTTCTTACACATTCTCTGTGTCCGGTAAATTGGAAAGTATTTTGACATATCCAGTGGCTGTATCTGTTTATTCAAATGAAAACACTGCGGATGTTGCTTCAGTCGCTGATCTTCTGGGAACATATTCAAATGAAGGGGATAAAATTACGTTTTTAATGGGTCAGCAACAACACAACACCCTTTTTGTAGAAGTTATTCTTCAGTGTCCTTCAACTAAAAATGAATAAAATAAAACAAGAAGTCGTAATCAAATTGCATAAACCAGCCCAAAAAATATTGGCAAAAAAACAGAAGGCGACATGTCATCATCAAAGGTTTACATGAAGATTTGGAAGGAAATGATTCCCTGCTCTAAATTTAATAGTGATAATAGGTATATTTTGCTTGTTATAAACGTATTTTCCAAATATGTGTGGTGTGAACCGGTTAAGAGAAAAACTGGACTTCATGTCAGTATAGCTATGGGAAAGATTTCAAAAACTATGAGAGTTAAACCCAAAAATCTGCAAACAGATATGGGAAAGGAGTTTTATAATAAGAGTTTCAAACAGTTGATGGAAACATAGAAAATCAAACACTACAGTTCTTTCTCTACTCTCAAAGCTAGTATCGTGGAACGTGTTATTAGAACTTTGAAAAGTGAAATGTGGAAACAATTCAGTCTCCGGGGAAATTACAAATGGTTGGATATTCTACCTGATATTTTCGGATATTCTACCTGATATTGTTTCACAATATAATGATACGGTTCACAGTACAATTCAAATGAAACCTCAGGATGTTCGAAAAAAACACGAATGTCAATTACTCCAACACGCTTAAACCAATATCAAAACAATAGATCTTAGTAAACGAAAATTGAAAATACATGACCATGTCAGAATTAGTAAATTTCGTGAGAAATTTTCCAAAGGTTATGTTCCCAATTGGTCGAATGAAATTTTCACTATAAAAAAAGTATATGAATCAAATCCTGTGGTATATTTTCGTGAATATCAGAATTATAACATGATTCATGGTGGATTCTATGGAGAAGAACTTCAGATAGTTACATCTCCTGAATGTTCCTGGTTGAAAAAATATACGAAAAAAAGGAAATAAACTTTATGTCAAATGGTTAGGATTGTCAAATCAATATAATTCATGGATATCCAAAAATGATATTGTCCAATAGAATAAACTAGGTTTTTGAATTGTTTTTTATTTATTAATTACAAAATCTTCCATATTTTGTCTATGTACAGGAGTCAAAACTACATTAAGTAAAGTTGCAATTGTTTCTATACGTCTTTTGAAATGTATTCGTTATATAGAATCCAAATACTCTCAACTTTTCTTTCTTGCTTCCTTATATGCGAATCTCCAGGTTATCATATATGGTGGATTGTGTTTTGGATTTCATCAATGGTTACTTTCTTCATGATCTCTCCGTACATTCAATCACAATACTTTTGGGGTAGTGATATTGAATTCTAATGTCATATTTATATTTTCACTGTTGCGATTCACTTCTGGCTTTAGTTACGCTACAGCGTTATTAAAATATCACCACTAAGTTTTGCAAGTCCATTCTTGAGAATTTGGAAATATGATTCATACTGTTGTTTTTTCAAAATATCCCCTCTATAGTCCATCAGTGGTAGCAGCTCCCATAACATGCAGACTGTTTCCAAACCCAAATGTACTGAGGAGTAGCCCTTCATAATCTTCATAACTCTTCCATTATTGAACTGCTTGAATTTGATATTAAATTTGTGGTCTTCCAATGTTTCTGGAGGATTCAATGAGTACAATAAAGTTGGTTATCACTCCTTGGTATGTTAAAAACTGTTTCCACTCATCTTCTAAGAATACCACTCGATCTCCTTTATTTCCAGTGATTCACAACCACAAATTTGCTTTTTGATTTATTTAGAGGGAATCTTCTCTCACCCACCACTACATTTTCATTCAATTAATTTTCACTTGATACATCGAACGTGAAACCTATTTGATCCATTTTGATTGTTAACTGTTCGTTCTGCAATATTCCACTCAATATATAATCATAGAACTGGTTTGTAAGTTTAAGAAGAGGAGGGGTTAATCGGTTGTTCCAAGGAGGGGTAAACCGGTTATTCCGATGAAGGGTAAAACTGATTATTCAACCTTGACCGGTCGTTTACCCGGTCATTCAACCTCCTTTGTTCCGTCAGTCGACCGGTCATACCGGTTTGTGACCATGGAAAACCGGTTACGGAATGCAGAACTGTCATTACGACACTACTAATAAACAACGGAACATTAGATATAAATCAAAATCACAATAAATATTCGAAATGCCTGTATGCACGCATCCAATCTTCTTCTCATTGATTCGCGCACTCTTTGGGAAATTCCTGAAGTATTTTGAATCGTTATACAAGAGTTAATTTTTCGATTACTTAATTGTTCTTCATTTTGGATAGGTGTCTGGTAAATTGGGGATTTTAGATGTCCCCACAGGAAGAAATCCAAACTGTTAAGGTCTGGTAACCTAGGGGGCCATGGTTGAGGCCCTCTCCGACCTATCCAACGGTTGCCGAAAGTTTGATCTAAAAATTCTCGCGCTTGGATGGCTACAATGTGCCGGGGCACCGTCATGCATTAACCACATTTCATTTCGTAGTCTAAGCGCACATCTTCCAGTAAAATAGGCAAACCTTCTTCAAGAAAATGACGATATCTCTCCCCGTTTAATCTTCCCGGAATAAAGAATGGACCTATACCAAGGATTCCTGCCCGCACGTTAAGAGAGAACTGTTCTTGGAAATGTAATTCCTGGGTTTTCCATGGGGGTTTTCCTCTGACCACAAATAATTGTTGTGAAAATTGCGTATAGCGTTGCGTGAGAAATTTGCTTCGTCGGTTAACAGGATTTGATTTTCAAATAAAGGATTTAGATAAAGGCATTGGAGAAACCAACGACAGAAGTTGATATGTAACGGAAAGTCACGAGGGAGTAGTGCCTGAACTCTTTGAATTTGGTAGGGATATAACAAATTATCAATTAAAATTTTCCATACCAGAACATGAGAAATGTTTGACGTCAGCGCTATTTTTCTGGAGCTTGTTTCCGGGTGTTCTCCTACCAGATTAAGAACTGCTTTCTCGGCTGGGTTTTCTCCTGTTTCCCTTAACCGATCGTGAATTCTTGAAAACATTTCTGAAGTTGGAGTTGTGCGGTTCGGATAAGGCTCCTGATACAAACGTCTAGCCTCATATGCAGCAAGTCAGCATACTCTGCATTGGTAAAGTTTACCATTTTTCAACAAATAATCACAATAATGATAAATGAAACTATTTAACTATGCGTCAACATATTATTTTTGACATGATAGCACAAAAAAACATTGGAATAAACTTACTAGCCTACTTGATACTTTTATTTTCGGAGAGTTCGCGAATCAATGAGAAAAAGATTGTAGGCATCGATTAATTTAAATCCAAATATCTTGTAGCGACTTTTGAAAAGCATACCTTTTTCACGTAAAAATGACAGAGGAATCGATTTTTCTTCTAGAAAATGTGATACATACATGCACGACAAAGTTGTGACTCCCCAAAAGAGACAAAAACGTGTAGGCGGTGCCCCCTATAATTAAGGGCCAAACTAAGATCAAATTTGAATTTCTCTTATTGAGAATCCCTAAATACCAATTTTCGTCCAAATATCGACATTATTTTAAAATTTATTCACGAAAAAACAAAATAAAAATACATTTTTAACACCTTGTATATAAAAAATGAAGGCCTTGCGGACCTATGCTTTTATGAACTTTCCACCTTATGAATAACTGAGGAAAATATCGGACACTTATTACATAACACCCTATATATATATATATATATATATATATATATATATATGAGCTGCTCAGTGGAATAACGGCCTAAGCCACTTAAAGGTGATATGGAAATAAACGTATAAAAAGAATGAGTGAATTTTTCAAAATTTGTATTTCAACTTTACGTAACATTTCCAATAAACTTCAATTATAGCCCAAATAAATGAAGTAAAAGCTAATGTTTCATTAAAAGTATTTCTTTAAATTCAAAAACTAAAAAAAATTTATGTGGTTTGGGACACTATTCAATAAAAATAAAAAAATCTCTTTCAACTGTGGTTTGGGCTCGTAACCGTACACACATCCACTTGGGTTTCTGGCACTTCCTCCAAGACTCCGTTATCTGGAGCACATCATTATCTACGGCACATTCATTGGTCTTTAAATTATTATAAAATGAATAATGAATTTCTGGAATGTATGGAAACAGAGACTGTAAATCTTTCATTTTATTTTTTTCTATTGTTCGTATAGCAGATCTAGTTCAATGTTCTGTCATTCTGAATTTCTAGTTTTTCTTTTTTCGACATTGACAGACATAGATGGTGCTATAATGTCATCGTCCACGTTCGTATATTTATAAAATATTTTATAGGGGTGAGATTTACACAACCGAAATTTTAACCATTCTACTTGTCTTCTTTTGTTATCGTCTAGTTTTCTGTTTGTTATTAACCGTTCTAACTTTTTCGTGCATTTAAAATCAATTTCGGTCATCTTAATTACCTGAAATTTAGGATGCTTCTTTTTTGGTGGTTACAAAATGTTTAAAAAAAAATGTAACAGACAGGAACCAATTTCAGGTGGCCCACGAGATGCTAATCCTTCATGCCATGTATACATGTATGCTTGATTGGTTGTCAAATTATGAATACCCAAGCAATATGTCCATAACTGACGTTTATAGTGAATAATACCCGTAGCAGGAGTGGGGACACTTGAGCCCGGTGGACTTTGGACCCTGGGATCAATTCTATTTATAGACAGGTGCGTACGTCGCTGAAACAATGGCGCATGGCATAGATGAGCGGATAAGTGTTGGCCAGTGGCTGTGGACTGGGAGTAAAATGAGGGTTGGCCCACCTGGGGAACGTGTTCCATGACGTAATCCTGGCGGAGTTGGTAGACGTCAAAGGTCAAAATGACGACGGCAGTCTTCAAGACACCGTTGGATAGCTTTCACCGGTGACCCATGGCCGGAACCTCCTTCAAAGGCCGAAAGTAGGGGGTTGGTCCAGCTAGTGGGGTGCAGACGGTCATATTTTGATTGGCTTGGGTTGAGTTGAATGAGCCCACCGTGGCGTTGGCCCGTGTGAAAATTGATGGTTGGACCGTGGCTTTGGACCGTAGGAAATTTGGGGATTGGCCCACCGTGGCTTTGGTCATGGGTAAATTGGGGTTTATGGCGCAGTATTGTGTATCGAAAACGACTAGAATGGCGCAGTATGGCGCAGTATTGTGTATCAAAAACGACTAGAATGGCGCAGTATGGCGCAGTATTGTCTATCGAAAACGACGAGAATGGCCCTGTATGTGTCAGTTTGCTATACATAGGGCTATCAACGAAATAAATTCAGTATTCAACGTGGCTTTGGCCTGTGGGAAATTTGGAGATTGGTCCGTGGGTAAAATTCGGGGGTTGATCCTGTCAGTAGGGTGCGGATGCGAGATCCGAAAATTTGGGGTTGCCCTGCGAGTGGGGATACAGGATTGGCCCTGCCAGTGGGGTGCGAATGCGAGGTCCCACAATTTGGCGGTTGGCCCACCTCGTTGGGGTCCTTTCGGACAAGAGAGAGAAATAGAGAGAGATGAGAGTGTGCGGAGCGTAAAGATAGACAGGGTGTTTCATTGGCAGCTGAGAGAAAAAACATGGCCGACATAATTCGAGGAAAAAATATGGTTGGTTGTCATCGAAAAAAAACATGACCGTCTGTCATCGGAAAAAACATAGCCGTCTGTCATCGAAAAAAACATGGCCGCTTTGTAAGAGAAAAAAACATGGCCGCTTTGAAAGAAAAAAACATGGCCGCCTGTTATTGAAAAAAAAACATGGTCGCCTGTCATTGGAAAGAACATGACCACCTGTCATCGAAAAAAAAACATAGCCACTGTGTAAGAAAAAACATAACCACTTCTCATTGGAAGAGAAAAAACATGGCCGCATCATTCGAGAAAAAAACATGCCGCCTGTCATTGAAAAAACATGGTCGCCTGTCATTGGAAAGAACATGACCACCTGTCATCGAAAAAAAAAATGGCCACTGTGTAAGAAAAAAACATAACCACTTCTCATTGGAGAGAGCAAAAAATCATGGTTGGCTGTCATTGTGAAAAAACATGGACGTCTGTCATCGGAAAAACATGGCCGTGATATAAGCGTACAGGGTGTTCTTATTGAAAAACCACACCTGTCCACCTTTTGTTATAACATACTGAGTGTTATCAGTCTATTGACCAATAACAGAACAACATCTCAGAGCGGCTTGAGATTTTGTTTCACTCTGTATGTAATGAAGCGGGGGACTTAATTTGACAGTACAATGACCAATTTCAGATTGTTTTGGAATAATAATACAATTAGGACTTGTAATAATATATATATGTATTTTCTTAACTATAAAAACAACTATTGATACACCTGGTATAATTTACTGAGAAAATGTATAGAAAGTCAAAATGAGATTGAATAAACAATAATTTAAAATGAGCAACAATATATGCTGACAATTAAAATAACTGTTCTTCAGTTATTTTAACAATTAATGATAATTTTACTTTTGTTAAATCAATAATTTCTTCTACTATGAAATTAATAATGAAATATTTTCTTATTACACTATACATATATACCTTGCCAAATAAACAGTTTGATTTCTTACCCTCCACTGAAGTAATTCACAATATTTTAATTAGGACCTAATTATTCCGTTTTATTTCCGAATTATATTACGCGTTCACTTGTTGCAATATGATTATTCAGCTTCTTGATGAATATTAATTCCATTCATTTAGTTATTACTGAGATGATTTCTGATGCGTTACTATTTCACTATGATTTCTGCATATAGTTGATTAATTTGCTACTTCCGATAAACTGTACGGAGTCTACGCTTACTACTCGTAGGAAGATGAGACTTCATCTTCTCTAATTGAAATTAAACTTCACTTTCGTTCGCTTCATAATGAAGCATAACTTGCTCTGTACTGACTGACTCGTTCGACAACTGGATTCTGAATGAAGAGAGGAGAGAGAGTTCTAGTATGGAGAATCTTATATATATATAGTGTTGGTATTCAAACGATGCCGCCCTAAAACAATAAAATTATATTTAATGAGTCAGCGAGTACCCCGTTTGAGTTGACACGCCGCCATGATATATCACCAAGCCTATTATCGCTTCCAAAAGACCGCGGGTCATTCATCTGTCCCGACGTACTATTAGTTATGAATGTCTGAAAATATGGTTGGAATTTCGATTGAGGTGCCGACACAAATGATAGAGGAAGTATCGACTTTATGAGTTGTCATATAAATTTTACTATTAATGCGACCGTTTTTGATTTCGAACGAAACTTGATTTATTTTATTGGCATTCTTCAGTTTCAGTTTACATATGGCTATATTTAAAATACTTGATAAGGAGTGCTCATAACAGCCGTCTGTCATCGGAAAAAACATGGCCGCTTTGTAAAAGAAAAAAAACATGGCCGCTTTGAAAGAAAAAAACATGGCCATCTGTCATCGAAAAAAAAAACATGGCCACTGTGTAAGAAAAAAACATATCCACTTCTCATTGGAAAGAAAAAACCTGGTTGACGGTCATTGGAAAGAAAAAAACAAAAATCAAATATACAGAGTGGCTCAAATTACCATGAAATACATGAATTCATATACATTTTGTATACAGGGTGTACCAAAAAGGTCGATGTCTCCGATTCAGCTGATTTTCGACGAGGCAATGTGAATCGATGTACTTGAGCCATTTTGGCACTTGAAAATCAAGTGAAAAAATGAAAAATCCAGTTTCCGTCCTATCATAGCAAGTGGGGTGTCAAATAGAAGGAGAACACCCATATAATCTAAATTCATCAAGCTCAGCCCTCCAACTTCATTGTAGAACAATAAATTGCTATTTGATAGCCTTAAATTACATGAAATAACAAAACCAATACTCAATTCGTATTGGACTTATCGAGGACAGTTCAAATTCATCAAAAACAAACAAATGTTAAAATTGAGGTTCCGAACCCACGACCGTCAAATCTCCAAAATTCGATTCCGATAATTTTGGTATCATTGGATTTGTACCGATGTCAAGGTACATAATTAAACATTTTCCGGTGTCAAAAGGGCAGTAGGAGCGAACTCCGTTATATTTGGGCGCACAACCTCGTGCGCATACTCTGAGAAGAGGAAATTCAATGGTCTATACGTATTATTGACCCGTTCCGATGTACTCGCATCAAAACGTTAGGAATCAGCATAGGAGTACTCTAGAAGCTATGTACTTTTGGAAATTAAACTGTGATCAGGTCTACAAGTTATATAGGTATCGAAATATAAAACTTGCTGGACTGATATATCATCATAGAATCAGAGTTCAGGAAAGTGGGTGATGTAAGCAGCGAATTTTCTGTTGAGTTCACAGCGACATTAAAACAATCAACTTTCGAATTGAAAAAAATAGAACACACTGGAGAATGAAGCACTGAAGAATGAGAAAATGGACTTACTTTTTGATAGATGAACCCAGGCACGAAAAAATTTTAATGAATAGCACGAGTACTGGTAGTCGGAATGAGAACACCGATAGTTGGTCGAAGCATTGATGAATAACTGGTGCGTTGGCTATGTGAAACGTTTTTCCCTCCCAACCATCATGCATACGTGACCGAGCGTTATCAGTATGGCCGGAAGCTATTTCCTGTTTGCGATGATAATGAGAGTTATTATAAACAATGGGGAATCCGCACTTTCTGATAAGAAGTGTTGTTTCCGGTGTTCACTGCAATATTGAATAAAAGTCTAAATATATTAGAATTCGATTCAACCCAGAAAAAATGAAGTTTGTTCAGCCGCACATCGCTGTATCTCTTTCAATGACGAATCCAGCGTCCTAGGCCTTTTCGAAATTGAAAAAGGCATTCTAACCCACTACGTTATGATTAAGCCACTGGTGTCACTGGGGGCGCTGGTGTCCAGGTCAGCGGCCATTGTGGGTAACGTGTTATTGGTCAGTGGGGTGTAGACGGCCATATTGGAGGCGGAGCGTAGGGTGGGCACGCTATTGGTGGGTGCAGACGGACATATTTCGAATCATCGGAAAAGAAGCACTTCCGGTCTGTTGAAAATAGAGATAGAAGAATACTAATGCTCAATTCGGATAGGCCACATCGAACAGATTCCAAATCCGTCAAAATCTCATAAACCGGAAGTGACCACTGATTTCGACGCGATAAGGGAAATTTTGGTGTCAATGAATTCTTCTCGATACCAAGAATCATAATTACGTATTTTCTGATAGCAAAAGGGCACTAGGAGCTAACTTCGTTATGGAATGAGATACAAAAGGGTGCGAGTACTCTATCAAGACAACTTTGACTGAAGAACATGGATATGAACGTCGGTTCCGATGCCTAAAGGCAAATAACCAAGGTCCAAGAACCAAGACCCCTAAAAAGACAGTTTCTCTCCGATCCCAGCTCTGTACCTTTTGGGTATGAAAAATTAATAAGAATTTGTAATGTGTGTGGTCAATTTTCACAAACTTCGTTACCACAAACACAGTTTGAGATGAATTATGACGTCACCGACAACGACAATCTGCTCAGAGAGGTGAACAAAATCAGTGAATATGTTGGATGACATTCTTAATTGTTGAAAAGTCTCCCAATTTCGAAGAATTAATGAACCGTCTTTATTAAATTAGAGACCGTAGTACGTGCTGTCGAAAATTTCAACGAATTAATGAATCGCCTCCATTGACTTGGAAGTCTGTATTCGTGCTGTTGAAATAGAAGAGAGGCAACATTTTCCATTAAGTATTTCCTCCATCATCTTTATTGTTCCAAATGGTAGGCCTATCAGTTATCGATATTTGAGATTCGTCCTAAATAACGATAACGAGTGGGGATTCCGAAGGCTTGAACCTTCATAACGAGGCCGTGTACACCTCCAGTCTTTTGTAAGACCTCCTCCTGGGGTTGGCCGTGGAAAACGGTGTGTTTGTATCGGTTTTTTCACATTACATCAACATGAGGACTGACGTCACAGTGACACCATTCTTTCAACAGAGGTTCCAGGTTATTTATACCCATATTTGGGTTGAGTTGGATTGGGTTGGGTCGGGTTGAGTTGGGTGAAAAACAGATGTAAAAATAACATATTTATTTATCATCATGTACAGATATAATTTTTGATAGTAGAGTCTTTAATTACTGTAAAAGTCCTTCGGCGGGGCATGGTATATCAAATAAATTCCAGTTCAATTGTCCTGCTGAGACTTTCCGGGTGAATTCGTTATACTTGTAATATGTATCTCGACGAAAGAAATATAAATGCCCATCGATGTATCTGAAGACCGGTACGCCTCGGAAAATGTTACTTATTCACCCTCTACTTTGAATGTCATTTGGGGTATTATTGAATTTAATGTAAAATTGGCTATAAACTAACCAATAGTTGGCTCCTGTGTTCGTTTGGAATACAGCATTGATCTCCGTTTTATCAGACATCTGTAGCATCTATATGTTTCGGCTGTGTAAATCCGGGGATGATGCCGTCATCGATGGCTATTATATTTCCTTCTGCTTTTTAATAAATATGTGGAATCGGTGCCGTTGACTTTTTTTTTATACATCCTGTCTTCAAAATATATATTCATATTCCTCCTTTAAGATGACAATATCAGCCTATGTGACACCCTGGATGCTTGTTTTTTCGATCCTGTCGGGTACTCAATGTGATTTTCACGAAATTGTTTCATTGGTCGAAATAGCTCAGTTGGAAGAGCGATAGACTGAAGATCTGGCGGTCCCTGGTTCGAACCCAGGTTTCGACATTTCCCGTTTTTTGTTCAACTCCGCATGATATACATGCAAACTTCTCATATTCATGTTCTTCAGTCAAAGTTGTCTTGATAGAGTACTCGCACCCTTTTGTATCTCACCCCATAACGAAGTTAGCTCCTAGTGCCCTTTTGTCATCAGAAAATACGTAATTATGATTCTTGGTATCGAGAAGAATTCATTGACACCAACATTTCCCTTATCGCGTCGAAATCAGTGGTCACTTCCGGTTTATGAGATTTTGATGGATTTGGACTCTGTTCGATGTGGCCTATCCGAATCGAGCATTAGTTTCCTTTTATCTCTATTTTCAACAGACCGGAAGTGCTTCTTTTCCGATGATTCGGATACATCCGAAACGTCGACATTTCTGTTTTAACTCGACGACAAGTGCCATTCATGTTGAATTCACCCAATAGCATGCCTACCCAACCTCCGCACCCACATCCAACATGGCCGTCTGCAATCAGCCCCACCCAACGCACGTCCACCTCCAACATGGCGGTCTGCACCCATCCTACCGCTGTCTGCAACCAATAGCATGTCAGACCAACCCAACTCAACCCAACCCAAATATGTCCGTCTGCACCCACCAATAGCGTGCCTACCCTACGCTCCGCCTCCAATATGGCCGTCTACACCCCACTGACCAATAACACGTTACCCACAATGGCCGCTGACCTGGACACCAGCGCCCCCAGTGGCTTAATCATAACGTAGTGGGTAAAAATGCCTTTTTCAATGTTGAAAAGGCCTAGGACGCTGGATTCGTCATTGAAAGAGATACAGCAATGTGCGGCTGAACAAACTTCATTTTTTCTGAGTTGAATCGAATTCTAATATATTTAGACTTCTATTCAATATTGCAGTGAACACCGAAAACAACACTTCTTATCAGAAAGTGTGGATTTCCCATTGTTTGTAATAACTTTAATTATCATCGCAAACAGGAAATAGCTTCCGGCCATACTGATAACGCTCGGTCACGTATGCATGATGGTTGGGAGGGAAAAACGTTTCACATAGCCAACGCACCAGTTATTCATCAATGCTTCGACCAACTATCGGTGTTCTCATTCCGACTACCAGTACTCGTGCTATTCATCAAAACTTTTTCGTGCCTGGGTTCATCTATCAAAAAGTAAGTCCATTTTCTCATTCTTCAGTGCTTTATTCTCCAGTGTGTTCTATTTTTTTCAATTCAAAAGTTGATTGTTTTAATGTCGCTGTGAACTCAACAGAAAATTCGCTGCTTACATCACCCACTTTCCTGAACTCTGATTCTATGATGATATATCAGTCCAGCAAGTTTTATATTTCGATACCTATATAACTTGTAGACCTGATCACAGTTTAATTTCCAAAAGTACATAGCTTCTAGAGTACTCCTATGCTGATTCCTAACGTTTTTACGCGAGTACATCGAAACGGGTCGATAATACGTATAGACCATTGAATTTCCTCTTCTCAGAGTATGCGCACGAGGTTGTGCTCCCAATTATAACGAAGTTCGCTCCTACTGCCCTTTTGACACCGGAAAATGTTCAATTATGTACCTTGACATCGGTACGAATCCAATGTTACCAAAATTATCGGAATCGAATTTTGGAGATTTGGCGGTCGTGGGTTCGAAACCTCAATTTTAACATTCTTTGTTTTTGATGAATTTGAACTGTCCTCAATAAGTCCAATACGAATTGAGTATCGGTTTCGTTATTTTATGTAATTTAAGGCTATCAAATAGCGATTTATTGTTCTACAATAAAGTTAGAGGGCTGAGCTTGATGAATTTAGATTATATGGGTGTTCTCCTTGCATTTGACACCTCACTTGCTATGATAGGACGGAAACTGGATTTTTTATTTCTTTACCCGATTTTCAAGTGCCAAAATGGCTCAAGTACATCGATTCACATTGCCTCGTTGAAAATCAGCTGAATCGGAGACATCGACCTTTTTGGTACACCCTGTATACAAAATGTATATGAATTCATGTATTTCATGGTAATTTGAGCCACTCTGTATATTTGATTCCTGTTTTTTTCTTTCCAATGACCGTCAACCAGGTTTTTTCTTTCCAATGAGAAGTGGAGATGTTTTTTTCTTACACAGTGGCCATGTTTTTTTTCTTTGTGACAGGTGGTCATGTTCTTTCCAATGACAGGCGACCATGTTTTTTTTCCAATAACAGGCGGCCATGTTTTTTTCTTTCAAGCGGCCATGTTTTTTTTTCGATGACAGGCGGTCATGTTTTTTTCCAATGACAGCGGCCATGTTTTTTCATACAGCGGCCATGTTTTTTTTCGATACAAGCGGCCATGTTTTTTTTCTCAGCTGCCAATGAAACACCCTGTCTATCTCCACGCTCCGCACACTCTCATCTCTCTCTATTTCTCTCTCCTGCTCGAAAGGACCCCAACGAGGTGGGCCAACCCCCAAATTTTAGTACCTTGCATTCGCACCCCACTGGCAGGGCCAATCCTGTATCCCCACTCGCAGGGCAACCCCAAATTTTCGGATCTCGCATCCGCACCCTACTGACAGGATCAACCCCCGAATTTTACCCACGGACCAATCTCCAAATTTCCCACAGGCCAAAGCCACGTTGAATACTGAATTTATTTCGTTGATAGCCCTATGTATAGCAAACTGACACATACAGGGCCATTCTCGTCGTTTTCGATAGACAATACTGCGTCATACTGCGCCATTCTAGTCGTTTTCGATACACAATACTACGCCATACTGCGCCATTCTAGTCCTTTTCGATACACAATACTGCGCCATAAACCCCAATTTACCCATGACCAAAGCCACGGTGGGCTAATCCCCAAATTTCCCACCCAAACCACGGCCAACCATCTTTTACCCCAAGCCACGGGGGCCCACACCCAACTTTCCCACGGGCCAACCCCCAATTTTTCCACGGGCCAACGCCACGGTGGGCCAATTCAACCCAACCCAAGCCAACCAAAATATGACCGTCTGCACCCCACTAGCTGGACCAACCCCCTACTTCCGGTCTTTGAAGGAGGTTCCGGCCATGGGTCACCGGTGAAAGCTATCCAACGGTGTCTCGGAGACTGCCGTCGTCATTTTGACCTTTGACGTCTACCAACTCCGCCAGGAATACGTCATGGAACACGTTCCCCAGGTGGGCCATCCCCCATTTTACTCCCAGTCCACAGCCACTGGCCAACACTCATCCGCTCATCTATGCCATGCGCCATTGTTTCAGCGACGTACGCACCTGTCTATAAATAGAATTGATCGCAGGGTCCAAAGTCCACCGGGCTCAAGTGCCCCCACTCCTGCTACCCGTAGCTGTATTTGGTGTGGTAATGTTTTCATGAGGTCAAACGCAAATATTGTGGTATCATTGTCCAAAGTTTGGGCAAAAATCGTATTCTTATTTAAACCAGACCGCGCAGATTCGACCTTTCTTAAATGAAGTTCCTTCTGAAGTGCGACTTGAGTCTCTTCTATTTGTGTACCGTGCCGTAACTCAACGTTAAACGCATCACATTTTTCACACGTGTCTGAATAGGGTTGTCGAAAATGTAAATTAAATCTCTCAGTAAATATTTTCCCAAATATGATCCTTGATACTGCATTATTTCCCATTTCTTCCTTGTAAAGACTATACATTTTAGCAATACATGAGTCAGGGGAAAGATATTGAGCATTAGGACTCTTTGTTCTTCTGTAGTGACTTCTATAAGTAGGAAATTTCTTAATAAATGAAATAACACCAATCACCGCTCCTTCATTGCTCTTCTTGTTACATGACTGTATTCCTATTTTATCCAATGGAATACAATAGAAATAGTCACAAGGATACTACGGCAGTAAAATAAAATAAACATAACCACAAAACTTATCCAACGACCCACAAAGCATTTTATATCGCTTGTATTTTCACAAGTATGGTGCCACTGTAGTATTGACTAATTGTAAGCAACTACAGTGGCTCAAATGATAATGGGCCACTCTTCAGTATAAAAATATTGCAATTATGTGAGGGGAAGACCTACTGATTCATTTCACTCTATCGTACAACGTCAATAATAAGGTTAGGCCACTATAATTTTGAAAGTTTACGTCCTTCGCCTATAGATGACAGTAGTAACCCTAGTCTGTATATATTGTGGGTTGGGCCATTATTGCGCTGAGAGCTCATATATATATATATATATATATATATATATATATATATATATATATATATATTTATATATATATATATATTATTATAACCTATGGTAGAAGTCCATTGTATCTCAAAGTGGAGTGGTATGATTTTGCGAAGTAGAAAAACTCAAAGTAATCTCCACAATTTAATATCGCAGTTATGTGATGGTGGTTAGGTAAAAAACCATCGATAAGTACATGTTTCGAACCTCTATAGGTTCATCATCAGCTGAATATAAAGTTCTACAATAAAAGAAGAGAAAAGAAGTAAAACCATAGGTAGTGGAGTACAATATGTGTAACTTACATGGAGAAGAAAAAATGATGGGTAAAAACTTATTAATTATAAATCAGGAGTTCATATTTTAAACAAATGACAAAGTGAAGGTTTTGAAATTAATATAACCCTTTTTAATTCTAGGGAGGCTAAAGACATTAGCCAATATAAAATGAATTGACGACATGTGGAACAATGGTAGCAATGAGTGGTGAATGACAGCACACAGGGATCCATCCATCAAGCAAACTGAATTGTCAAAACACCACCATGGAGCGATGACAGAAGAACAACATGCACAGAAGAATGATGAAATAGAAGCAATTCAAACCGAAGCAAATAGTATTCTGTGCAAAGAGCTCAGATGTCACCTATCCATATTTGTAACAATTATTTAATAGCTAAGAGTAGAACATTTATGAATTAAATTAAAGATCAGTGCGTTTATGACAGACTAGTTATTCCAACGAACACCATGAAGTGCGACCTCTACAGAAGATAGGAATACCACAACACGGAGCCAACCGGACTAACACCTGCCCAAACGAACAGATTTACAATGACATAGAACAATCGCTTTATCGGAGATCAAGACAAGAAAGAAATCTAATGAAATGTAAAGCTGGATTTATAGTTAGACGGACTGTAAACGTAGACGCACTGCAAAAAGATCAACTATAGATTTTATGTACTCTTGTTTATAAATGGACGTAAACGCATGACGTAACGTAAGTGAAACGGACTGGAACGGAAGAGTTAATTAGTCACGTTTAAATTCAATGAATAGAGTCTTCATCTTTAAAAAATTATTGTAGGCATTCTCTACTTTTCTATTACGGCTTATGGGTCTTGTTTTGTAACGTCTTACAGGTCTATTCCGTAAAAAGCCGTTATTGAACGATCCGTTATCAAACGACTGTCGGTAGCCGGCTCTTAACGATGCGTGTGAACGATCTGTCAAAAATACTTATTCCTTAAAAGGTGTCGCTAGAAATGACCTTGGCAATTTCAGTAAAGAGATCCAATGAATGTTTTCAGGATGGTTAATGATAATTTTTCGATCCGTGCTGAATGTTGCTTACTTAACAACTGTTATTTCATAATCAAATGTCAGTATAGAATATAGAAGTCTTGTCTAAGATCAGGTATTCGAAGATCCGGGTAGTTTGGATTTTATTAAAAAATCATGAAAAATACCAAAGTTAAAAGAAAACGTTCTTCGAAAACCACCAGAACGCAATATATGTTGTATTTAGAAACCCTTGAAAATAATGAACACTTTCGAACGAATAAATGTATTTATTTTTCTTCAGAATTAATTAAATTGCATATGAAAAATGTCAATACAACTTGCCTTCTATACAATTCTCCACCTAAAATGTTGATTAAACCTGCCATATCAAAATATAAATCCACAATTTCCACAAAACTAGTTCAAGTCGTTAACAAACGGCACCCATTCTATTCCCGTTAGCGAACGATAGACTCTGTCGTTCACTACCGATATCGTAACGACTTTATATTTTTACGGAATACGATTTGACACAAATATCGTTAATATAACGATAATAGTTGGATAACGACATCGCTATGGGTTACGGAATAGACCTGTTAGTCGCATAATTATTGTTCTTCGAGTTTGTCGACACTTTTCCAATGCTACTGCACACAACAACAGTCCCACGACGGCACCAAGAAGCATACCTTCATGTATTTCATAATTCATTGTGACACAGAAAACGAAGTATAGATAAATATTTAGAATATAATACAAATCCAAACCAACACAGGCTGTTTATGATTCGTATAATGTGTAGGTTATGTTGAATATCACTATCACTTCTACCCATGCGCAAAAATTCCGTTCCGTCGATTTATAAATTCAATAATATTTTACAGTCCGTTTGTTACGTATACAGTGCGTCTACGTTACACTCCGTCTAACTATAAATCCAGCTTTAGGGAATTAAAAAACTTTCTGCAATCCAATTGTATTTGTTCGTTTAGAGAAACAACATTCGGATTGTTTATAACAGAATTGATCTAAAAAATTTCAAGAAAATTGAGTAGAGAACCTTTTTGGCAAACGTGTCATTATCAAAGCTGTGATGGTGGTTAAGAATATGGTTAGCAAATAAACTTTTAGTATTATAATCATCTATGTGTGGGTTTCTAGAACTCTCAGTTAGTTTAACATATTCCAAAACTCTTGTTTTTATTTTTCTACCACTCTGTCCGACATATTGAGCAACATCTGATTGTGTTCCCTCACCTCATAATCCATTCCCACAACAACTAACAATAAATTCTAGAGAAAAGCGATATCCTCGAAATGCAGTGGAATCTGTGGCCTCGATAGCTTAGATGGTTAGAGTATGGACTAGAAATCCAAAGGTCGCAGGTTCGATTCCTGCTAAGGAGGATTTTTTTTCTTTAATTCAAAAATTTGTCTGCAATGCCACAATTTTCATTTACTCATATATATTTCACAGACGCTATATTTCTCCTTTGTATTTATATTTGGCAACTTTGTTCAGTGGTCGGAGATCAACACCTGACCCTTGACTGAAGCCGTCAATCCACGGCGATGTTAGGAAAAAGGTAAAATTGGTCTTGATGGCCACTGATAGTACATGAGATCCCTTACCTTCATAATCCATTTCCACAACAACTAACATTAAATTCTAGAGAAAAGCGATATCCTCGAAATGCAGTGGAATATGTTGCCTCGATAGCTTAGATGGTTAGAGTATGGACTAGAAATCCAAAGGTCGCAGGTTCGATTCCTGCTGGAGGATGGTTTTTTTCTTTAATTAAAAAGAAAATAAAAATTGCCTACAAAATGCCACAATTTCAATTTACTTATACATATATATATATATATCTATATATATATATATATATATATATATATATATATATATATATATATATATATATATATATATATATATATATATATACATAATGTTGGAGATATTTATCAAAGTATATTCATATGGAATAGAAACCTTGTAATTCATATTCGAACGAACCTCTCAATCTCATGAACATCAACGCAAAAATATGGCTCAAAATTCAAAATGCAAAATCAACATTTGACAGTAACATTTGACATTTGATTCCTTCAATTTTCAGTTATTTGAAATTAAAACATTTAAAATGATACGCAGTTTGAGAAATTCGTAAAGTTTGAATAGTTTATATTTAATTGTTTGATCTTAACTTTCAGTTTCAGGTGTAATACAAATAAAGTTTTAAAAATACATTTCCGGGGTCTCACATCAACAGAAGTGTCTACAGCATTGAGACCATTTTACTTTTCTGTTCACCCGGATTTGTTTGGACAATATCCGAATGAAAGGGTTAGTATTCTGGAATTCAACATTTTATCACTTTGTAACCTCCTAATGATTGTAGGCGATAAACGAATCATCTTTGCAACAGTTGAGTTCAATCTTGACTAATATTCAGGCCTCCAAACCAGTTAGGCCAATAAGTTTGACTTTTTTTGTAAAAGACAAAACACCAAAATCAGGTATGATTTTAAAAGATCCATAATTAAAACTTTATGCTGTTCTTTTACAGCAGCTTTTCGTTTCATAAAAATACACTTGAAGGAACCAGATATACGTTCTACTATAATAACTATTCTAAAAAGCTGCGGCCTTCCAACCGACTATGTTGACAGCATAATGCCCCCACCAACTCTACCACCAGGGAATAAATTTCAGTATGTTAAATATGAAAATGACATAGATCTTACCAAAGAAAATGAGAACCATCCAATATATGCTCATATCAAGATGGAGAGAAAGATCAAAGAGGCCCAAGAAGCTTTAAAATTGAGGAATTTTTTAAGAACCAACTACAAGAATGCTTTGGAAAAGACAGAGAAAGGAATAATTTTTAGAGAAGAAATAACAAGGTTACAGGAGACAATAACGAAAGAATTGGGGTTGGAAGAAATTCGTTGGGATTGTGGTTGGAATGACACTCATTTCCGAGGTTGTCTACTTAGTTTTATGTCTCTGGCACAACATCATCCTGAAATAAAAGACATTTTGAAAGGTATTTGATTGGTAATTTGTTGAGAGAGATTATTAAAAAGAGAATAAACAGTACACATTATAAACCGAAGTGAATGCTTGTCATAGAAGACAATAATCCATAAATCCATATAGCACAAACAATTTTGGTGTAGTGGTAAAGTAAAGTAGTGTCATCAAAGTTTCACTGTAAAATTCCTCAATATTATAATTGGTTTTTTTCAATAGGGCCTCTTTCAGCAGTTTCCTAAATTTTTTATTATCTTTAATAGTCCTCTGCTCATTTTGTTAAAGTGGACTTTGGAATGGGTAAAGCCATTTTTCTATCTGTTATTTGACGAGTCACATGATTTGGTTGAACCATAGTATCTTTCAAATATTTTTTATGAATCAGACATACCATTTCAAGTATAAAACATGTCGGAGTGAGAATTTCCTTAATTAGAAACGGTGGTTTGCATGACTCTCGCACACCTTCTTTGCCTAAGTAATTTACTGCTCGTTTCTGCAGAATAAGCACTGGTTGGAGAAGTTGTTGACTGCAATACAAAATTCAAATTCTTTTTGGTTAGTAGACTCACGTGATTTGAGACTTTACCATTTGGCGGTACGTACATATTTTCATGTGAAAACAAATCTGAAATCAAATGTAGATATCTCAAAGTAATCAAAAGTTATATCTGCCTCCTTTTTGAGCAACAAAATAATTGAAGACACATGATGATAACAGTCACTGTATGAATTGGAATACCTATTACATACATTTTGAACCAACAAGAAACAATAATTTACCATGAGAAGATTGAAAAAAATTTATTTTTGAGTGTTTAAATTTATCTTTATTTCAAAAGCTCAGTTAAGCTTTCGGCTGTTAGCCATCATCAGAGCTTTTTCTAAAAATGTTGAATAACCAAATGTCAACATTGATCAAGTCTCTCTTATGCTAGTTTAAACCGTTGATTATTTAAACTTGGATTGTTTATTAACTATGGATTAGAACGTTATGCATTTTTCAATGAAAAACTAATCCTGGATTTCTTAATTCGTTGTTTTCACATGTTGGCAGCATATTTTTTCGCTTGTACCATCATTCGGACTGTTCAGGAACATCAACAATGAATCAAACTTAACCTAAGAATTCATAGTTTTGTCAAAAGTATATAGAAAAATTGATTGAAAAAAAGCCAAGTGTATTCTATTAATTGTTAGGCGTCTCTTAAGAACAAAATGACTCATAATTTCAAGGTGAGGAAAACATTCCCATTTCCCCCTGGTAAAAAATACCAAGATATTGTAGAATGTGAAAAAACAGACGCAGTTACTAATTCGCAAAAATTGAGGGCATGGGCTGTAATATGTAATGAATACAATACCATTTGCAGAGGTCTAAAAAAAAGGAATAGCATGTTGACAATATTTCTACTTGGTCCCTGTCCAAAGCAGATCATGTAGGCTAAAAATGCAGTTTAGGGACAATTCGCGTATCACCAAAATTTTAGGTTCATGTGATTGTCCATTTCTCAGGAAGCTTAAAAATAAAAAAAAATCTTGGCAGTCACGTATTTTGAAGAAGTTATTTGATTTTAAAATGTTTTTTCTTGATTGAATGTATGTGTCTGTTGTTTCCAGTTTGGTCAAGTGCATAAAAAAAAAAAAAACTACAAGAATTGGCAGCTTTGTGAAGTTTTTTATTTAGTATGCTAGTGATATTAAGATGATAAGAACATTATGTTTTGATCTGTGCCGGTTGGCCAAGAAAAGGATTTTTATAATCCACGTTTTATCTTCGGATTCGTGTTTAGGAAGCAAAAATACGATAGTTTTACCAAGTTTTAAATCGTTAGTGTCTATTTGATGTCGCGAAAATAATGGATTTTTTTCGTTTTTTTTGTTTTGTCTGATAGGTGTAGTTCAATGTCCAGCGTGGCTTTAGCCGGGGGAGTAGTTGTTTTCTGTTAGACGTTACAAAAAATAACTTCATTTTTATCGTGGATTTTTCAATTCACAGAAAAATCTTTCTATTCAATATTAAATTGAGAGTGTTTCCCTTTTCAACATGAATACCCCACAAGAGGTTATCTTGAACGATGGAAGATAGTGACTAAAGTTTAACTTTCAGTCGCAGATGATTCCACATCTGATTTTATGAACATCCTGTTCATATTTTCAAACAAATCAGTAGGTCTAGATATTCTGAATCACTGTTCATGCATTCACAGACAGTTACATCAGGTAATTTGATTCTTGATCACCCAGTTTCATACTTGGTCGAAATATTTTACTGAATTGAAACTAATCCTCACCCTCCATTCAATTTCTCAATTTCCTGACGAAAATAATTGTGAATAGTGTTTTTCAGAAACCCAAAATTCTACATAATGAAATTTCAAATTTATTCAGTTTCAGCTGTTTGTAATTTCAAGATCCTGAAATACAAGTTCGAATTGAAATGGGTCATTCACATTTAGTTTAGATAATCTCAATACTTTTTGTTTGCTGAGACATATTTGTACTTATCCACAAAATATAGAAAATTATATTGTATTTTTCACATATCCAACCTCCACCTCAACGAAAATACCTTTCAATCACTTTATTATGTGTTGAAATAGTGTTGCCAAATTTAGCAGGCTCAGGTTTTTATGTAAGTATTTACATTTATATACTCATATATATCGCCGCTCCTTTTATGAACTAAATTTTACATGTTTCATACTGACATGAGCGGTTGCATTTTAATAGTGGTTAAATAAGAAAACACGTAATGATGTTCCATATATATATATATATATATATATATATATATATATATGTCAAGCGATCAGTTCCAGGACATTTTCAATGACGAATCGATAAGTTCCAGGACATTTGGTGACTTCCGGGACTGGTCCGGAATTTTTATATGTTTAATGATTACTTCCAGTACTGTACCGGAATTCACTTTGCTGTATTTTGTAGAATGATAACTTCCAGGACATAAGTATTTTGACTGAAGCCTACCACATAGAACAGATTGTGTCACGCATTGAACCTTCTTTATTGATCCTAAGCATATACAGGGTGTTTCATAATGGACTGCTGATCCCAAAGGGCGATAATCATTGGATGATTTTAAGAAAAATTCTTCATATGAACATAGGTCCGCAACCGCTTTATTTCTGAGATACAGATACATAGGCAAGATTTTTATAATTTTATGGTAACTATTATTTACTTTTTGTAATGAGTACGTATAAAAATACATTTTCTATATTCAAAATCAAAACTATTATGAACAAAATATACCAAAATCAAATTAACTGTTCAAAATGTCCGCCTCCTGGAAGTATGCACGCTTCAGCCCTCCTTTTCATTGACTCGCGTACTCTTTGCAAAACTCCTGGAGAATTCCTTATTGCTTCACAGGAAACTAATACGCGGTTTCGCAATTCTTCCTCAGTTAGACTCAGTTGACTGTACACCAAAGCCTTAAGATGTCCCCAAATGAAATAATCAAGACTCTTTAAGTCTGGGGATCTAGCTGGCAATGACTCTGTTCCCCCACGCCCTATCCAGCGATTATGAAAGGTTTGATTTAAATATTTGCATGCCAGAGCACTTAAATGAGCAGGTGATGAAATTCCATGATTGCATGCGGATTTTCCTCGGCCCAAAAATGATTATTATGAAAATTTCTGATCCTGTTTTTAGTAAAACTAGCGTTGTCCGTGAATAAAATATCCCTGTCAAATAAAGGATTTTCGGTAACTTTTTGGAGAAACCATTGGCAGAAATTCACTCGTCATGGACAGTCTCGAAGAAGTAGAGCCTGAACCTGTTGAATGTGATAGGGATATAATGAATGAAGAATCCTCCATACTAGAATATGGGAGATATTCAAATTATTGGCAACTTGCCTCGTACTTATTTCAGGCTTTTCGTCAACTGAATTTAAAACAGCTACCTCAATTGCTGGAGTTCTTGCAGTCCGATGTGCTCCTTTCAAGTGATGATTTGGCTCAAAACTTCCTGTTTCACGTAACCTTCTGTGGGTGCTTGAAATCGTTCGAGCATCAGGAACCATTCTATTTGGGAAGCGCTCTTGATACAGTCGCCTGGCTTCATTTGCGTTTCCGTCAGCAAGCCCATACAAATAATGCATATCTGCTAATTCGGTATTTGTAAAATGTACCATGTTTTTTTTAATAAACAAGTTTTTATAACGTAAATAATATCACGTATCTAGCTGAAGAAGTGTTAAAATTGTTTATGTTGAAAACAACGAAATGTGTTCTTTGCATACTAGATGTTTCTAGCATACAAGATAATCCTACTACTCTTCAACGGCTGATTTCGCATAGGGACAAGTAAATGAATGCATTTTATTCTCTAAATCAAACACTGTTCGCCGGACGATAGAAGACAATTACAAAAATAATATTTATTTGGAAAAAAGACAGTGGCGTTTCATTATTTTGATAAAAATATGACAGGGCATGTTAACAGGGACGCCACTGATGAAAATTAAGAAATCCTTTATCATGGAGAAAATTTATTTTTATGCGTATTTTGCATGTACCAAAATTGAAAAAAAACCAAAGCGGTTTTAGAGATATTGGGGAAGAACTGATTTTTCTGTTAAATTTCAACATCCTGTATCTCAGAAATAAAGCGGTTGCGGACCTATGTATGTGAAGAATTTTTCTTAAAATAATCCGAGGATTATCGCTCTTTACGATCAGCATTCAAGTATAAAGAAGCAAAATAGATATTAATGGAATATTTTCCAAGTATCCATAAATTGATGATGCAGAAAGTATCCGATCAATAAAAAGATAGAGATAATAATAATAATAATAATTTATTCACACAAGAAAAAATAATTACAGAGTATTTAACAAATGCAGCATTATTGTGAATAAACAAAAATATACCACGGAAGCAGTAGGTACTACTTGTGTGTGGGCGTATATACCATGAGTATATACAAACAAATTATTCGAAAATACTATACTAAATTTACTAAGAATAAAAATCAAGTATACAATTATTGTGAGAGCAAGATAAGTATATATTGAATGAATGTGGTTTTTTGTGGAGGAACAACGTTTCTTGACATGTTTTTTGGGTAACCTTCCACAGTCTGAAAATGAAAATAAAATCAGGAAAATCTATACAAGTGTAGAAAGGGCAAACTAATTAGTTCACCCCGATAAGTTATTGCGTTCACCAAATTATATTTCCTATAGAAAAATGATTCAATTGGTCAATAACTTGTCGTTTTCAGAATTTGCCTATCAAAAAAATTTTTTTTTTAAATTCAAAAGATACTTCTCTTTATAGTTTTTGCTTGACGTTTCGGGGACTATATCTGCCCCCGTTCTCAAAATCTTCTAAATCTCCTTCAATTGTTTTAATAATTTGGATTTTTTCTCGCAGTCTTTTTCGCTTTTTCAACTGACGGATGTCAATTGAAAAATTGATTATATTTTCATTTTCAGACTGTGGAAGGTTACCCAAAATATAAGTATAATTATTAATACAGACTACCAATTGCATATATTCGTTCGTTCTATAAAAATACTTCGATTATATGTTTTCATGTCATTGTGACTGGTATAAAATAATAAAAAGTGAAATCCGAAATGAAAATAATCTAGAAGTTGGGAAACTGTGAAAATTATATAAAAATCCCATGTGACCCAGATGAAAGACGTGATACCTCGGAAAACTGACCATCTAGCATCGTTGTTTTCATTGGACTTTTCGGGTCGGATTCCTTCTTATTTCATATTAGAATGATTCTAGGTCCGATTGAGAATAGTTGTGATCTAAGATTTCAGAGGTATTTATGCACTTTCTGACTGTGGAAAATAATTTTTATTTTGTCAGATCAGAACCAAATTCCGTACACTGTTGAAAGTTTCGACAGTTGTTTTACAAAAAAGTGTTGAAAGTTTTAACGCACAACAATATTGTAATAACAAAATTCAGAGACGACTTATTCCAACTTCATGTAGTAAAATTACAAAACATTTGTTGAAATTAAAATTTTTCAGTGAAATTACAATACATCATGTAATTTTCAAGTCAAAGTTATAAAAATACTGAAAATATTTGTAAATTTTTAATGACTTCAGAGTAATTTCAGTTTCAATATATTTCTGTTACTTGTTGTAAATCAAGTCACAATGTTTCTGAATTTTAAAAACTTTCGATTGGAAACTGACCAACAGTTCGGTGGAATTACAAATAGGTGTAGGGTTACTACATGAAGATTGAAAAATTACGACTCATCTTAGTAGGTTTCCTCACATGTTTGGTTTATTACTCAAATTGTATTATATTTTGTATTGGCAACACTGATATGTAATTTTACTCATATGTTGCATTGTAAAACAAATGTAATTTTACAAGTGTAGTGAAGGGTATTTCGACAAGACTTAAACGATGGTGTCATTAGTTTTTGTTGAGACGTCTAAAAGTGAAAATATATATAAAAATCCTATGTGACCTAGATAAATGAGGTGATATCTCGAATTTCCGAATATCTAGCATTTTCTCGTTCCAATTCGATTCTTATTTCATATGATTAAAGTAAGTCCAGGTACGATTGAGAAAAGTTTCGATTTGAAATTTCAGAAGTGTTTATAGACTTTCTGGCCAAAATGAATCATTTTTGTTTTGTCAGATCGGAACCAAATTTCTGATTGAATGGCACGTCACGACACGTCTGAAACGATTGTTCCATTAGTTTTTTGCAGAGATGTTTGGAAGTTGGCAAATGGTAAAAATTATGGAAAAATCCCACGTGACCCAAATAATGATGTGATATCTCGGTAATCCATCCATCTTGTATATTTTCGTTTTTTTCGTTAGATTACTCCTTGAATATCTATGCATTTTCTGACTGAAATGAATCATTTCTGTTTTACCAGATCAGAAACAAATATCGGATTGAGGCATATATCGAAACAAGAAAAACGATGAAGACTTCGCTAGGATGTCGAGAAGATAGAAAAAATTGAAATAATAGGAAAATCTCAAACAAATTACACGATATCTCGAGAATCTGACTATCTTGTATTTTTTCGGTGTTTTCAACGGATTCCTCATGCCAAATTACTCCTTGTTTCAAATAAATGAAATAATTCTTGGTCCGAAATTATAGAGAAATCCCATGTGGCCCAGATAGATGACGTGATATTTCGGAAAAGCGACCATCTACCGAATTCTCGTTGTTTCCATTGGATTCTTCGTATCGGATTACGTGTTACTTCATATGAAAATAATTCTGCGTTCAATTGGAAAAAGTTGTAATTTGAGATTTCAGAAGTATTTATGCACTGTCTCTGGCAATTGAGAAAAAGTGAAAATCATAGAAAAATCCGAAGTGACCTAGGTAAATGACGTGATATCTAGCGTGTTATCGTTGTTTCAATTGGATTCTTCGTGGCAAATTATCCCTTACTCCATATGATTGAATATATTCTCGGTCAAATTATAAAATGTTGTGATTTCATATTTCAGAAGTGTTCATGTACTTTGTGGCTGAAATGAATCATTTTTATTTTGTCGGATCGGAACTAAATTTCGGATTGACGGGTATTTAAAACACGACTAAAACAATTGTTGCATTTGTTTCCCGAGGACTAGACATTGAAAAAAGTTATATTTATAGAAAAATCCCAAGTGTGTGTGATAAATGACGTAATATCTAGGAATTTCGACCATCTAGCGTTTTATCGTTATCGTTTTTCTCTTTTGAGGGGCATTTCGACACGAGAAAAACAATGATGATGAAAATATTAGTCAGCATACCGTTTTACTCTTCTCTAGGACATTTGAGCAGATTATTTTTTTCAATGAATGAGAAAGTCTTGCCAATTTATAGTCAACCACATATTTATACCGAGTGCCATCTGTAGCGGATCCAAATAAGGACTGATAAAATGCTTTCTTATTTCCACAACTTCCACTGAAATATAAGGCCTTTAAATGTCATTCAAGAATTTAAAAAATCTAATCCGTTTAAAAAATTCAAGAATTGGGTGGCACAGGCCAAGCAACAGCCCGCACATAATATCCATTCATATTATGAGATAGTCCCAAAAAGGTCCAATAGCAGAGTGCAATCAAGTTTTTGTTAACAATTGAAATTAGCAAAAAAATCGTGTGCGGTCGGGGGACCTCCGTCAGGAACGAAGTTCCTTACGCTTTTTTAAACGGTTTTATTCAGCTTGCCCTGGTTGTTTTTTGTTTGTTTGGGTTAAATTTACTAATTGAAATTTTACCTCCTTCCTGTTGACAAATTGATCTGATAGTTGGTACACACCTTCAGTTCTGATGACAATACAATTAAGTATATTCAGTATCATTGTCAATCCAAGATGGCCGCCGCCACAAAATGGCGGATTACATATTTTCTCACAACTCCCTCAATATGGATATCAAATGAAAGGGCTTGACTAGTAGAATAAAGTAAATATTGGAAAAAAATGCAATTCCAATATGGCCGCCAACAAAATGGCGGATTACTTATTTTTTATCACAACTCCCTAAGTATGGATATCAAATGAAAGGGCTTGACTCGTAGAATACTGTACACTACGACAAATTTCAATTTCAACATGGCCGACAGCACAAAATGCCAGATTTAATATTTGTTTAATATGGGTAATGGGTATCAAATGAGAAGGCTTTACAAGCAGAACAGAGTGCATGGCGAATCATAGAGCTTGGACAGTCTAAATTTACATTGAAACTGAATTCTAGGCATATTATCAAAACTAAGAACTACGTCAGCGATTATCGTCCGAAACACCTGAGCAACGCAAAGTCAGGTTAAATAACCAACGTGAGCGTAACCAGCAACGCAGACCTGGTTACGCTCACGTAATTATGTATTGAAGAGTTAGATTGCAACAAATTGTCAGGAAATAAACCTTGTGATAATGAGGCACTAAATGAACAAAATAGAATGAAAAATATTATGTAATGAAACAAAAACTAAAAACTTGAAATATAATAAGTAAAACAAAATTTTTAAGTTAAACGATTTTATTGAAAAAAAGATAATAATGATGTGGATAATGTACTAAACGATAACAAATAATTCGATAGGTCTTAGGTACCAGTCAACACACCACTCTCCTCTCCAATCCAGGGCATTGATCAGACGAAAAATTAAATCGTGGGGCGTATCGTAACCTGAGTAAATATACATTTATAATGATACGAGCGTTCAACTGTTGATAAAAATTTCACGCGCCCCACGATTTTATTTTTTTGTTGACTGGTACCTAAGACCTGCCGAATTATTTGTTAGCATTTAGCACATTATCCACATCATCATCATCTTTTTTTCATTAAAACCTTTTAACTTATCTTCAACTCCGAATGTAATTCGATATGGAGATTTATCATCACCTAAGGAAAAAGCGTTATGCTCCCTCTATGCGACTTTCTCTCTCCTATCTCTTTCTGTAGATTGTAGGGGGGTCAATATGGCTCTTCAGCCCCTCCGTACCTCGACCTATGAGGTCTTTTGTACATTACCCTTTGTTCGTTCAGTGGACTGTATAAATATTAATTTGTGGTAAATTCGCAAACACACAGAACTGATCAAAGTGTCACTCACCCGTGTGCCTCCGTCGGGGAATATGATCTTCAGCCAATAGATACTTCGTCTAGTCTTCCTGGCGGTACCGCCGCTAATCACATTTACACTAATTCGAAGGATGAGGAATATCTTGAGTAATAAGCGTTATATCAATGAGAAAACACAAACTCGAGAAAAAACTAAAATGCTATGTTCTTTCCATAAGATCTAGGAACTCAATGTCTATCTTCACATTTCTCCTTCCGTCTCATTTTCCCACTCCCACAAGTGACTATATCAGTCTGTGTGATACCTCACGCGCAAAATAAGGTCGAAAGAGTTGAATCATGCAAATGAAAAATTCCCATTTGAAATATACAATATACATATAAAATCCCTTGGCAAAATTAATTATAATTATAATAAAAAAAAAAAACAAATGCGTCAAGACGCAACATAACCGCTCACCTAAAATTACGCGAGAAAGTTTACCCAAAAAATAAGCCAAGAGATGCTTATAGTCTAACAAAATTCTAATGTTCTATAGAAGGTAAGGGACATACCTTCGTAACAGGACGCTTGAGTGTCCCTTTAGCAGTTTTGACAGTAACAACTCGTGTAATACCATCTATACCACCGTGTTCCTTGACTACTCGAGCTAAATGCCACTTCAATGGGGGTGAAAGGTAATCTTCGAGAAGAACCAAATCACCGGTTCTAATAGGAACAGATGGATCTGTCCATTTTGATCGTTGAAGGGAGTATGGAGGTATTCCCTGTGCCATTTCAACCAGAATGATTGTTGAATTTTCTGAACGATCTGCCATCGTCCTAAACGTCCCATTTTGATATCAGTAAGGTCCTCATCTGGCAAGGAGTTTAGAGGGCTAGGGTCAGAAAATGACCGGGAGTTAGTGCTGAAACGTCATTCGGATCAGAGCTAATGGGTCCTAATGGCCTTGAGTTCAAAATTGCTTCGATTTGTGTCAAAACTGTATAAAACTCCTCATACGTGGAAGTTGTTCTCCAACCACGCGAATGAGGTGCCCTTAACCGATTTTATTCCCGCCTCCCATAAACCTCCAAAATTAGGGGAAAGCGGAGGGATTCTGTGGAACTGGATACCTTCAGTCTCAACAGCGGTTTCCATCAGGTCAGATATTTGTCTGGCAGCACCACAAAAATTCGTTCCCTGATCACTATATATATGACTACAGGAACCACGACGAGAAACGAAGCGCCCAACGCTCCAAGGAAGGCATCACTCGAAGGTCGGACGCCAACTCTAAGTGAATAGCCTTGGTTGCCATGCATACAAAAAGGCATATATAGGCCTTGTGTACTTTGGAACCAGAGGTTCGTCCCAACGTAATGGAAAATGGACCACCATAGTCTACTCCAGCCTTGGAAAATGGTTTTATTTGAGAAATCCTATAGTGAGGAATATTACCCATGATAGGCTGTGGAGCGGACGGGTTGACACGAAAACATCTAAAACACTTCGACAGAATTCTACGAATGGTTCGTTTGGGACTTAATATCCAGTATCGATGAATAAGTAAGTGATGCAATGTTTGATATCCTGGATGCAGATATTTATTATGTGTGTGCTGAATAACTAATTCAGTAAACTTATGATTGCTAGCGAGGAGAGCTGGATGTTTTTGTTGAAAAGACAATTTTGAAAAGACTAAGCGCCCCCCAACTCTCAATACACCTTTTTCATCAACAAAGGGTGTTAGTTTTACGAGACATTTGGGAAGGGTTTTCTTTTCGAATGAGGGCAAGTTCATGAGAGAAGGAATCAATCTGAGCAAACCTTAACAAATACAACTCAGCTAGCTCAAAATCAGCAATAGTGAGAGCACCATTTTTATGATTATTGAGAAATCGAATATTATGAATAAAACGTAAAACGTACGATATAATTCGTTTGATTTTGGTTAAAGATGAGAATTTTCTAATAACTTTTGAAGGGGTTCTGTCTGCACCATGGCAATGCAAACATTTTTTTGTGTTTCTTCTTTGGTATCAAAGAAGTGTGAACTCTGGAGAATGGCCGGGGGCCAACCGTCCTCGGGCTCTCTTAGCCAAGATGGCCCCGCCCACCACAAGGAATTAGTGAGAAGTTCCGATGGAAGCAAACCCCTGGATGCTGGATCCGCCGGGTTATCTTCCGAAGACACATGGTGCCAATGGATCGGAGGGACATTGTCTTGAATTTAAGTGACACGATTGGAGACAAAACATGTCCATTTATGAGGACTACTTTGTATCCATGCTAGAGCTGTGGTGGAATCGGTATAGGCAAAAACTTGAGAAAATTCGAGTTTTTCTTTGAAAACCCTTTGAGCGTAACAAATCAAATCAGATAACAACAAGGCACCACACAGCTCGAGACGAGGTATAGATATTCTCTTTGTAGGTGATACTCTAGACTTGGCACATATGAGGTGTGTAGTAATATGATGATCGCTGTGCACAATCCTGATGTAAATCACAGCCGCATAGCCCTTCTGACTTGCATCGGCAAACCCATGCAATTGGCAAGATGAAAAACAATATGACATAATAAGGCGGGGAACTTGGATTGAAGACAGAACACCAAATTCAGATTTAAGCTGAGACCAAAGTTTAACTATGCCTTCAGGGGGAGCACTATCCCAATCTATACCAATAGTCCATAAAATCTGGATGAGATTCTTTATGAAAAGCACAACAGTACTAAGAAATCCTAACGGATCGTAAATTCTTGCTAATTCGGACAATATGATCTTTTTGGTACAGGGTTTATTGAGGGGTTTAACCGTATGAAAATGAATCAGAAACTGGGTTCCATTGAAGACCTAAAATTTTTATGACCAATCGGGTTCTAAATCAAGCCCTAGGGTTGTAACTGTAAAGGAAGCTGGTAAATGAGAGAGCAATTTGGGACTGTTGTCGCCCACTTACGTATTCAAAACCACCCCTATCGAGAATTCCGAATCAGATCTGTTTGAAGTTTGAGTGCCTCTGGTAGCGAATGACTTCCTGATACAACATCGTCAACAAATATATCATTCTCCAAATTCCAGCAACGGGCGGACTTTCATACCTATATTCCTTTGCTAATTGTCGAATCATTATTTATTGCAGGTAAGGGAAGGAGTCAGACCATACGTCACTGTTTTGAGTCGATAATCTTGAATAGGTTCGAAGGAGAAAACCTCCATAGAATTTTGATAGTCCTGGTGATTCTTAGTGACAAGAATTTGTCGATACATTTGTTTTATTTTCACTTGTAAAACAAATAGGGTGAAGGCGAAATCTCAGGAGAATATTAACTAGGGTCGGGCTGCAATTTGGGCCCTCGTAGAGAGTGTCATTCAAGGACAAACCATTTGAACATTTTGAAGGGCGTCAAACCCCCCTCAATTTAGTAGTGGAACTTTCTGGTTTCAAGACGCAATGGGGGGGGAATATAATAAGAGAGAACACATTGCATTTCAGAAATCAATTCAATGTGATTAGAGAGATGTAATCTTCCATGAATTCAGAATATTGGGCATAAAGTTCAGGAGATTTCGAAGACGGCGCCCCAGAGATTGAAAACGTTTCAAAGCAATATCTCGAGAATCTTCGAAAATTGGTTCAGAATACCGAAACGGAAGCAACTATATATCTGCCAGAATCGGTTCGCGATAAGGTTTTGTTTTATATATTGTTTCAGCTAAGATATCATCAGGTGGAATCGGACGGCTGGCGGAATTTCAAGTTCCCCATAATCGTTTAACTAAGTTTTCAAAATTTACTATCGCAACTAGTAAAGAATGTGTTGACCTCTGCCGATGGAAAATTGACCTTTCCCATAATTATCCACCCAAATATCGTGTCGAGGGCTACAGGTTCATTTATTGAAATTTGCGGGCTCCCACCTTTAATAATGTGTGCGAAAACATCTGCTCCCAAAACATCTCCACGGGGCGTGAAATATTAAAATTTGGGTCAGCAAGTTTAAGATTCGCAAAAATTACTGAATTTGTCAATTGATATATTTGTACAAGGCATATTCGAGCAGATTTGAGGAAGCACTACAAGATCTACAGGTAAAATAGGTTGAATTTCACCCCTAGGTTTTAATGGTACACGAAACCCCTTGATTTGCATAAGAATGTATTTGTCCAACACCCTTAATATCAATAGACATTTCCATCAGGTGAGCCTAGTTTATCGCAACATTTTTTCGCAATGAAGGAGCACTGACTTGCACTATCTAAAAGAACGCGAACAGGTTGATATTTTCCACGAGAATCTAACACTTCAATCATGGCAGTTGAGAGTAAAACTGTACTTTTAATGTTCGAAAATAAATTCACCTGAGAGACAGTTTGGGTTTGGGGTACGGATTATTTGGAATTGCATGGACCGGGTTGTTAGAATCAGAGTTCATATCATCGACAGGGTCCTTTGAGAGTTTTAAAATCGAAATGTAAGTAAGTATGATGAGAAAGTGAACATTTTCGGCACAGAGAATTAGGGGTACAATGAGAGACAGTATGTTTAGTTCCCAAACAATTTGTACACCACCTTCTACTCCTTACCAGATTGTACCTTCCTTTGGAGAACTTGATAAGAATGTTGGGCAATTATAAATGTGGTGATCTTTGTTACACAACTGACAAGTATTGGGGTTTGAAGAAGAATTAACAATAAAACTAGCACTGGCTTTCGATTTCATCACCTTATTGAAAATAGGGGATGTCGTCTTGAAATTTGACTTATCAATTTTTTTATTGAGTTTGGATTCGATAAAGCAACGTTATCCATCGCATTACATTGTTTTCTAAAAAATCTTTCAAGGTTACATAGTAATTGTTCACTTGTAAACTTGAGGAACATTCGAGTTCAAATCCCTTTTGAGCATCAGTATCCAGACGATCAAACAGCATATTGAATAATACAAAATCCCATTGTTTCACGGGAAAACTTAAATTTTCAAGTATTTGGGGGTTTTCAGAAAAGGTATCCAGAAGATGCCCAAAGCCGAGGTTTTCTGAAGATTTTTTTTTTTGTGCTTTCAATCGAATGCCAGTGGGATGCTGCTATTAATCTTTATTTTCGTACCTTTTTTCAACGAATTGTAGGCAACAATATAGTTTTGTCCCACAAGTGGGGTACATTTTACAATTGAAAGCGGGTTACCCTTCAATGAAGATATTAAGTAGTTATATTTATCAATGTTAGATAGAGAATCGTTAGTATGTATCATCGAATCATACATATCAATGAAAGTTTGCCATTCTTTCATATCCCCATCGAAAATGGGAAGTTCAAGTTTAGGAAGTTTAATGTTACAATTTCTGGTTGAACTAGCACCTGAAACTGGATCATTCTCGAATAATTGGATAAATTGCCTGAATATGATAATAATCCCCATCGAAGTCTTTCAGTCTTTGATTGTGAGAGAGTTAAATCAGCATTGTCTTGACCAGAAACCTGACTCAAAATATTCGAATGAATGCTATTAAAATTACTACACAACACTTCTATGTGTTTATAGCGGCATTTAAAGTTATTATGAATTGAATTATCGATCAATGCTTGATCCGCCACCCTTTTCAATTCACTAAGTTTTATGAGTTCTGTTTCTCTTTGAGCAATGAAAGATTTCAATTTCCTAGCTTCTGCAGACATAATAAGAGATGAGAGTTCAAATTGTTCAGAGCGAGTTAAAATTGCAATTAAGTGAGATGCGAGAACAACCGCGCAATAATCATTAAAATTTTTTCCCAATCAGCAAATTATAATAATTCCAAATCGAGTTAACAGAAGAAATATATTGGAATCGTACTGACCTACTTATTTCGGTCAGCTGAGAAGCTCAAGGTCGTTCCCAGGTGTCGAAGTCGGTGTGGCCCAAGAGGGGTAAATAATACGTGACGTAGGTGCGCTAATTTATGTGCATATGACAATACTATACGGTACTTAAGGAAGGTAGGGGAGTATGCGCTACTTATTTATGAATGGCTATGAAGATATTATAAATCAATGGCTGCCAAGGGACTTGACGAAATTATTTCAAATTTGAATCTTTCACTTGTTGCGAAATAAACCAAAGTGAATCCGGCTTCGCAAGGATCAAAAAATGTTCGTTCAGTGGACTGTATAAATATTAATTTGGTAAATTCGCAAACACACAGAACTGATCAAAGTGTCACTCACCCATGTGCCTCCGTCGGGGAATCTGATCTTCAGCCAATAGATACTTCGTCTAGTCTTCCTGGCGGTACCGCCGCTAATCACATTTACACTAATTCGAAGGATGAGGAATATCTTGAGTAATAAGCGTTATATCAATGAGAAAACACAAACTCGAGAAAAAACTAAAATGCTATGTTCTTTCCATAAGATCTAGGAACTCAATGTCTATCTTCACATTTCTCTTCCGTCTCATTTTCCCACTCCCACAAGTGACTATATCAGTCTGTGTGATACCTCACGCGCAAAATAAGGTCGAAAGAGTTGAATCATGCAAATGAAAAATTCCCATTTGAAATATAATATACATATAAAATCCCTTGGCAAAATTAATTATAATTATAATAACAAAAAAAAACAAATGCGTCAAGACGCAACACCCTTCATCTATTCAAGACCCGGGATTCCGAAACTCCTTGCGAAGCACATCAGTTTCCTGGGAGCTAAGTTCCTGATGTCTGAGGGCGTTAGTGAAAGCCCTTCGAGGAACTCAAGCCTTTTGCTGAACATTGCTTGGCAGTCGCAAAGCAGGTGTTCTGCAGTTTCAGCGAAGTTTTCACAGTAACGGCACCGTTCACTGTCTGATCTATCCATCTTTTTTAGGTGATATCTCAGAGGAGGTGAGCAGTCCCGTTACCAGTTCTTTCTTGTCCAACTCGAGAAGCTGTTCAGCTTCCTTTGGCAATGGGCTCAGAAGCCTTTTCGCTTGTCTTTGCCCTGGAACTTTTTTCCAGTGGGTTTCAATTTAGTTAGCTTCCCAGCGCCAAACCTCTTGGTTGATGTGGGCTTTGAAAAGATCACAAAAGAATTCCGGGCCAGAAAATTGAGTGTTTGCGCCTTCCTTGGCAAGGCTGCCGCTTTTTCATTGACTTTGATTCCCTTGTGACCTGGCACCCACATCAGAGTAACCTGATTGTCCGTAGCCAGTTGTCTTAGGGAGAGTTTGCAGTCTCAAGTCAGTTTAGACTCGCAAGTATGTGACTTCAGAGCTTTTAGTGCTGCTGTCCAAAGATTGAGAAATTTTCCTTATATAATGATGGAATTGCCCTTTGGTTGAGAAAGACCAGTATCAGATTTCACTCTTTCCTGAAAACAACTCGGAGCCGACATAAACTCTTTAGTACATCCGTTCACTGAGAACTTCAAGTACTTTCTTCTCCCTTAGATTCACGATATTAATTTGTATATCTGCCAACAGAAAACATCCGGTACTCTCTCGACCATATAGAATCACGTGCACTTTTGTATATGTATGCAATGAGATTTTCCAGTACTCCCGCAAGATATATGATATTTCGATGTTTCCGTTATTATTACGACATAATCTTCTTGGTTTATCAGCACCATTTCCAATTTGCCATGCATAAGTAGTCAAACCGTAGATTGTGCTTTTTCACAAGATTTCATTTAACTCATCCGTTCTCTAGCTGTCTGTCTGTCTGCTACAAATCTTGCAATAAAAAATTCAACTAGTTCTTGTTGAGATACAGCTTTGAAATTTGGCAGCTGTGCACCATTCCGAAGACAATGCGTTATGTCATTTCCATATGAGAAAGAATAAGATGAAATTCCGTTCATTGATATCGCAAAACTTCCTAAACCCAGTCCAATTTGTGAAAAAAAAAATTAAAGCTTTGCAAATCCGGTGTAGTCGGATTTTTTCTAAAAAAAATTCTTTTTTTTTTTCGATTTTTTACATTGAAAAATAATAAAAGTTGGCCCTGAAAATTAACACTCTTTTATCAAATTTGGTGTTCTATTGGACTTTTCGAATGCCGACCCAATGAAAAAAATATCCATCCAATCGGTTGAAAAATACATGTTTTATAAGGGTGCTTCCATTTTAAATGGGCCACACTGTATAGTAGTAATGTGAATACATACGAATTTTAGTAAAAAAGGATAGAAAAGAAACACATGTGTAAAATTTAAGGATGAAATGGGACAGTTCTTCACTTATATATTTCCAGAAATTTCACAACATAAAATTCAAAAACAACAAGAATAAATAATTTTTTTTTCTTCTTACTCTGAATGGAAATTGGATATTATTCATCTATATAAATAGAAAAATAGATATTTTGAATAGAATCGCCATTTTGGATCAGCCATATTGAATTCATGAATTTTGACATGATCTCCCCTATATACCAATTTTAAATGGAATCGGATCATTAATAACAAAACTTGTCTGGCATTTTGGAGCGCCATCGTGTTTTTTCCCATATATAAATGTCATCATACATTGTCACCAGAATGGTGTAGATCTGCCAAATTTCAAAGCTCTATCTCAATTAGAATTAGTCGTATTTTTTATCGCAAGATTTGTAGCTGACAGACAGCTAGATAACGAAGCGAGTTAAATGAAATCTTAAAAAAAGCTCATTCCACGGGTTGAATAGTTTTGAATTGCAATTTGGTAATGGTGCTGACAACCAGGAAGACTACGTCGTAATAATAACGGAAACATCGAAATAGCATATATCTTGCGGGAGTACTGAAAAAACTCCTTACATACATATACAAAAGTACACGTGATTCTATATGGTCGAGAGAGTACCGGATGTTTTCTGTAGACCGATATACAAATTAATATTGTCACGTGAGAGAGAAGGAAGTACTGGAAGTTCTCAGTGAATGGATGTACTGAAGTTTTCGTCAGTCCCGAGTTGTTTTCAGGGAAGAGTGAAATCTGATACTGGTCTTTCTCAATAAAAGGGCAATTCCATCATTATATGAGGAAAAACTTCTCAATCCTTCGAAATCCGATCGATCCTGTTGTGCAACTCGTAACTAGTAATTTGCTATCCTTGATATACAGGGTGATTAAAATTCGAGTGTATGCATGGGGATCTCGTAAACGGTAAGAGATAGAGTTGGTTAAACTTAAGGCAAAATTACGTATTACGGAGCCTAATCATATGGAATCGAGGAATTGGATCTAAACATCCTGGTACTGGTGATATACGAAAAAACTTTTTTTTTTTGGTAGTGTATGCTTAATTTTAATAGTTAACAAAAAACTGATAACACTGTGCTATTGACCTTTTTGGGAATATCTCACTATATGTACGGGGTATTGTTTGGCCTGGGCCACCCAAATCTTTAAATACGGACAGAATTTTGAGAATGCTTGGATGACATCTAACTCAATGACATTCGAGGGCCATGTATGTCGAAGGAAGTTTTGTCTTTTTATTTTGGTATTTTTTTAATCTTTCATTGAAATAATCGAACGTTAATGTTTTTTTGCAGTGCAATTACAAAAGCGTTAACGTCGTTCGAAGGGGAAACTGCTGGAAAATTTTGGTGTACAAGCCGTGGGTAGTAGTGGAATAAGTTTTGGGTATTAGTCGGGTATTAGACGAATTAGTTGGGTATTACTGGATATAAGTAGGTATTAGTTACAAATTACTGGTATCAGTTGGGAATTAGTCGGGAATTACGGGTATTATATGGCACTAGTTAAAATTATAATATAGCTGAAAAACAATTTTAGCCATCTATAGTTTGCAAGGTATAAGGTATAGCGGGTATAAGACGTATTAGTTGGGCATCAACGTATTAGTTGGGTATTACCGGGAATTAGTTGGAAATTATTGAGCATAAGTCGGTATTTATTGGGATAGTTGGGATTATAGAACATGCTGAAAATGCCAATGATTCAGAAGTATAAGTTGAAAGTCCAAAGACTTACAATGAAACTTAGAATATATGAATGGGAGGATGGCAAAAAACTCGTATTTTCCAAGCTTTGGATATGTTTGTATGCTTCATGTCAGTTTAACGAATTCTCTTTGATCTTTAATTCGGCTAGCTTGAGAACATTTTTAGCAAAAAATTCTTGAGATTAGGACGTATTCAATAGTTGGAATTGTTCATCCCTAGACTGAATAAATCATTTCTGATCAATAAACTGTCCTGCTACATCCTCATTTCAAACCACTGCTGAAATGACAATTGCAATGTCAATGTGAAAAATACATTCCCAGGTGAGTTTTATGTAAGTGTAATAAGAAATGTATACATTCCTCGATTTCGTCAAATAATGAAAAAACTTAAATACTTTCTAGGATCAATCACCTCAGCTCATTTATCTGCACCACTTCAGTAAAGCACCCATGTAATCATTACGAAACCTTATGTAGACTTCGAATCTGGATAGACACCTTGACTAATTAAATGACTTTTTTGCATCAGTATTTCAAGTGACTTTATATGACGTAGAACCATACAAAGCATTGAAACACATTTGGTGCCATTAGAAAATTACAGTGTCGGTGTCACGACGACGCCCCAACGTATTACATTTTGTAATTTATCCGCTCTCACCGAATATTGATATTTCTTTTAAATTTCCTGGTATTTTTCCGCACCTGGGACACCCTGCATATGGGAAAATCCATGTATTACAGAATATGAAAAAAAAATTGCAAATGCATAATGATGTCAACTAAGCATTGGAGAAAACTTCATTCAATTAGTTTTTTCAAGTTTTCGAAATTGGAGACGATAATCTGTTCTCACTCATAATTGCACGAGAGGTTTGTATTTTATCGGGTAAATTTGGGTTGTTTAATGAGAAACTGTTGCCTAGCAATTAGACGAGAAAAACTGTCAACTATTTAAAACGCGACACCGAAGGTGGAGCGTTTTTAGGTTGACAGTTTTTCGAGTCAAATTGCTAAAGGAAACAGTTTAGAATTTGAACAACACAAATTTACCTGATATCAATACAAAAATCGAGTGTAATTCGGCAGGACAATTTAATGAATAAGAAATTTAAAAACATATCCATGCAAACTTTATTTATGAAACAAATTTTTATTTGAATGTACAATTATTAAAAACGCAGTTATTGAAATGCATACTAGGAACAGTGATGTCGCTGCGGGTGCCACAGCTAATCGTTTCTGTAGTAGATGTTGAAGTTTTTTCTTTTTCCAAACGAATTGATTGAATAATGCTCGAGTGATACTCTTTGTCAACTTGTAAGTATGGTTTTATTGATAATGAATTGCTGTGTCCTGTTATTTTTATTAGAGTTTGTTCTTCAATTCCGCTTTTACTTTATTCGCTAACTGCTGCCGCTCGATTTGAGTGATTTGTAATTTTGACACGTTTGACATCTATACCAATACGTTGTGCTGAGCATTTAGTCCATTTGGAAATTTCATTAATTCCAATCAGCACATTCTTATACCAACCTTTAGAATTTTTCTTCTTCCAAAAGGGATTTGGTGTAACAAATACTCTGTCCAATGTTATAAAACTGTCTCGTTTTTCCATTAACTTTTTAAATAAACGTATTGGACAAATATCTTCCTCTAAAATTGGCGTAATCCATTTGCTGTTACATAATTTATTGTTGCCGCCTTGTCTCATCTTCGAAAATAGAGGATTATACTCGATACGTCCAGTTTCTTTTCCATTATTTTCAATTTCATGTACGAAATAAGTGGTTTTGCAGTAAGCTGCTTCTCCTCCGCGCCAAGCTAATTCAAACGCCAAAATGTGATATAATCTCTTCTGAAATCCTTCCGGTTCATTTTCGTCATATAATCTGGCCATTGCAAATACCTCAGATTTATTAAGAGCTGATGCACTAGATTTTCTCTTTGCGGGTTGTGCTTGTAGGATTTTACGTTTAGCATTACGTGCAGCTCGTAATGGATTGAACTGAACGTCGGAAAAAGGGTTAATTACAATATTGAATTCGTTATATTTACTTTGTAGCACTTAAGCGGTAGTGTTCCAAATTGTTTCAACTACCGCTTCTTTGTAGTCTTCTCCGTTACCTTTTCGCATATTAAATGCCCAATCTTGCAATATTACATTCAATTTCTCGATGGAAGTATCTGGCTCAAATTTATATCTCTTTGCATCGCAAAACCCGCCATAATCTCAGAACAGTATATAGTTGATATGGTTGTTGCAAAAAGTAATCGCATAATAAGATTTGTTTTGAGAACCTGCAAGAATTTTTCATCGCAAGTTGCTCTAAAATCTTTATACCACGCCTATGTTTATAGTAGGGTGACATAGACATATGGTGCCCTCAATATGAGGTATACAAACACAAACTTGAAATGTCCCAGAATAAGATTTTGAGATTTCTTGATTACAAGGCTACGAGTACTTGGAATAACATGGCAAACAGCTTATCTCATACAAAAATACCAGTTCCATACACTGGAAAAATATAGAGAGCACTCTGATGTTATACTTTTGTATACATTTTTGTTGTATTGTCGAACATAAGCATTCATGTTCCTAGTCGACCTTTAAGAAACAATCCTTTTTGGTTCGGTAAAAAGATATATCTTTTTACAGAACCAATTAAAAAAAACATCAATAGAATGATCACATTATATAATACCAAACATATACATATACATGTATTTTCAAAATTTCAATTAGTTCCTTAAAAAAACTCAAACAAACCATTTAATTAAGATTTAGTTGCAGTCTTTGTCATTTTCTTTAAGGATAAAAAACCCATAATAAGCTATCTCGCAATATGTAATACCTTTATACATTGTTGTGGATGTCGATTTAAGCATGTGCCTGTTGATATCCTATATAAAATATCGAGCTATAGCTGGATTGTTGCCTTGGGTTGTTGAACTGCTTTCTTGGATTTCTCTTGATTCATGTATAGCCAGAAGAAGTCATTGATGGATCCGTGGATGGATGGTCAAGATAGATTTTCAGGTTGTCGTTAGTTTACAAAATTAAATTCAAATATTGTAGTTAACTTTCAATTTCAGGTATTGCAAACACAAATTTTATAAATCAGATATAGTTGATGATTCAAATATCTTAGCGTGACTGGGAACTACATAATATATAAAAATTCTAAAACATATTATGTAAGATAAAATATGGAGATCACGGAACTTCAAATATTGTAAATATATAATGAGAAGTAGAACTTAGACATCCGAATACTAAACGTTAAATTTTTTATTCTAGCTTAAAATTGCCTTAATGGACAATTTAACATTTCCTCATTATTTATTTCAATATTTCATCTATTGATGAGTGATTTCCATAGTTTGCTTAGTGGAATGGTATCCGAAAAAGGTTTTGATTTTTCACTGTTCTTATGGGCACTGAACATTTTATGAAGTCTAATAGTTCTTGGCTTTCAAAACTTACTTCTGCGTCTTTGTGCATGCAATGTGTTCATATCTAATATTACTAACATATTTGAGTAGTCATGATTCACGATTGTGTAATGTAACTTCTATGCACAATATCTTCAGAATTTGTGCTGAACTTTCTCTAAATAGTATGGGGCTATACCGTAGAGGCATATTCTAAGATCGAAAATACTAGTAACATGTACAGTTGCCTAATTATGATTAAGGCTAAATCTGAACAGTTGCAAGCGATGAAACCCAGCATTTTCGAGACTTAAGTAGTTATAGCATGTGTGTTCTGTAAAGTTGAATTGTTCATCAAGTATAACTCCCAAATCTTCAATTGAAGTAACGTTATCTAGATTTGTTTGCACCATTCTGTTATTTTATTCAGGTCACTCTGAAGTAAATATGAATCTTCATATGAAGCAATATTCCTGAATATTTCTAAGCCTTCCGCTAACGTCAAGTATATAAGGTGTCTTAAGATTATCACCTATATGTATGAAAAAATGAAATAATAAAGGAGCAATATGAGAATCCAGTGAAACCATTGGTGTTACTGTGAGAGAATTTCTCAACTTACTTTTACTTTTTGAGTTCTATTCTTTAAAGAACTGCATAGCCATGTCGAATGTAAAAGTCAGTGTAAACCACATCAAGCTGAAATTTATTCTCCAAGGCATTCAATATATTATTTCAAGCTTTTATTTAACTTGCTTCGTTCGTATGTCATTCGTTGTCATTCTTATATTCTGTTTCAAAATTTGTAACACATTTTTGGACCACTTGCCGACATCCGATTGAGCTGAAATTTGGTAGGTGTTCATTATTCCGGTAACAATGCATTATGCAATTTTTGTTAGGGAAAAAAACAAAATGGCGACTCCAAGATGGCGGAAAAGTTTTGTGATTAAGGTCCGATTCGATTCTAAATTGGTATGTGGGGGTTTTCGGGGTCGGAGATTATGAATTTTGTGTCAAAATTTATAAATTCAAGATGGCTGCTCCAAAATGGCGGAGGAGTTTTGTGATTATGGTCCGATTTTATTCAAAATTTGTATGTGGGTTTTCGGAGTCAAGCTTTTATTCAGATGCACTAAAAATTAAAAAAGAATTGCTTTGGATGTGTAACGTAGGTTATTCCGTGTGTTATAGATTCAAAAACTTATCGCTTTTGTATTCGAACTGAAAACTTTGAATTTGAATCTATAACTTACGGAATAACCTACGTCACACATCCATAGCAATTATTTTTGTCTTTTTAGTGCATTTGACTAAAAGCTTGTCTTTAAAAAGTTTTTTATTGATTATTTTATTTTCTAGTATAAGTAAGTTCATAACTGTTTTGATGAGAAACCATGTTGGTTGTTACTGATAATTTTCTTAAAGTAGTTCAGTTGATCATAATCAAGACTATCATATAGGTTTGGAATGGCTCATTGGATGTATATGCTTCTGTAGTTCTGTACAGAGAATGTTCCATTATCTAATGAAAGGTTTTTGAATAGAATTTCTCTTAAATAGAAATTCTTGTCACTCATGAATGATCGTGTATCTCCAAAAGTAATGGTGTGTCCTGTCATTATTATGTGTAAGAACAGTGGATTTTTCGTTCATTATAGTTTGTTTTTTTGTGAATTTTGAATCTTTTATTTGTTCGGCCAATGTAATTGTCGCGGGTGGTGATCTGAGTTTGCATTCGAGTATCGATTGGTGCGGGTTCTCTAGCAATACACTGTGTGGCCAAGGGCACCTTCGGGTTTCTTCTTGATCAAAATATTCAGGATTACCAGTTGATTCTATGGTGAATTTTATTCATGGATGGATATCATTAAGATAATCGAAAAATGTTTAGTGTTTTTTATGTCGATGTGGCCAAATCACAAGAATACATCAGCTGGAGTTTTGGTTTCAAGAGCTATATGTTGTAAGTGCTTTAATTTCCACTTCCTCCATGAATATATTTGTGATGAGTGCAATCCCATTGCTGCTCCCTCTATTTGGCTGGGTCGTTGGTTCTCATAAATGAAATAGATGCAGTGTTCTGCCAAAGTGGTGATATGTTCTTTGGGCCCTTCATCACGGCAAGCTTCCAGAAGATACCAAAAGAACGCCTAGAATCATTGAATGTACCTAGAAGTGACCTTGCGTGGTATATTTTAGCGGTGAAATTGAGTGAGTTATATAATTGTCAGAGTTTATTATTGTTTTGTAATGTGAAATATAAGAACAAGAATTATTTCAGTATTTTTATAGCCACGATTCCCAGATTCCTAACAAATTATACCACCAAATGTGCTTTAATTTAAATCTTGAATTTAAGAAATTAGTATAGATACACCTTGCAATGTTCATTGGGGTTCTTATGCGATTCGTCCAAAATATTTACAATACAATAAAAACAGAAAGAGTACATGTAGAATTGGTATGAAATTTACATCACATGGTTGCATAATTCGAACAATGAAATTGAGACAATGATTATACTCTTGAACAGACAGGCTCAGAATTAAATGTTATGATTTAGTGAGTGGTAATTGACAGAACCACTGAGAAATCAGTATAATTCTGATTTTATTTTTTGGTCTTCTGAGGTCCACAAGTTTAATTCCGCTAATATACAATTGAGTTATAATTGTTTTTGATATAATATAGTTTAAAAGCACAAGAGCTTAAAAAACAATCTTAAATGGAGTGATATTCCTTACAGAAGAGGCATATTCCAAAATTGTTCTCACCAGTGAGCCATATAAAGTTATGGAATTTATAATATAAAGTTATTTTCCGGCGACCTCGTATTAACGAGTATGTTTAATCTACACGAAATCGATCGTTAATGACTCCTATTAACCTTCAATTTCTCTTTTAATGATGATTGTGACATATGCAATCAAACATACTCCGAAATCGACCATTAATAACCTATAAATGGTCGATTTCTCCATTAATGCATCATTGTGGTAAAGGCAACTAAACATAAACGAATTCAAATATATTCAAATTCCAAATTATATTACCTTTGCACTGTCAAATTTATGTATTGTCAAATCCAAATATTGTAATTTTCCTCCTAGTTGAAGGAAAATGATATGGAAAATTTTCGTAAACAACTCGTATATTGAAAATCGATTAATGATCTTGAACCTTAACGGGGTTTCGCTTCGGCTCTGGCGTTAAAATATTCTCGATCATTAATCGCCACCATTAATACACTTGATTAAATAACTATTAATAGCATTCTGAAACATTAAGAATACACATTTTGTCTGTTCTGATTCATAAGAAGCATTACCATATTTTTGTAGACTAACAGAGTTTTTTGTTATAGGTAGAATTTTGGTGTTTTCTTTTTTCACTGGGCTGAGTCTTGATGGTCACGTAATGTTGTATAGTGGAGAAGTCCGGCATAACTGGTTGGATGTAATTAAGCCTTATAGTTGTGGTTAAGAAGAATTTTGACTTTTTTGTTTTCAGTTCATAAAAAATATAAAAAACTATGATAAGGCATTGACTAGGATACCTGCTTTTGAGAGGTCTCTCTCTCATGTATTGAGGAATATCAAAGTTGGAAGAAGGTTTGTTGCGTGGATTTAATCATCCCTGAAACTTAAGAATATTCTTTTGTCATCCAAGAAAAACTACTACTTGGTATGAGTATTTTTTCTGACATGTAAGATGGAATCATTCATTTCAGGAAATTCATGCCAAAAATTGTAGCTGGGATATACGAACAAAACTTGAGACAAATAACTACATCTCTTAGTGACTACAGTGGCTCTAAAGCATTTCCAAAAGAATGGCCGGATACTTTGATAGATCATGAAATTGTGGTTGAAACGTAAGTCATTCAATAGTAGTTTATGTATCAAGTACGTGAAGTGAGGCTTTAGCGAACCAATCGAATGTTTATGAATATGAAGATGATGTCCGCTAAAGCCATTTCGCTTACGTGATGCATACAACATTTTTTTGTATTAGCTTTCAAAATAAATAGAACAGAAATGCCACACATATATCCTCACCGTGCATACATTTCCAATTATCATCCTAATGCTAGTGTAAGGAAGGTGTGCAGAAATCTAGCGTTATTGTTTACCAATGACACATTTAGTGAAAGATAAACGCCATGTGAAGTGGAATAAATAGAAAAATCGAATTAAACGGTTTTTCACATAAAAGATTCAATATAAATTGAGATTTTCGAGTATTTCTTTTGTCACTAGGTACCGCCAGTTAAAAGTTTTCTTCCGGGCCCTATAGGTGTTATAGACTTGATGATGGTTTTGGTTATGTTGGTCTCGCTTCAGCCAGAGCTCTTCGGACCTTTGGCTGGTTGACTACTCGTACTGATGAGGGCCAAAAGCCTGAAACCGGTATGCGGATTGTTAGGTGAACACGACATAAATTAAACATAATCGAGCTTATCAGAAAGAAACATTTTCATTCAATGTCCATTTATATGGAGGTATGCATGGATTTTCAGGTGAATATCATTTAACGTTCTGCGTGGTATTTGCCAGGAAAGTAGTTGTTTTTCACCTGAGATCTACCATATTCTGGTTCAATTTATATTGAATCTTTTATGTGAAGAAAACCGTTTAATTCGATTTTTCTAATGACACATTTGTCAAATATTAGTGGTAAATTTTCATGAAATAAGTATATTTTGAAGCAAACGTGTGCTGTCACTACGAAATATCAATTAATCTATAGTTCATTGCATCCCCTGTTTTCTGAATAAATAAAGATTTCGTTATGACGACTTTACCGGCCTAGTCCGGTAAAGTAGCATTTTTGGACTCTTCAGTATCCAAAGTGGGCATTTTGTGGAGTGTGTACAAGAAAATATTTTGTTTTATACCCTCTCAAATATTTATACAATAAATTATTCTGTTATTGTATATCCTGAAGAATTTAAGGAACAATGCTCACGAAACTGGCTAAATCTGTACCGGTGTGAAGTAGCGGCCATTTTCTAGCAGCCGTTTTTATCTGACGGTCAAATGACCAGTGGCATCGGGTGATAAATGAAATTCGAATTTTCAATCGAATGTCTGAAGATTTGGTATAGCAATAGGGATTCAATTTAACAGAAAATGGTCAAACACAAAAGGATAACTTAAGAATGATATACCTTGGGATATTCCAAAACCGAGGATTATCTGTCTTTCTGAACACTGGCAGTCTGTTGAACAATTAAGAAAATAAAATTCCCATTTTAATTTAACCTCTAGCTTCTGCAGAGCACCGAATTCACCGGAGGTGTAGCGATTTACTGAGAAGATACCTGACAGCCCTCCCAATAAATTAGTTCGATGAAATAATTGTTGCAAGTAGAGATAACTTCATTATTATTGGTATTTATCACCCCTCAGGTAACGATAATGATGTATTCTTGAGCCACTTTTAACAAACTACTTGATATATTATTTTCAAAAAAACATCAAATATTATATTGCTGGTGACTTCAACATAGACACCCTGATTCCTACAAAATACTCTAAGGAATTTATAAACATTCTTGAATCTTTCGATCTGAAATTAACAGTGAATGAAATTACTCGTGAAACTATAATAGCAATATCGCAAATAATGGAAGTTGTTTAGACAATATAATTGTTAATTCAAATAAAACGTATTCTGTAAAAAATATCAAATCGTATTTGTCTGATCACCACTGCCAAATTCTAACACTTGATATCACGCCTAAGTGCTCTAAAAGTCCACGCACAACCCGCATATTTTCTGAAGAATCAATCAACCAATTTTGTAATGTCATAGGTAAATCAAGAATTTCCCTCAATGTTTATGATGCATGCACTATAGATGATAAGTATAATTTATTCATTAATTCTTTACTATTATACTTTAACAAACATTTTCACTCAAAACCTCAAGCTATAGCAATAATGTGAAATTTCCAGTATTTTGGCCAGAGAAAACAACCTTTTCAAAGTAATTTTCTAAATATGGTACACATTAATAATTAACCTAATTGTATGAATAAACGTTCTGATATTGCAAATCTCAGCATGATATACAATTACCTACTGAATTTTGACAACGAAGGCGAAAGTGACCCTGTACAACTTTTGAATCGCCCGCCATAGATTATCGTCGAAGAGTGGGTTTAAACATTTGGCTCTCTCTTCATTGGTTCGGACATCCTGTCAGTTTATTCTGACCACTTTCGTGGACCTTTCTCGCTGACCCATGGCAGAGATCACCACGTGTTCATTTCCATCAATCTCGACTCAAATTTGCATAGTTAACATGATATTTTTCAATTAGTTTAAGATGTTTTTTACAATTTGATTTTTAAGATTTCATTTATGATGTGCACCGATATTTTCCTGTTAGCAACCTCCAGTTAGTAAGTTTTTTATATTTTAAAAAAAGAGCATTTTTACAATGTGGTTTTGTTATTTTCAGATGTCTTGATAATAAAATAAAGTTTTTAGAAAGCTCGAAAATTTAACAAAGAGTCTTCTTTACATTGGCCATTTCTTGTTGACTGCAACCTCAAAAAAACATAAAATTGGTTTTTTGTGTTTCCTAAACTTCAGTTTTATATATATATATATATATATATATATATATATAGAATAAATATGTAGTTCATTTTAAAAAAACACTAAAATATGTACATTAAAATTAAGATTAAAATTGGTGACATAGACATACACTTAGAAATCTAGTAATAAGAGACTAAAAACCTTCCATATGGCAGGTCAGGGACAGACATGATTGTGGTAATAAAAAAGTACATTAAAATGGTAACATAGGCGTAGGTACCCATAGAAATCTGGCAATAAGACAATTAAAAACATTCATGAGAACTCATAGAGGGGCATCCTCAAGTATTCATCGATAGAATAGAAACAGTGTCGGAAAATAAGATGTTTTAATTTTGATTTGAAGCAATTCAAATTCATAACCTGGAACTCTTGGGTAATACATTTTAAAGTTTAATATCTGGTGAATTTATCAGGGTTTTGTTAAGTCTGAAACGGGAAGGCCTCAGCTGGTTTGCAGAACGAGTTTGGTAATCATGATAGTCAGAGTTTGTAGGAAAATACTTTTTGTTCTTGTGTATCTCCAGAACTGTAGCATATATAAATAGCGATGGAACAGGCATAATGAGCAGATCTTTGAATATTTGTTGGCATTGATCTTTGTAACCAGCACCAATCATAATTGTGATCGCTCTTTTTTGTATTTTGAAAACCTTCATAGAGTAACAGGAGTTGCCCCATAAAAAAATGAGAAATAGCATGTACGAACGGTATTGAAGCATAATTGATTTTTCATATTGCGTAAAAGATATATCGAGCTAGACAGTTTATGACACAACTGATCAACATGGGATGACCAAGATAGTCTGTCGTCTATCTATAACAACTCCAAGAAGTTAAATTTTTATCATTGCCTTTGTTTCTAGTAGAAAAATATATTTCTTGTGTTTTATCATTATTTAGTTTCAAGTTGTTGGCACTGAACCAATTTTGAACTTTACCGACAGAATTTTTCATGCTAATGAATAGACTATCTGCATCAATTCCAGTATTGAGTAGAGTTGTGTCATCCGCAAAGCAGTGCATTTATTTGGGAACATGGAGTGAAAAAGATCATTAACATATACAGGGTGTTACCAAATAAGTGCGAAAGTTTTCAGGGGGTGATTCCTTGTCGAAAACTAAAGGGGGTTTTTCATGTAAACAAAAATGAGAAAAAAAAATTGTTCTTGAAATTGCTGAAGAGTTGAAGAAATGGCATGTTCTATCTATAAAAGACTACCTATGAATATTTTTTTAATTTTGTTGTGATCTTTCAAAGGGGTGAAACATGCAACCCCTATTCCATTTTTTGCCAAAACTGTTTAACGAAACAAAATTTCACAATTTGAAAATATGTGTTGAAAAGAACTATTCATTGCAAAACTTTTTTAACTCTTGTGTTGTGTCGGTAAAAGCAATAGATTCCCAATAAAAAAAATACAACATTGTGCATGAACGGATCTTCTGTAAATGGAATCGAAAAAATCTAGTGGGTGGCTGTCACTTGTGACTCCAATCATAGTATTTTAAAATTATTCCGCTTGTTTTAACTTTTGATGCAGGCATGTACCAGTACCATATTTTGTTTTAATAGAATATCAAATTAAAAAAATACAAACAAACAAAAATTATGTGTATAACAACAAAGAAAAAGGCAACAAGATCAAACGGAACGAAGTTATAAAAACTGCTCGAAATGACCACCTCCAACCATTAGACAGGTATCAAGTCTTCGTCTCATAGACTGGTGCAAACGTTGAAATATTCCTGGTGTGTTTTGGATTGTCTCGCAGGATGCAATGATGCGATTCCTTAAATAATTCACACATTCAATGGGGGTCGTATAAACCAAGGACTTCAGGTGACCCCAGATGCAAAAGTCCAAGCGGTTTAAGTCTGGAGATCTGGGAGGCCAAGGTTGAGGTCCTGCTCTGTCTATCCAACGATTTGGATACACGTCGTCCAAGTACTGACGAGCAGTTATGCTGAAATGGACAGGCGCACCATCGTGCATAAACCACATTCGTGGTCGAATAGCTAGTGGAATAGTTTCAAGTGAAATGGGAAGCTGCTCCTGGATTTTTTTTTATAGGTTGCACCAGTTAGCCTTAATGGTAGAAAATACGGTCCAATAATATTTTCGCCAATAATTCCGACCCACACGTTAAGTGAAAATTCATAGTAATACCGAGCTTCTTGAATTCCATGTGGGTTATTTTCGGCCCATAGATGATTGTTATGTAAATGTGTAATTCCTTGCCTTGAAAAGTTGGATTCGTCAGTGAATATTACGTTTTCTAAAAATTGAGCATTTTGGGTAACATGTGGAATGTGACCCAAAATGCCATAGGCAGAAATTGTGTTTGTTCTGGGAGTTCTTCTTCTTTGAATGTCGCCGCCGCTTCCTCCTTCTTGATACGTTTGAGGTTAGAAGGACGTTGTCGATGAATCTTTGATGACTTGACGATTTCTTCGAGAGGTTTGGACAGATGTTATTTAGGGATGCATCTTATTCAGTTTTACCCAATTTGTAGGCTAGATGTTTTTTTCTAATCTCCTTTGACATTACAGATATTTTATTTTTCAGAATGACGTCAACTACTTTGCTGAAAGGCTTCATGTTCACGCATATATATTTATCGAAACCGTGTTGATATCTGCCCGCATTCAAATCGAAATCCTTGACAATTACAATGTACCATACTTTTCACGCCAACATTCACCACACAAACGTTTGAACTGTTCGAATGACATGTCGGGTGACACGTGTTCATCAAATATATGTTTAATGTTGAGTTCGTCCTGCTTGAACAACACAATGAAATTGTAATTGTCTCGAATCAGTTGTTTGGGTATTTTCGAGTACGTTTGACATACATACATGGCGTTGATATCCTTGTGTCTGCACATTGAAAAATATTCCTGAATTTTCTGCTGACCACACAAGTCACATCATCGAATATGAATATCGAATCAGGTTTGACTTCGTGGGGCTCATAATTTCCTCGTTTCTCTGAACCGAAAATAACCTACTTCTTTAACTTCATCCATTACCATTTGAAGCAACTGATACTTTGGTTGATACAGCGACTTTGAGTTGACGTAAACGTTATTGAATTCTGCACTATTCGGACTGAACAGTATTAACGCTATATTTGTCTTGCTCGGGCCCGAGATGATGGCCCGGAAGGAGTCTGGCAATAATGCACCATTTTTTTTTCCACGTTTGGGGGTTTTAAAATCGTCATAGTTGCCGATTGGTAGCGTTTTTTCTTGTTGATCAATCTCCATATTCTGATCCGCATCAGCATTTATGGCGTTCACTTGAGTGGTTGTTATCTTGTTTTGCTCTAATCTACACTGCGATGTTAATATTTGAGAGACGCTCCTTTTTTTCTTCTGTGATTGGATATAATATTTCCACGACTTATTGGTATTGAATATTCCATCGCATCTTTTGTGGGCATCGGTGAGCAACATAATCGTTTTATAGTTGAAACTTACGGGCTTGTTTTTGGTCAGAAGTTCCTTCAAACCCTCGGTCAATTCAAAAGTCTCTCGACCCAATTTTAACGTATTATCTTCAATGACTATGGGTTCTTTTCCTATGGAAAATTTCAAGCCATTCATATTGATGCAATAACAGACGAGTTCAGGTAGTAGTACTGACATATTGACGTTTCAATTACAGCTGACAATCACTGGCGCATCTTCCATATTTATATGTTTCGGAACACCCATTGCGGAACACCCGTTCCGGAACACCCGTTGCGGCAGCTGACAATCACTGGCGCATCTTCCATATTTATATGTTTCGGAACACCCATTGCGGAACACCCGTTCCGGAACACCCCGTTGCGGAACACCCGTTGCCGAACACCCTTTGCTGAACACCATGTTGCCGAACACCCGTTGCGGAACACCCGTTGCCGAACACCCTGTTGCCGAACACCCTGTTGCCGAACACCGTTGGTGAACACCCTGTTGCCGAACATCCGTTGGTGAACACCCTGTTGCCGAACACCCGTTGGTGAACACCCGTTGCGGAACACCCTGTTGCCGAATGCCCTGTTGCCGAACCCCGTTGGTGAACACCCGTTGCGGAACACCCTGTTGCCAAACACCTGTTGCGGAACACCCTGTTGCAGAACACCCGTTGTGGAACACCCTGTTGCCGAACACCCTGTTGCCGAAAACCCTGTCGCCGAACACCCTGTTGCCGAACACTCGTTGCAGGACACTCCGTTGCCGAACACCCGTTGCGGCAAATTACGATGTGTTGTACAGAACCATACTGCATATTTCGATGTGTTGTACAGAGCCATACTGCGCTTTTCGATGTGTTGTACAGAGCCATACTGCGCATTTCGATGTGTTGTACAGAGCTATACTGCACATTTCGATGTGTTGTACAGAGCCATACTGCGCAATTCGATGTGTTGTACAGAGCCAAACTGCACATTTCGATGTGATATACAGAGCCATTCTGTGCATTTCGATGTGTTGTACAGAACCATACTGCACATTTCGATGTGCTGTACAGAGCCATACTGCACATTTTGATGTGTTATACAGAGCCATACTGCACATTTCGGTGTGTTGTGCAGAGCTGTACTGCGCATTTCGATGTGTTGCACAGAACCATACTAACGCGTCGAATACGTCATACTACACCATATAGGCCGAAATGACGTTCAGAGTAGTGGAAATGCCGTACAAAAACTATGTATTTACCAGCGACGCAACTAATATTTAGCAATGATATTGTGGCTCAAAACAGTGTGGCTGAGTGATTGAAGAGAAATGAACTTCACGACTGTTGTATTGTGAAATACCAACAGATTATTGGATTTATAGTTGTTTGAATATGAGATGAACTCTGTATTTCATATATGTTTATCCCCTGGAAACCTCTAGGATTATATTTTTTTTCACTTTAGAGATTTTTTCATATGGGTTGGGGTTTTTTTGATTTTAGTTTTTATTTTTTTAAATGTTTTTTGTAATGTAAGGTTAGTTGTTTCAGATGTTTGAGTCATGTACTTTGCATGGATTTGTCCTCAGATATACTGGTTTTTGGAAGTTGTTTCTCATGTATGATTCTATTTTTCTTCAGATCTGGTGATTTTTTCTGTCGACTTGGGATAGTTTGATGGGTTTCTCGTTATAGGATTGGATTTTTTTCATAGATCTAGGGCTTCTTTATGTCGACTTGGGATAGTTTGATGGGTTTCTCGTTATAGGACTTAGATCTAGGGATTTTTCATATGGTTAGGTGTTTGATCTATGTTTTGTTTTGCATGGATTTATCTTCAGATATACTGGTTTTTTAGGGTCGATGTATTTCTACCTTTTGATTTGATTATTCACCCCATTTCAAATTGAGGATTGGTAATTTTGTCTTTGACGATTTTTCTTCATAGGTTAGTATGTTTGAATATGAGACTGAATGTTTCAACAATGATTTCGATAGCTACCATATGTGGTATCTTTGTTAACTCATCAGAGTACGTAAACCTCGTATATTCCTCTGATAATTCATTTTCAAAGAAATTTAGGCTTATCTGTATTTGGTTAAGAGTGTGATTCCAACAGCGATAGTGCAAGGTCGGCTATTGGAAAACTCAATTCCTTGTTGGGGACTAGTTTTTGTGAATCAAACCTCAACAACATTTTGCCTCTGAACAATATTTCCAAGCCAACTGTGAAGATTGAGTTCATGTCATATTTGAAAAAGAATTCAGTATTCCAGAACATTTCAAAATTGGTAACGACTTATTTATTCCACATGATCTTTGCTATGAAGATCGCTTGAATTATAAAATCCTGGCAAAACACATGAAGGAGGCCAGAGAGAGAAATCTTTCTGCAAAAATTGTTAACCACAAACTCATTGTCAACGGTAAAGCTTACACTTCAAAAGAATTAGAAAAGGAATGTGAGAGTTAGGAACATTTTCAAGTATCAAATAAAAGAGGACGATAATCTTATAGTGCCCCAACACTCCTTCACACCCTCCACCAATCACCAACAGCTCCGAACCTGAAGATACTGAAAACGAAATTGAATCTTCATTGAACTCAACTGTTAAACCCCATATCAAGAAACTGAAGCAACAAAATATTATCCTTGGGTCCGAGAGAAAAACACGACAAAATAGCGCATCTACAAAACAAAAAAACGCTGATTAGTTGTTACCAGTTATTTTGTTTCTCTAGTACTAATTAATTTATATATATATATATATATATAAATTCTCTTTTTGAAATGAATCTCAAAATTTGTCATTTGAACATGAGATCACTTCCAGTCCACTTTATTCAGTTGAATGATGTTTTAACTAGTAACCATTTTGATATCATACATGGTTGAAAAGTTCTGTAACGTAAATAAACTTAACTTGGTTTAACTAATTTATTTAACACTTAATCTACAACTTAATTTATATTACTACGCCACTGTATAGCTCGATGGTATGGGCTCGTTCAGACTGTTTACTCCCTCTTGAGGGCTCTCTATTTATCTCCGATACAGCATTCTCGATGTTTCGAATTCTTCCAGTTGGCGACGGCATGTTCCAATTGTTTCCAATATTGACCGTTGCATTACGCGGAAGAGGGACTGGATGGTTCTCGAATATCTCCGGGGATGATCTCATCGCTGTCGATGGCGACGCGGGAGGCGACAGGTCCGGCCTAGGTTCGTTACATTGCCCCCTTCTTAAAGACATTTCGTCCCGAAATTTCATCCTTGGAGTGTGACGATATCTGCATGACTCCCCATATCTGCACCGTGAAGTTCGATGGAAGTAACACTCCACGGTCTTCATGATCGGTCGTGGAAGAGGGTTACAGCAAACCAAAATCTTGACGCCGCTGGATCTGAATATCGCCTCCAGCATACTTCTTATGACTCTCCAGTCCAACCCATCAATACCACAGGATAATTTTGGAATTGCTAGATCCACCAGATTCTGGTCCACCATAGTATCTCTTAGTTTGGTGAGACTCTTCCAGACATCTTCATAAGACGGTTTATCTTGGGAATGCCTCTGGTGACTAGGTAGTAGATGTTTCTCTGGCCTTCTTCAACTGTAGCACGCCACCAGCTTCTGGATTGTGCTCCCGCAGTGTTTGGAGTTGACCAAATTTCTGAGAAAGCACTACGGCGATGCTCCTTGTCATTCGAAGATCTTCTGCCTCAGAGTGCGCTAGTGCGTAGTCAGCAGGCACCTCGACAAGGTCTCGTGACTCTTCTCTTGTACCCCCATTTAGCACTTTCTGCCCGTTTGAATACAAGGACGTAAACTTCTCGATCGTTATATCATCCTCCGGTGGCTTGAGGGTGCGAACTTGGTCATGGTTTCCAGCGTAAGGGCCAACCTGTTGAAATGGACGACCCTTGGTTTCCTCGGGTGGCTTATGGATTCGGTACACAAGGTCGTTTATCCTTTTCACGATCTTATACGGGCCTTCCCACGAGTTCCGCAACTTTGGTGATAGTCCACGACGACGTTTGGGGTTGTACAGCCAAACCAGGTCATCAACCTTAAACCCTCCAGCGTCGGCCTTGATGTCATAGGTCTTCTTCATTTTATCGCTGGCACTCTGATGTTCAACCGGACTCGTTCGTGGATGTCGTCCATTCTCTGCCGAAGTTTGCTGACGTAGTCCTCTCCCGCAGTGTCTTGTCCTGGCGGTATCCCAAACTTCAGGTCACAAGGCAGTCGCAGTTCTCGGCCCATTATAATACTAGCAGGAGTTTGACCGGTTGACTCGTGTACTGCGGATCGATAGGCCATCAGGAACAAAATGAAGATACTGGTCCCAGTCTCTTTGATGGTCAGAGACAACCTTGGACAAGTGGCGGTTGATCGTCCTGTTCATCCGTTCCACCATTCCATCGGACTGCGGATGTAGGGCCGTGGTTCTTGTCTTGCGGATGTTCAGCAGTAGACATATTTCTGGAAAAGGTTGGATTCGAAATTTCTGCCTTGATCCGAGTGCAGCTCCATTGGAATACCGAATCGACATATCCACTCTTTCACCAAGACGTCGGCGACGGTGATGGCTTCCTGGTTGGCAGGGCATAGGCTTCCGCCCACTTACTGAAGTAGTCCATTGCCACAAGGATGTATTTATTCCCGTGGTCGGATACGGGAAACGGGCCGGCGATGTCAATGGCGATTCTCTCGAACGGGCTGCCTACGTTGTACTGACGCATCGGGGCCTTGGGTCGTATTCGAGGTCCATTGCTAGCAGCGCATACAGCGCACTTTCTGCACCAGTCCTGACGTCAGCTTGACAATTGGCCCAGTAAAACCGTTGCCTCACTTTCTGCAGGGTCTTCGTCACTCCCAGATGTCCTCCGGCGACTCCATCATGGATTTCCGCAGCACTTCCTCTCTTCTGTTCCTGGGAACAATTATTTGGCGTCTGTCTTCCCCACCAATATCGGCCTCCAACACCCGTTTCAGGATCCCATTGTCCAGAATAAGAGAGTTCCATTGTGCCCAATAGGACTTAACAGCCGGCGAGTAACCTGCGACTTCCTGCCATGATGGTCTTCGATTGCTCTTCTTCCAGCTGACGACTAAGCCAAGGTCGGGGTCTCTCTCTGGTCTTTCTGGATCTTGCTGTCATTCCAGTTGTCATCCATTGCCGCGGTTCTACAAAGTGTTGCTTCTTTCTTCTGCTCGTCGGCAATGTGAGCAATCATCTGGACATGGTCTTCGCGACAAGGCATCTGCATTCTTATGGCTAGTTCCGGCTCGATGTTCGATCTCGAAATCGAATTCTTGGAGTCTCTCGATCCAACGTGCTACTTGCCCCTCAGGATTTTGAACTGTAAGAGCCATTTGAGAGCTGCATGGTCAGTTCTCAACAGGAATCTTCTTCCATACACGTACTTGTAGAAGTGTTCCACTCCTTTACAACAGCTAACAGCTCTCGCCTGGTGACACAGTAATTGCGCTCTGGTTTGCTAAGCGTCTTGCTGAAATAACCAATGACCTTCTCCTGTCCCTCCTGGATCTGAGATAGACAGCTCCAAGTCCCACGTTGCTGGCGTCCGTATCCAAAATGAATTTCCCTTTGGGTAGGGATAGCTCAGTATAGGTGCGTTGATCAAAGCTCCTTTCAGCTTCCTGAATGAGTCTTGACATTCTTCGGACCACTGAAACTTTGTTTGGCCTTCCGTGAGCTTGGTCAGTGGTTTAGCGATGTTGAGCGAATCCCAGCACATATCGGCGATAGTATGTGCATAAACCAAGGAAACTTCGAAGTTGGTGAATGTCTTTGGGATGGGCCAATCCTTAACAGCTTTGATCTTCTGGTCATCCACTGCTACTCCTTCCCCAGAGACAACGTGGCCGAGGTATCGTACTTCTTTTGGAACAGATGGCATTTCTTAGGGCTCAGCTTCAATCCGAGTTCCTCAGTCGCAGGAATACTTCCTCCAAGTTTTTCACGTGGTCCTCAAACGATCTGCCGACCACAATTATGTCGTCGAGATACACTAGACACGTGTTCCATGAGAGTCCCTTCAGTACTGTTTCCATCAATCTTTCGAATGTGGCGGGAGCATTACAGAGCCCGAATGGCATAACGGTGAACTGCCACAATCCTGAGCCGATGGTAAAGCAGTCTTTTCTCGATCTTCCTGAGCAGTTCTACTTGCCAGTATCCACTCTTCAGATCAAGGGTCGAGAAAATCGTGGAACCAGCCAACGTGTCTAGGGTGTCATCTATTCTGGGAGAGGGTAACTGTCCTTCTTCGTGACATTATTAAGTTGGCGATAGTCTACACAAAAGCGTGTCGATCCATCCTTTTTCTTCACCAGTACGACTGGAGAGGACCAGGGACTGTCAGATGGTTCGATAACTCCTTCTTTTCCCATATCGCTGACTATTTTGTCAGCCTCTTCCTTCTTGGCAAGAGGAAGTCTTCTTGCTGATTGCCGGATCGGTCGGGCACCCCAGTATCAATCTTGTGCTGACCACATTAGTTCGACCTCCTTTTCCTTGTCCGGTATCGAAGATGTCTTGGTACTTTTAACTAAATCTCTTAGTTTGGGCTGTTGAGCTGGTTTTATATCTTTGGAAGAGATGGCAACCAATTTTTCTAGTTCTGTGGGCAAGTTGTTGGGTTGGCTAATCGTACCTCGTACACCCGGATCACTGAGGAAACTGGCGAGCAGTGCCCCAATATTGTTCCTTTCTTCAAGGTCACTGGAAAATAATTGATATTCATGACCCTTTACGGGCACAAATTGTCAGCACGCAACAAGGTCTTCCCTAGTGCAATCCTCGTCCAATTTTCTCATCATGAAGTTTGGGCTCGAACATCACCACGTTTCCACTGCTCGTACTCCCGTCCAAGCGAGCCTCCAGAATGGTTTCAGCCCTCTCAGGTACGCTTACATCTTCAGCCAACAACACACGGATCAACTCTTCACTTCTCCCATGAAGTACCAGCTCTTCTCCGTTGACACGTAGGACGCCGTCTTTGAAATCCAATTCAAACCCTCTGGAATTCATGATGTCCATTCCGATGATTGCATCGTCTTCGATGTCCGCTACCAGTGCCTGATGTTTCACTTTAGTGCTGCCCAAAATTATTTCAATCGGTAGCTCGCCATATACAGTAGCTGGCTCCCCTGTTGCTGTGCGTAGCTTCCAAGTTGTCGGTTCAATCCGTTCCGGTGTTCCGGCAAGTGATGTTTCACTTTAGTGCTGCCCAAAATTATTTCAATCGGTACTGCCATATCAGTATGCGTGAGTCTTTGGCTTCCAAGGAAGGCCTGAGAATTGTCCTAGTCGCACCTGTATCTAGCAGCATGGTGCAAGGCTCGTTATTGATGAGACCGTCTACGAAGACACCTTTGTTCTGTCGTTGAAGGATAGCGACATATGCGTTGTTAACCGAGGCTTGCTGGACACATGCCGACGATTGCCCCTTCTCGTCGACCTTTTTTAGTTTTCCTGCATCGGAGTCGATGAATGTTGGACATTTGCTACGCACATGTCCAATTTTGCCACAATTCCGGCATCTTATCTGTCTTTTCTCAGGCAACACTTCCTTCATCACTTTTCTTATGGCAGCTTCCAAGTTAGCAGGCTCCGGTGAGTCTTCCTCAATCGTTTGAACTTTACTTTGGGTTTTGCAGCATTGTTTTGCTGCTTCGAATTCCAAAGCTCGTGCCAGTGCGTCTACGAGATGTGTTGGACGAGCTAATATCAACGCTTGTCTGGTTTCTTGGTCACGGAGTCCATCCAAGAATGCCTGAACCGCTAATCGCTCCATTACATTTTCCGGTATGGCTGGATATGCGAGACGAACCAAGCGTGCAATGTCAGTTTCGAATTTTGTAAGGATTCGCCCGATTTTGGCAGCGATTTTTCAGCTGGGAGTGGTATACGTGTTCCAAATGGGCGTGGCCATATCGTAATTCTAGATGTTTAATCAGCTGATCATAGTCTTCCTGTTCTTGGGCGGTGAGAGTTTGTAGAATATTTGTCGCTTCTCCACGTAATGCAAGTGTCAGTGCTACAGCTCTTTCCCCTGCATTCCATCCGTTTGCTTTGGCCGCTGCTTCAAACTGCCGGCGGTAATTTGCCCATGGAGTTTTTCCGTCGAACTGAGGCGGCTTCATGGAAAGCTTCCCTATTTCTGAAATGACCTTGACATCTTTTATACCCTCTTGAACTTTATCCAAGTTCAAACTCAAGTCCAGCATTGCATTTTCGTCAACCATCTCTGTGGGGGGTTAATTTTTTTCCTTACGATCGTTTCCTTTATTTTGTCCATTTCTGCCTCGATTCCGTCTTTGATTTCATCGCTGATTATTTCCTTCATCTTGTCCATCTCTGCCTCAACGGTTCCTATTCTTTTTTCTAGACGATTCGCCACACCACAGAGTTCTTTTTTTAGGCCTTCTGTGTTTTCAAGGAGCTTATCTTCCAGGCTTTCTAGAAGCTTCTCTTCCAGATTTCTAGAATTTTCTTGAAGCTTCTCTTCCAGATTTCTAGCATTTTCTTCCAAAGTCCTCGAATTTTGTTGCAGTTCTTCTTTCACGGATTTAGTTGTTTCTAGTTCCCTTTCCTCCAATTCCTGTTTCAATTCCGCTACCTTCAAATCCGCAAGGCGCACTTTTCTTGAACACATTTTGTCTTTGACGAGGTATCAGTCTGTTTTACACGAAAAGTTTATCAGTTTGTTAAAAATTCACTTCGCGAATTCTTTTCCACGGGCCACCAGTCTATTGTCTGTGTCACGCGAACAGTGTATCAGTTTATATTCCCACGCACAATTGTCCACTTCGCGAAAACCGGGCCACTGTCTATTTTCTGTTTCACGCGAACAGTGTATCAGTTTATATTCCCACGCACAATTGTCCACTTCGCGAAAACCGGGCCACTGTCTATTTTTGGGCGTACAAAAAGGTCTATCAATTTATTTTTCTGACTATCCACTCCACGATCACTTGTTTATTTTCAAAATCTCACTTCCGACACCAATTGTAACGTAAATAAACTTAACTTGGTTTAACTAATTTATTTAACACTTAATCTACAACTTAATTTATATTACTACGCCACTGTATAGCTCGATGGTATGGGCTCGTTCAGACTGTTTACTCCCTCTTGAGGGCTCTCTATTTATCTCCGATACAGCATTCTCGATGTTTCGAATTCTTCCAGTTGGCGACGGCATGTTCCAATTGTTTCCAATATTGACCGTTGCATTACGCGGAAGAGGGACTGGATGGTTCTCGAATATCTCCGGGGATGATCTCATCGCTGTCGATGGCGACGCGGGAGGCGACAGGTCCGGCCTAGGTTCGTTACAGTTCAATAAATTTTAGAGATATTAATTTAGAACACTATGTATTAGTAAGAAGAGACAGATCCGATGACAGTGGATATGGAGGTGTAGCAATTCATCTGAGAAATTTCATTAAATATTCAGTTCTTCCAGTGAATGAAAATATCGAGGATTTGTGGTTGAGTATAAAATTTAAATCATCAAATTTAGCGTTAGGTTGTATCTATAGGCAACCTTAACTAAACACAAATAATTTTCTAAATGAATTTGAAAATAGCCTTTTTTCAATCATATCTGAATTTGATAAAGTTATATGTTTGGCGATTTCAATATAAGTCTTCGATCATGAATTAATTCACATCACTCTTGACTTAACGGAAAACAAATTTAAACCAATCCTTACAACCTACAGATCTCTAAAAACTATCAACTCGATTCAACTCAGTGATGATCTAAGTTCGATACCCTGGAGGAATATTTTTTCATCTAGAAACTATTGACGCTAAAGTTGACTTTTTTACGGAAAACCTGAATATCTTACTGAATCTTCATGCTCCCCTTATCACCACAGTTTTCAAGAAAAAATGTAAACCATGGATAACGAATAATATCAAACTGATCTTTAAAGAAAGAGATACACTTTTCAAGAAATTAAAAAAAAACGAAGAGTCCCCAAGTTTATGAGGAATACAAAGCGATCAGAAACTCTGCCAATAGATCGGTAGAAAGAGAGAAAAAAGCATATTTGCAACATCATGTTGGTAGAAATAGTAAAGATACTTGGAGTACTATGAAAAAGTTGAATATTTATAAAAAAACAACCTTATTTTTTATCTTCAATTCCTCAGATTGTGCCAACAGGAAACATTAATGAATATTATGATGGGTACAGGGCAGGACTTTCAGGAAACTTACATTTCGCAAAAGTTGATCAATGCGAGATATATAGACAACTAGAATTTATCAAAACAAGAGCTACTGGGGCTGATGGTCTCAGTATTGATTTCATTTAAATGTGTTGCCCCTTCCTGGTTGATTATATATTACATATTGTGAATTTCTGTATAGAACACTCAGTTTTTCCCTCTAAATGTAAGGTCGCACATGTAATACCTTTACCAAAAGTGGACATAGTGAATGAACTGAAAGATTTGAGACCAATAAGTATCCTTCCCGTCATCTCAAAAATCATGGAAAGAATCATAAAAAATCAGTTGGTTGAGTGCCTGGAGAAAAACGCTGTCCTACCGGATACACAATCAGTAGGAGATTTAAGCCGGTTCTGGGTCTCCCCCCACCACTATGACGTCACATGTGACCTTGAATGGTGCAGTGTGCGTGTGTGTGTGTTTGACTTTGAGATTTGTCATTGAGTTTTGACATTGGGTTTCGTCGACTTTGAGATTCGACTTCAGGTTTGACCTTGAATTTGACCTTGAGATTCATAACATCAAGTTTTGACTTTGAGATTTGACCTTGAGTTTTGATGTTGGGATTGTTTCGGCAACCTTAAGATCTGATCTTGATTTTTTTTGTTTGACTTCGACTAAAGTTGTGGTGTAGGCATACATATTCTGTGTGGTCATGACCTTCATGAATCCTTGCACTCTCCAAGCGAGGAGGGCGTTTATCCTGTGAGAGAGCTAAGAGTGAACTGCGAGTATTGCTGAGTGCGCTGAATGTCAAGAGAATCCCCTCACAATACAGATTGCGCATCGCATCGGACTTGTAGGGTGGGGATATTTCATTGAAATATTCCAGAAGAGTAATTCGAATCAGTGTCTCGTCCAGTGAGCTATTGAAAACAAGTTGCTGAAATGTATTCATGTGATTGTGGTAAAGATTTCACTCGTAGTGATAATCTACGTCGGCATCAACGGGAAACTTGCCAGGGAGGTCCTTCAGTGAAATGAGTTAAATTGAACAATGGCGATGACTCACCACCTGAACCACTCTATACATGTAATTGTTGTAATGTGATAATCCCATATGGTCAAGTCAATACTCACAATAGAACACTCGCACATAGGACGAATTCATGTGTTCACTTGGGTGGTGGTGTACTCCTCATTAAAAATGCATTCAAATGTCGCATTTCTAGCTACAGAGTATCTAGTGAGAATATGTATACTGAGTACACACATTTTTTTTAATGATATCAAGCATAAAGTACTCGAGCTATTGGAAAAAAACATCAAACTGCACAACTCCATCAAGGTCAACATGGAAGTGTTTGGAAGTTATATCATTCAAACCCAGGAACTGACAGACATCAAATCGTTCAATTCTCCCAATCGTATAGCAGATCGATCAACTGATTTGAATGGATTATTCGATGCGTTTCGTGACATTATAATTGCCCAAAGTACGGAGTTTGAGGAATGTGATTCAGGTTTGTAGTTATAATTGTTGCAAATGATGAAAGGTTTGATGAAAGTTATTTTTCAGGATGGAGTTGCGAAAAAATTATGTTCTTTGAGGTGAACATAAACAAATACAGTCCACTTGGCGGATCATCATACATGAAACTTCCCGAATTCATTGAGAGATGAAAAGGTGTTGTCAACGTAAAAAATGAAGACCAATGCTGCTTTGCATGGGCCGTGACATCTGCATTATTTCCCACGAATAATAAAGGGTTGGAGGTGTCATCATATCCACATTATGAGACTGTCTTGAATGTAACGGGTATGGATTTTCCAGTAAAATTACGTGATATAAAAATGTTTGAGTATTTGAATGATATTTCAGTTAATGTTTATGGTTTGGAATCTAAGATTGAAAATAAGAGAGTCAAATATGAGGTGATTGGGCCATTGCGATACTCTCAGAGAAAGCTAAGAAGACATGTCAATTTATTGCTTATCACAGATGAGGTGGGAAATAGTCATTATTGTTGGATAAAAGATCTTTCAAGATTGAAGTCAAATTTCAGCTCATGAACACAAAAAATATTTCTGTGATGGATGTTTATTGTACTTTTCGAATGAGCGATTACTGTTGCGTCACCAGATGCATGATTGTAATCATGTATGTACAACAGTACCGCAAACTGATTTCAGAATAAATAAATTTGGGAAAATGGTTGCCGGTAATACATTAATGTTTGAAAATTTCGAAAGACAAATGAATGTACCTTTTGTAGTATATGCAGATTTTGAATCGATTCTGAAGCCTATACAAACCACCGAACCGAATCCCGAACTCGCGTACACGAATAGAACCTTCCAACACGAAGCTTATTCATTTGCTTATCTGATAAAATGTTCCTTTGATGATAAATTAACAAAATTTGTTTCATATAGAGGTGCTGATGCGGCAAAGGTTTTCACAATGCGAATAGAAGAAGATTTAAGAAATATATATAATAATCATTTGAGGTATGTGAAACCGATGACTAAACAAACCCCAGAAGAGGAAAAAGAATTTCATAATGCCACCACTTGTGGCACATGTGAAAAACCTTTTACAGAAGGGGATGTTAGAGTCAGAGACCACTGCCATCTCACGGGCAGAAAAAGATATCCAGCAGCGCACTCTGCCTGTAATTTGAATTTCAAAATACCAAATTTCATCCCCATTATATGCCATAATATGAGTGGATTTGATTGCCATATGTTCATTAAAGAATTGTATGAGGAAAAAGATAAGGTTGATGTTATTCACCAAACTAAAGAAAAATACATTTCGTTCACAAAACATCTCTACACACATAGCTATCAAAGTAGAGAGAGAAAAATTAAGATTTTTTTTTTGAAAATGAGATTTTTAGATAGCTTCATGTTGAGTTCATTGGAAAAGTTGGGTGCAAATTTGAGTGATAAGCAATGTGTAGAGATGTTGAAATGTTTTCCCGATAAAGAAAAATTCAATTTAATATGGCAGAGAGGTGTTTTCCCATATAGTTTTTTGGACAACATCAATAAATTGGATCATCCCAATTTACCGACAAAAAATCAGTTTTATGACAATTTGAATGAGGAACATGTATCAGAGAAAGATTATATGAGAGCCGAACGTGTTTGGGAACTATTTGAGTGTAAGAGTCTTGGAGAGTATTCGGATTTATATTTAAAATCTGATGTTCTACTACTGTGTGATATATTCGAGAATTTTAGACGGATTTGTTTAGATACATATAGTTGGATCCAGCTCAATATTATACTGCACCTGGATTATCTTGGGATGCAATGTTGAAATATACAAATGTTGAACTTGAACTGCTAACTGACATTGATATGATGATTTTTTTCAAAAAAGTCATTCGTGGAGGTATTACTCAATGTAGCGATAGGAAGCATATAGCAAATAATAAGTTCCTGCCTGATTTCGATCCCAATGAGCAATCATCATTCATTTCATATTTGGATGCTACAAATTTATATGGACATAGTATGTCACAACTATTACCTACATCTGATTTCATTTGGCTAACTCGAGAAGAAATTACAAATTTAGACATTATGGCTGTGGCAGACAATGATCCATATGGATATGTCCTTGAAGTTGACATACATTATCCTCAAGAATTGCACGATAATCATTCAGACCTCCCTTTTTTGGTAGAAAGTATAGTGCCACCAAATTCCAAAAGCAAGATTCCAAAATTGATTCCAAATTTGAATGATAAGCGAAAGTATGTGGTTCATTATAAAAACTTGAAACAGGCCGTTACTAATGGTTTGATTGTTATGCATACTCATAGAATCCTAAGATTCAAGCAGTCACGTTGGATGAAGCCTTACATCGATCTCAACACTCAAATGCATAATAGATCTTATAATAAGTCTGATAAAGATTTCTATAAGTTGATGAACAATGCAGTTTATGGCAAAACGATGGAAAACGTTGACAATAGGATCGATGTGAGGCTTGTTACACATTGGCAGAATGCCCATAGAAGTATGGGAGCAGGTGCTCTGATTGCACGACCAAACTTCAAAAGTTGCACAATTTTTAGTGAAAATTTCGTTGCTATTCAAATGGGTAAAGTGAAAGTGTATTATGACAAACCACTGTAGTTGGGATTCTGTATTTTGGAATTATCCAAGACTGTAATGTACGATTTTTACTATGGATGTATAAAGAAATAATTCGGTCAATTCTCTAATTTTAAAAGTAAATACCGACAATTTTTATGAGTTCATCAGCACCAATATAAATAGATTTGACACATCTAATTACATTGAACATAATAAGTTCAGCATACCTGTAACAAATTCAGTCTTGGGTAAGTTCAAAGATGAGTTTCCCAATGATCCAATAATTCGTTTTTATGGTACAGGTGCTAAAGCATACTATGTACAATCTCTTGCAACAGACGTGAAGAGAGCCAAAGGGGTGAAGAGATCTGTGATAAAGAATCAATTGACTTTGGAGGATTACTAGAAAATAGTTGAGAATGGTGGTAAAATTTCTAGGAAGATGAACTCTTTCAGAAGCATCTCACATGATATGTATACGGAATTGAAAAATAAAGTAGCACTATCATATGATGATGATAAAAGATTTAAAATTCCCAATACAACACAAACTCTCCCTTGGGGTCACAATGACATTGAGTTCTATCAGTGCGATCCCAATGAAACTATTCGTGTATGTAATAACATAGTTAAATCTTTTTCTCAAGAATATGGTATGAATTCCGAAAGTACATTGCATTATTTGATCAGTTTGTTGAATGCCGAAATAAATGAATAGTATCATTCACAATACTCAAATTAGCTGGAAAGTTTATATTTGAATAGTCAAAATGATGAATAGATAACTGTATATATTATTGACATTGATTCAACGCTCATACGAAGCGTATAGTTAACAAATAAAATTATTGATGCACACTATTGTGTTTTATTGCAATATTTTACCCCGCGTAAACATGAATATCAGACACAAGACCGCGGTCTTGGTGCCGCGAACCGTGCCAAACTGCTCCGCGAAACCGCGTAGCATTTTACCCGATAGTGAAAAACCGCGGTTTTTTACACACGTTGTTAGACATTGACACATTGCACACCTGCAACCATTCAAGGTCACACGTGACGTCATAGTGGTGGGGGGAGACCCAGAACCGGCTTAAATCTCCTATTACAGTCTGGTTTCAGGAAGGGTCACAGTTGTGCCGCAGCTTTACTTGACGTAAATCATTGAAGCCACAGATTCTGGATTACTTACAATAGTGGTTCTATTTGATTACTGAAAAGCATCCGATACACTTGATCAAAATGTTTTTTTAATATGCATCTTGAAGTACATAGGACTCTCTGAAAATTCCGTAATATTTTTGTCCAAATACCTCAGTGGTAGACAACAGCGTGTTATCTTGAAAAATGACATTTCAAGCCACAGTGCATTGACCTGTGGTGTTCCACACAGGGTTCAATACTTGGTCCCATTTTATATACCATTTATACTGCACACTTCCATAACTGTATTGACAACTGTCATCTACAAATGTATGCCGATGACACACAGGTCCTACATTCATTCCACCCATCAGATATGCTGAACAGCTGTCGAATAATCAATAGGGAATTGAACATCATTCACAAAATCTCCCGTGATCATCATCTGGCTCTGGATCCTAACAAATCACCAGCTTTGCTCTTCGGTAATAACAAGGCCAGAGCGACATTGATTGCGAATATGCACATTTCCATTAATAATGTCCCAATAAACTTCGCCGACGTGGGAAAAAACTTGGGATTGTGGACCGATTCCATCTTGGGATTCCAAAAACATGTTTCAGAATGTATAAAGCAATCAATCTGGAAACTTAAACTTCTTTATAACTCACGTGCCTTGTTGAATATCCATCTTAGAAAAATGCTTTGTAAATCTTTAGTACTGTCTACATTCAATCATTGTGACACTGTTTACGGCCCCTGTCTAACAGCATTCGATGCAAAGAGGATACAAAAATTCAAAATCATTGTTTGCTATTCATCTATAGCGTGAGGAAGCGAACACTTATTCGACATAAGCTCATGGAAGATGGTTGGCTAGATATGAAATATCTCCGTAAACTTCACTGTGCCACTTTATACCACAAAATCATCCTCTCAAAACAGCCTTCTCATTTATACCGCAAGGCAAGGCTATGATTCGACCCATATTCCATCCTTTATTAGAACAAGGGATCCCAGTTCGGGCGGAATAGCAGGATCGAGCCATTTACCCCGTTGTTGTAAAGTTTGGAGGTATTTCCGCTTGAACCGCTTCTAAAAATCGGTGTGAATACGTTGAATCAATTCAAATCTGGATAACCTTGTTGAAGCTACGGAAGTGTAATCCGGAACCGGCAACGCGCCTACTGGTTCTAAAGTAAGGAAGTGAGCGGGCGTTAAGGCTTTGATATCTTCCACATCCGAAGAAAAAGGGGTCAAGGGGCGCGAGTTCAAAATCTATTCAATTAACGTCGGGACCGTGTAGAATTCCTCGTATGTCATAATCTGTTCACCCACTACCTTCGCCAAATGAAGTTTGACCGACTTCACCCCCGCTTCGGCAAGTCCATTGGAATGCGGACCAGAAGGGGGTGAAAATTTAAAAGTAATCATTTCTTGTTTCGCGGCAGTTTGCATTAATTTGAGCTCTCTAGAAGCCACCACAAAATTGATGGCGTTATCGCAATATAAATGTGAAACACGCCCACGCCGAGCAATAAATCTTTGCAGAGCGGATAAAAAAGTTGCTGACGACAAAATTCTACACACAAATAGACATAGGTACGCTTTACCTGTTCTCACACCTCGGTGACGGCTGGGGGTAACCAAAAAAGGTCCACCAAAATCAACCCCGGAATGGAAGAAAGGTTTTACTTCCAAAATGCGGGAAACTGGCAAGGAAGCCATAGGCGGCTGAAAATGTTTTGGATTTTGTTTCCAACACCGTTTACATTTAGATAAAATGGAATTTATTGCTCGTTTTGGAAAAAGAATCCAAAAACTTTGGGCAATTAAAAAATGAGTAGAGCGGAAACCACAATGGAAGTATTTCTTGTGATAAAATTCTATGAGTAAAGTGGTCAAGCGGCTTTGGCGCGGAAGAAGCATAGAGTGCTTCGCGTTATAAGACAAATTTGCGTGTTTAAGACGACCACCTATGCCCATAATACCTCGAACGTCAAGGAAAACGGCGAGTTTTCTCAAAGGACTAGAGAAACAAACCGATTCTAATTCTTGGGCAAAATGCACCTGCTGAGTGAATTTTACAAGCAAGAGTGAAGCTTCATGAAGCTCTGACACGTTCAGAGGTCCGGAACGCTTACATAGCGGATTTCTTAAATTGAAAACAAAACGTAAAATATACGCACAGATTCTCTGAATTGTAACGAATGCGGACTGATTATTTAATACATTTTCAAGGAAATTTTCCATTGGGGAAATGATGAAAGAACGAGTTTTCTCTCTTCTTCAGCGGGATAGTCAACATTAGGCATAGTACATGAAAAAGGAAAAGTTAATTCACGAAGAAAGGACGGTCCCTTGAACCAACAATAATTGGCTAGGAGTGCGGATGGCGAAGTGCCCCGTGAAGCCACATCAGCAGCATTATTTTTCGAGTCGATATAGTGCCATGAAATAAAGGAAATGTGTTCCTGTATAAACGATACTCGATTGGCGACAAAAGTCTTCCATCGATGGGGCGAGCCCTTTATCCAGTGTAGTGCGAATCCGACCAAGCATAAATATCGCGAAAGTTGATTTTGTCATTAATGCTTTTCAAAACAAACATCATCAGTTTAGCCAATAACACCATGCCACATAACTCCAGGCGTGCAATAGTCAATTTTTGAGAATGAGAAGACACTTAAGATTTTGCGCATATAAAAATTAGTGTGAATTTGACTATTACGAACAGTGCGGACATATATTACACATGCCTAGCCTTTTTCACTTGAGTCACAAAACCCATGTAGCTCATTATTAATAGAATCTTCAGGAATCATTAAGCAAAGTTGCGATAGTAGATGTAGCTCTGATAAATACTGTTGCCAAATTAAAACAATTTCATTTGATGGGCGCTCATCCCATTCTATCCCAGCGGTCCACAATCGTTGAATTAAATGCTTGGTGAAAAAAAGTTACTGGTGCAAAAAAATCCTAGCGGGTCATATACTCTTGCGAGTTCGGATAACATGACACGTTTAGTGAAGTATCTCGCGGATTTACTTTGAAGCTAAAACTATCAAGCGAAGGATTCCATTGTACACCTAACACTTTCAATGAAGGCTCATTCGAATCGGAATGGAAAGCTAGCGGTTTTTTTGATAGATATGATTCGGGAAGATCCACGAGAGGAGAAGATTCATTACTGGATCGTTTTCTCAATTCGAAACCACCCTTCTGCAATAAAGAAATAAGTTGAGTTCGTGCCTCATACGCTTCTACACTAAAAACAAAGTCATCAATATAAGAACAGTTGCGTATAATTTTGGTGGCTAGGGGATATTCCTCCCCCTCATCAATGCAAAATTGGAGCACACATTACAGTGCTAGAAATGGGGATGATGTGAAACCATATGGAAGCGTTAGTAACCGATAATCTTTTACCTCTTCCGTAGGCGAAAACCTCCAGAGGATCCGTTGATAATCCCTCTGCTTGGGGTCTACCCATATCATGCGGTACATCTTCGCCACGTCCGAACACAAAACATAAGGAAATACGCGGAGATTTAACAAAATATAGCAAATATCTTGTTGTAGCTTAGGTCCTGCCATCAGAAAGTCGTTTAACGATTTTTGATGCGCGATTTTAGAGGATTCGTTGAATGCCACCCTGTTTGGTTGACGTACTTTCTGGCTTCAAAACGCAGTGGTGCACTAAATAATAAGAATGATCGGATACTTCAACATTTTCGATTATTTCCATATGATTAAGTTGGAGATATTCTCTCATAAAGTCGGAATACTGCGCATAAAGTTTCGGATGCCTCAACAACCTGCGTTCCAGCGAGTGGAGACGAGAAAGAGCATAGTTTCGCATACCCGGAAAACACGGATTATTTTCTCGAAATGGAAGTGTAACAATACATTTGCTCGAAGTGTCCCGACTATAAGTATCTGAAAATATTGTCCCACAAACACTATGTTCCGGATCCTGACAATCGGTTTGCGGCACACTTTCAACCTTCAAAAAATTTTTGACAATGGTTTCTAGCAAACTTTCATCCGAAGGAATGCAGAAAAATGAGGCAACAGATTTATATTCAGGAGCCTCAATGTTTCCCATCAAAATGTAACCCAAAACGGTACTTATGGCGATTGGGGTATTGACGGTTCCCGAAATGGAATCGTTCAAAAGTATTTTAGAAATTATATCAGCTCCTAGTAGAATATCTACGTTTCCAGGCTTGTAATACGTGGGATAGGCGAGATCCAATTTTTTTATGGCTCCAATTTTTGTGCGGTAGAGTGCCCGCGGGTAAGGGCTCACAATTTTTTTCTAAAATAACTGCCTCGGTAAACGAGAGTTTTGCCTCAGCGGTTCCAAGCTAAATTGAACTAATCACTTATTAGCTTTAGAGCGCATCGAACCTACTCCTCTAACTTCTATAGAAATGGCGGATTTGCGTAAACCTAACTTCGATACCGCCTTTTGAGTAATGAATGATATCATGCTACTCGAATTCAATAAACATCTGAAGGGCTGATACTGTCCCCAATTATTACAGATATCAATCCAAGCGGTTGACAGCAGAGTACTTTGTTTTCGCGGAACAACGCCATAGTCGACAAGAAGAGAAGTACTATTAGAGTCTGGAGTAGTTTCCGAAATATGTAACTCAGAACCGGCGGGATCATGGGACGCAAGTTGTTAAATCATGTGCACTACTCAAGCAATTAAAACATAAGCGGCGCGTTTTACAAAAACTGTAACGTTCACTTTGCAGGGCAATAATACAATACAAAAAATACATGATTTGCGAGCGAGCGGGCGGTTTATCAACAAATAAGTTTGTAGTGCGTGGTGCTCCTAAGTGAGTTTTTTGAAGTGAATGCTTCGGATTGCGATTAGTTGCTGGACTCGACTGCAAAGTGTCCAACACCATACATTCATTATTTAAAAATTTCTTCAATTCCTCATAATTCGGCATTTTACTTGATCTATGTTCCATTTCGAAACGAGTAACTGTGTCATTATCCAATTTCTTCAACATCATCGTTGAAATGAAATCCCACTGGTCAACAGGGTAATTCATCACCTTCAACGCGGCGAGATTTTTGGAATACACATCCAGTAAGTTACGTAACGAAGATGAATTATCCCGATTCTCTTTTGAAACCGATTCAATAGCTGACCAATACGCTTGTTAACGTAATCGAGCATTGGAATATCTGTCTACCAATGTATCATCCGCAATTGGATAATTATCTGAAGACAGCGGTAACGTGCGAACCAGAGATGCGGGAGGACCCTTCAAAGATGCTAACAAATAATTAAATTTCTCTATATTACTCAAATCCAAAAAAGTTATAAACGTTTTATAATCTCTCTCAAACTTACTGAGTTCTATTCCTGGAAGTCTTAGATTTGAATTACTCGCGGAATTAGGGCCGGGAACCGCCATTGTACTATTTGAAATACCCGTGTTCGCATTTTCAAATAATTCAGTATATGTTGCTTCCACCACATAAAATTCCTCAAGAAATGCTTGACGAATGACTTTTTCCGACTCTACATCCGCATCATCATCTCCCAACAAAACTTTGATTAGATTTCCATGTTGTTTTGTGAATTCATCATATAGCTCTTGAATATCGGCGCATCTTATTTTAAACAAAGTTCTTCGCGATTTTTATTTCATGGCTTGATCCGCTAATGTAACAAGTGCACTCATATCTGCTATGCACACGTTACTATAATGTTTGTATTGCCTAATTTTCTCCATGTCAAGAAAGTAGAAACTCGTATAAATTCGCTACGTTATATGACAAAACGACCGACTCCCGAAAATTGCTAAATGGTCAATCCACGTAGACCAAAGAAAATATGGCGGACAATACCTGAAACCCTAAAACACTCTCATGCATGTAATCTAGGTATATGGTACTTCTTAGGACTTATTTGGTCGCGATCGTTTCGGAACTTACTCTTTTTTGCGGTTAGATGCAGATAAATCTTTGTATGTGCGTCGTAACAAACAAATTATTCGAAATTAATTGTTCACTCCTCAAAGCGGAAAACGGCATGTATTACTTACGAGATATCGAATCCGGCTCGAAGGACCAATGTTGCAGATCGATAGCTCGATACTTTTGAGAAAGAAAAAATGGATTGTGATATCTCTTTAGTAAATGGCAAATTGGAGGGTAAACCGTAAAGCGTGAATATCAACGAAAAGACGCACAGCACGATGACTTACTTTGGTATTCCTGGGAAGTTAGTTGATGCTCCTCAAGATCAGGAAGGGCCCTTTCAACGGAGGTTCCGGGTTGGCCGCGTGGAGTTTAGGAATTTTATTGGGAATATGTTCATAGATCGTCCACAAAAGATGTCTATTGTCGCACATCCACACAAAATATACAGACAAATGCGCGACACTGCCCTTGCTGTTACTACTGGGCAACGGCAGAATAATATAATCCGGTTATGTATATCTTCTAACACGTTTTTTCTCATCTGACCTACAGTGATCTTGAAAACGTCGTCCACTGGGTGTTCAGTCATAGTGCTGTGTTCACACGCAAAATGCAATGAGGTAAAATAAATAAAGTTATTTCTTTCTGCAATCATTATCATTAATATTAGCATTACCATTATAACCATAATGCTGTGAATAATATTCAATTGACTCGATAGCTCAAACAGAACCTCTGTGACGTCAATATAATTTATGTACGAGGACACCAGAAGAAATATTTTTTGCTCCAGAAACTTCAACAATTGCTGTAGAAATAATAAATTTGGAAGAGTTGAACGACACCTGGTGGATGGTTCCCACATTCGACAACACAGCATCCTGTATGCATCACCAACAGAAGGAGCGTTCTGTAGTCTTCGCAATGTTGATATTTTGTATAAATGGCTATATGATAAATTACCTAAATAAAATGTATGAAAAAAAATTCTGTTTTGCCTTGAAGTGTGAGTTTAGAAAACAATCTACATACATGTTAAAATTTCATTAGTCGAAATAGCTCAGTTGAAAGAGCGTTATACTCATAATTTAAAGGTCCCTGGTTTCGATATTTCTTTGTTTTTTGATGAACCGAGCATGATATGTATGCAGTCTTTTCATATTCACGTTCTCCAACGAAAGATACCGTGATAGAGTACCCCTCCCGAAGTTGTGCTCCCAATAATAACGAAGTTACCTACTAGTGCCCTCTTGACATTGGAGAATATTTCATTATGATTCTTGACTTTGAGACGAATCCATTGACCTTGAAATTCCCACCTTATTAGAGTGAAGATCTGGTGGTCCCGTGTTCGAGCCTGGGTTTGACATTTCTTTGTTATTTGACGGATTTGGACTCTGCTCGATGCGGCCGATACGAATTAAGCATTGGTTTTGTCATTTCATGTAATTCAAAGCATTGAAATACCGATTTATTGTTCTACGATGAAGTTGAAGGGTGAAGTGATGAATTTACAATCTATGGGTGCTCTCCTTCAATTTGATACCCACGGTATGCTGGGATTCAAATAAAAAATTTTAAATAGTTTTTCAAGTGCCAAAAATAACAAAAACCAATTTTTAATTCGTATTGGCCGCATCAAGTAGCATCCAAATCCATCAAAAAACAAAGAAATGTCGAAATTCAGGCTCGAACCCGGGACCGCCAGATCATCAATCTGATAAGATGCGGAATTCCAGTGTCAATGGATTCGTCTCAATCATAATTGAACATTTTCCGATGTCAAAAGGGCGCTAGTAACTACCTTCATTATTATTGGGAGCACAGCTTCGTGCGGGTACTCTTAACAAGACAGATTTCCCTGGAGAACGTGAGTATGACAAGTCTGCATGCATATCATGCTCGGTTCATCAAAAAACGAAGAAATATCGAAACCTGGGTTCGAACCAGGCACCTCTTCCAACTGAGCTATTTCGACTAATGAATCCTCAATGTGAGATAGGGTGAATAATCATAACAAAAGTTAGAAATCCATCGACCCTAAGAAACCAGTATATCTGAAGATGAATCCATCAAAAAAAACACAGCTCAAACACCTACCCATAAAAAAAATCCTTAGATCTGGGGAAATAATCAAGTCCTATATCGAGAAACTCCTTCAAACTATCCCAATTTGACATCAAAATGCCCTAGATCTATGGAAAAATCCAAATCCTATACGAGAAACCCATCAAACTACCCCAAGTCGACATAAAAGATCTCCAGATCTAAGGAAAAAATCAAATCCTATAACAAGAAACCCATCAAACTATCCCAAGTCGACATAAAATCCTAGGTCTAGGGAAAAAATCAAATCCTATAACACACCACACTATCCCAAGTCGACAGAAAATATCCTTAGATCTAAGGTAAAATATAATCATATAAGAGAAACAATTTCCAAAAACCAGTATATCTGAAGACAAATCCATGCAAAATACATGACTCAAACATCTGAAACAGCTAACCTTACATCCACTCATATGAAAAATCCCTAGATCTAAGGAAAAAACAAATCCTATAACAAATCAAACTATTCCAAGTCAGTATATCTGAAGACATGTAAAACACATAACTCAAACATCTGAAACAACTAACCTTACACCAACCCATATGAAAAAAATTTCTAAAATGAAAAAATATAATCCTAGAGGTTTCCATGGGATAAACAAATGTGAAATACAGAGTTCATATCACATTCAAACAACTATAAATCCATTAATCTGTTGGTAATTTCACAATAAACAGTCGTGAAGTTAATTTTTTCCATCACTCAGCCACACTGTTTTTGAGCCACAATGTCATTGCTGAATATTAGTTGCAACGCTGGTATATACTTGGTTTTGTACGGCATTTTACTACTCGAACGTATTTCGGCCTATATGGTGAAGTATGACGTATTCGACGCGTTAGGGTGGTTCTGTACAACATATCGAAATGTGCGTATGCTCTGTACAACAAATCGAAATGCGCAGTATGGGTCTGTACAACACATCGAAATGTGCCGCAACGGGTGGTCACCAACGGGTGTTCGGACAGAGTGATCACCAACGGGTGTTCGGCAACAGGGTGTTTACCAACGGGTGTTCGGCAACAGGGTGTTCATCAACGGGTGGTCACCTACGGGTGTTCGGCAACAGGTAGTTCCGCAACGGGTGTTCCGTAACAGGTGTCCGGCAACAGGGTGTCCGCAACGGGTGTTCACCAACAGGGTATTCGGCAACAGGGTATTCGGCAACAGGGTGTTCGGCAACAGGGTGTTCCGCAATGGGTATTCATCAACGGGCGTTCAGCAACAGGGTGTTCGGCAACAGGGTGTTTCTCAACGGGTGTTCACCGATCGGCAATAGGGTTTCCGCAACGGGTGTTCACCAACAGGTGTTCACCAACAGGTATTCGACGCGTTAGGATGGTTCTGTACAACATATCGAAATGTGCTGTATGGTTCTGTACAACAAATCGAAATGAGCAGTATGGCTCTGTACAACACATCGAAATGTGCCGCAACGGGTGTTCGGCAACGGGTGTTCGGCAACAGGGTGTTCCGCACGGGTGTTCGGCAACAGGGTGTTCCGCAACGGGTGTTCGGACAGAGTGATCACCAACGGGTGTTCGGCAACAGGGTGTTTACCAACGGGTGTTCGGCAACAGGGTGTTCATCAACGGGTGTTCACCTACGGGTGTTCGGCAACAGGGTGTTCCGCAACGGGTGTTCCCCATCGGGTGTTCCGCAACAGGTGTTCGGCAGCAGGGTGTCCGCAACGGGTGTTCACCAACAGGTGTTCGGCATCAGGGTATTCAAATCAAAATCAAATCAATCTTTATTAATTCAAAGACCCAATTGGGGTGTAGAACATGTCAAGTATACAGGCATATGTATATATGTATATATAAAGAAATAGAAACTCGAAATAAAAACTCGAGATAGCCAATGAGTTAGTCACAGTGGTAATAAAGATAAAATGCAATAAAATACAAAACAATTAAATGACAAAACATGTTTAAATCATTCAAAAAAATTCATTGATGTTATAAAACAGATTCCTGTGTAAAATTGTTTAATAGAGTTACGGAAGTTGAAGTGGTAGTTTGATTTCTGATGTCTTCGGGTAATTTATTATAAACCCTTATTCCAGTTGAGAGTGGTCCATTTGACGTTATCTGGAGATTATCATGATTTGGGTAGATGGAATGGTTATTTCTGGTTTCATAGGAATGAATATCCATATGCCTAGGAAGAGTATTTCTAATTTTGTGAATATAACGGCAACTTCCATTATGTACACGACAAGCCAAAGGGAATATATTCAACTCAGTAAATGCAGGTCTCCGGGAGTGTTCTGGATGATATGTATTTTATTGCTCTCAAAGCTCTTTTCTAGTTGCTCAAGAATAGATGCTGTGCAGCTGCTGAATTTCGCCATAGTAGAATGCCATAGAGTAAAATAGACTGGATTTCGGCAAAGTAGAAGTTTCTCAAACAGTGTATATCAACAACCTTCCGTAGACATCGAATCTGGTATATTTTCGTATTAATTTTGTTGATTGCACTAGTTATATGCTCATACCAACTGAGATCATCTTGCAATGTTATGCCTAAAAATTTGGTTTTGATTTCTCGGTAATATTTAATTCCTCAAATTTAATTAAGAGGGTTGTTCATAATTCTTTGTCTAGTATGAAATACCAGATACTCAGTTTTTCGATGTTGAGATACAATTGGTTTGCCGAAACCATTCGCCCAACTTAGCAAGGAGATGGTTGCATGCTAATTCATTTGATTCACTGCATTCTTGGGAGACTAAAAAGATGAGTCGTCCGCATAAAGTGTGATGTTATAGTCAGGTAAGAATTCAACTATATCCGCAATAAATAAAGAGAAAGTATCGGTGCTAGGACCTCCCTGTGGAACACCCATTTCCACTGGGGAGGTATCTGAACTATGCTTGCTGACCGACCCATCAACTTCTTTGGAACATATTTGTACAAACTGCGTTCTGTTAGAGAGATACGATTTAGCAGTCGCTGCAGTTCCTCTCAAGCCGCAAAGCCATAGTTTTTGCAGCAATGCATTGTGAGGACGCAGTCAAATGCTCGCTCAAATCGCAAAAATACCTACTGGTGATTTTCTATTATCAATTTCTAACAAAACATTGTTGTAAAGTCAACTGTTTGCAGTGGTAGTGGATTTTCCCTTGCGAAAACCATGTTGTTGGTCAGGTATCAGATTATTTGTCAATAAAGGAATGAGTCTGTCAAGCATGCAATATTCGGCCACTTTTGCAAATGGGGAAAGACCTGAAACTGGTCTATAATTCTCGATGCAGGTTCTCTCTTTCTTTTTGTACACCGGAGTGATCTTTGCTGATTTCAAGCAATTTGGAAATACACCCGTTGTGAAGAATGATTTACTAAGTGGGTCAAGATGCTAGCTAATTCTTCCCAGATGCTCTAATTAAAGCGGAAGGGATTTCGTCTGGGCCTGTAGACATTTTATTTTTTAACTTTAAGACAATCACTCGCATTTCGGCCTCTGAGAAGGTATCAAGACAATGGAGTTCATATTGCTTTTACCTGAAAATTCAAAATTCCCGGACGTTTTATGGACTTCACCACATTTTTTGGAGCCTCAGTAAAGAAACATTGAAAGTATCTGCTATTATCTTAGGGTCAGTAATTTCATGGTTATTATTAATAATTTTCATGTTCGGGTTGCATGATATTTTGTTCCTGAGTTTATTTATGATATCCCAGAAGCTTTATTTTTGTTTCAGATTCCTGAATAAGACAGCTATAGAATGTTTTTTGGTCGTTTCGACTAACTGCATATGTTCAGCTTTCTTGATTTTATAGTGATCTTTGAGTTCTTCATATTGCTTTTGCAAAATGAAGAGATCCCTCAGGTTTTCACTGGAAGTTTTTATGACGGATGATACCCACGATTTCTTATTGGTTTTACCAATCCTATTTGACAATGGAAAACATGCATCAAATATTTCCCAAAATTTCATAAAAAATTGGTTGAATTTATCACTACAGTCATGCAAATCATAAACTTCGCTCCAGTTTTCAACTTTCAGTGTATTTGCAAAGAGTTCTTTATTAGTGGAATTGAAATTACGTTTCTGCATTTTCAAAGTATTATCACTTGTATAAGTATGAAGTTCAATTTCTGAATTTACCTTAACGGTTATGGATTTATGATCCGAAATGGGGGTATCATCTATGGACGTAACTACTTCATTATCTACATTTATGAAAACATTATCAATTCTCGTACTAGTAGTTGAAGTCACTCTAGTATTTTCAAACACGACTTCATGCAACCCAAATTGCGAACAGGGTATTCGGCAACAGGGTGTTCCGCAATGGGTGTTCATCAACGGGTGTTTGGCAACAGGGTGTTCCGCAACGGGTGTTACTGGCAACAGGGTGTTCCGCAACAACAGGGGTTCGGCAACAGAGTGTTCAGCAACGGGTGTTCGTTAACAGGTGTTCACCAACGAGTGATCGGCAACAGGGTGTTCCGCACGGGGTTTATCCATGTTGGCTTTCGGCAACAGGGTGTTTCGCAATGGGTTCGGCAAAGGGTGTTCGGCAACGGGTATTCGGCAACAGGTTTCGGCAACAGGTGTACCACAACGGGTGTTCCCACGGGTGTTCGGCAACAGGGTGTTCCTTATCGGGTGTTCACCAACTGGTTGTTCAGCAACTGGGTGTTCCGTAATCGGGTATTCACCAACGGGTGTTCGTTAATAGGGTATTCCGCAGCGGGTGTTCACCAACTGGTGTTTGGCAGCGGGTGTTCGGCAACAGGGTGTTCGGCAACGGGTGTTCGCAACGGGTGTTCGGCAACAGGGTGTTCCGCAACGGGTGTTCACGCAACAGGTGTTCAGCAACAGGGTGTTCCGTAATGAGTATTCACCAACGGGTGTTCGGCAACAAGGTTTCCGCAACGGGTGTTCACCTACGGGTGTTCGGCAACAGGGTGATCTGCAACGGGTGTTCACCAACAGGTGTTCGGCAACAGGTGGCCTAAATGAGACAATATGCTCGTCAAAATCATCAATTTAAGCTAATTCTTGTGGTCATTGATTGTTTTTCGAAAATCGTGTGGACTCGACCATTGAAAACCAAAACTGGCTCCGAAGTAACCAAAGCCTTTGCAGACATTTTGACACATACGAAAATATGTCCGAAACATTTGCAGACTGATCAAGGAAAATAATTTTATAATGAAAAATTTCAAAGTCTCATGAAAACACATCAAATCAACCATAACAACACATTCAGCGTGATGAAAGCTTCTATGGCAGAATTTGTAATAAGAACGCTGAAAGAAATACTCTACATGTACTTTGTTTGCAAGGCCTACAATTGGTTGAAAATATTACCTGAAATAACCGCCCCTACAATGATACAGTGCATGGAAATACAGGTTTCAAACCGAACCAAATTGGCAAATCAACGAAAAGAAGTTATGCGTAAAGCATGCAGTCATCTGAAGATCGCCGGACCGAGAAAATTCAAATTGGGTGACATGGTAAGCATCTAAAATCAAAATACCATTTTGAAAAGGCTACACTCCCAAGTGGACAACGAAATTATTCAAAATCATCAAGTCAAAATTACCAATCCTGCCACCTATCTGCTGAAAGATAAACTAGGCACACCAATTCAAGTTCTACCATTCTACGACGAAGAATTACAAAACTGCAAATCCGAAATCTATCTCGTAGAGAAGGTGATCAAGAGAAAGGGAAAGAAAATGCTGGTTAAATGGCTGAGATTGGATAAGACGCATAACTCGTGGATTGAAAATGTCGATATTGTGTGTAGTATGTTCTGGAACAACAACATGATGGTGGTGGTGATGGAAACTATAAAAGCGGATTCAACAAGCTATCGTCAGTTGAGTCCTAGTAGCAGCAGTAAAATATCTTACGATTGTGGTTACGTTAGCGTTAGCAGCATGTTTGATAGTGATTGTGATTCCGATGAAATCGATCAAGCTCTGAATCGTTACGAGGCATCGGCTCAACGTGACGTTGATGCAAAATTAACACAATGTGAGACAAAGCTGAAAGCGAAAATCATCTGCTACTAATGGTTCTTCCAATGGAGAACTATGAAAATTCGTTGCGGCTCAAGTCCTGCTAGAGATTTCGGCACCTGCGGCATTCTAAAACAAAGGTATTCCACTCGACACATATCCTTCTCATCTGACGACTGGTCCACACTCTGTACAACTTATTGAACAATTTTTTTCGTGATGTCATCGATGGATGATATCTATACGAATATGAACCTCTTACGACTTGTTGCAGCGATTTCGTAACTGTTACGCAGTTCATTGAGAGTGATACGAAGCAGCTGAACATCATCAAGGGCAACACTGAATTGGAGCTGAATGACAAGACATTGCTAGAATTCTTCAAACTCAAAGGGAAGTTGTGTCTGATCGCATGGCCATGTTGGATTCTCTAAACTTCTGTGATTACTATGAAAATGTATTTGCCTTGGTGAAATCTTGGAAAAGTGATAATAAGACAAATTTGACTGTGAATGAACTTATAAAGGGATTTTGTCAAGTATCATCTCTAGATAGTATGTATGCAAATGGTCTAGGAGAATATTTATTCTATTATGAATCGCAACTCATCCATGATTTATGTAATAAATAATGTGAAAATCATGTTTTGTTTTTCTTTGAAATCTTCAAAACAATTTTATTTTTGACTACGTTAAATTTAACCCTTTGATTTTTAAAACTTTCAGACCGGAACCTTTTATTCTGTAACTTTATGCCATATTTGTTGTCTTGTGCATATTCCTAGGTATGGAACTTGGATGAATATTTTGTATCACATCTGCATAGGCATCATAATTCATAAATAAAGCTATCCGTGTCGGTGTACAATAGCTTACATTTTTTCCGCTCCCACAGTTGGTTGCATGAAATGCGTGTTTTTGAGATGTCCAGTATCGCAATTCCAATGGTTTGTTAAATATTAACTCGGTTTTTTTCATTTCAATCGCCAACAGATCGTCATCGAAAACGGTGCAACTTTGAAACCGGGGACTAGCAATCAGATTTTTTGCTCCATACCTACCCTGATACGAAGAGACTAATTTCACGATTCTATGCAACCGGATGTTCTCCATGGTTTTGCCGAAAACTGCATTGTTTGCCAACTCAAATTGATTTTTTCCAAAAGAAACTTGTAGCTGCAGTCCCTAGTCGACTATTCAGCTCGATGTAGGGACGCAGCCACGCCTATTGACGGAATTTTACACTTTATGAATTTTCGTGAGAATCAGACCGTTTGCCAGTCATTGCCTCAAATTTCGGTAGTGTAAAATGTAGTTTTTTTATTGTATAGAGTACCTTATAATTTTTTAATTCAGAATCACTATGCGCATCATGCAATCTCTCAAGATATTCCAGATCCATCTCTAAGAAATTCCCCTCCGAAGCGTCGTCAGGAATTTGTCACGTCAATGTTCGTGTCGTTAATCCAAGAGAACCCGCCTATGGGTAAATATTCCGACATTGCCCACCCGTATTTTGATGCTTTTGGGATCTTATGTTGGCATATACTCGTTCGCCTCACCCAATCTATTGGAACAAACTGAAATACCCCCTCTTATCCCCCTTTCAATGAACATCACCAATTTGCAATTTACAACGTGTATACTTCAACATGCAAGCCCATGTGTACCCCGGCATAGTATAGTACCATGCAGGGTCCAAACCATAAGTATGCATGTCTATGTCTCGGAAATTTTCCATGACGTCAGCCAAAAGTAGTATGTCTGTCTTCATGTAAAGGTCAGAGTAATCCCCCAGTGATGTCGCAGTCGTATAATTTGTTGTAGAAATTACGTTTCGATGGTAGTTCAGTCATGTCTAATTTCTGGAGTGAATCTACAAAGTCATATGGGAAAACGCCCTTGCTTGTAACCAACGAAAATTGTTTGTCAGTTAAATTTTGATATTCCCTCTTTGTAACACGAAGATCATTCACTCTGAGCGTGCTCACCAACTCTCATGAAACGATAGGAATCGATGAATGATGCTCATCTCCCGATCGTATTGAGTGAATGAAATGTATTTTTCTTTGTTGACGGAGAATGCTAACACGCCCCCTTTTAGCAATGTCCCTGATTATGAGATGGCTGTCATAGCCCGAGAGATTGTGAAATGCGATAGGTACTACAAACAGCTTTCTAAAATTCAAGTTACAAGGGGCTTGATGGGCAAAACCTCTAAATTGTCCTGTGAAGTGACAGTAGTCACGGACGATAACGTCTTTTTTGCCAAGGGGTTTCTCGCAAATGTGACATACCAATGCATTGATGGTATTTGGTCTAACAATCATTGGTACTATATTCTTGAATTTTGATTCAACAAATTCGGCAATGTCAGCCATTTGATCTGCAAACCATTGCATAGAATCTGGACCTCTATAGCTCTCGAAACGAGAAAGATCGTCATCGTAAGAACATTTCAAGTACTAGCCTGCACTGAATGCTTTATATTTCTGATATTTTCTAGTTTCATCTGATATGCTGTCAGTACATTTTTCTAAAATTGATTCGAAATCTGCATAAATAACAAACGGACATTTTTGTTTGTACACATGGTTACGAAACTCCACATAATCGTATGACGGGAAAAAAATGTTACATTCATTAATATTTTTGCATATGATGCTATGTTCAGTTAATGTTTGTTCGACCTTAAAATAAATTAAACATCGATCACAGAAAAATTTCTTGTGACTCTCTTCATTCAATTGACCTGACAACATGACATGTTCTTTATCCAGCAGTAATGGTATTTGATAGTAACATCTTCGTCATCATTATTAGGTGTAGCTTCGTAATCATTCAGTTTGGGGAAGTATTTATCCTGTACAATCAACAAATTAACGTGACGATCCTGATTTTTTGAAGTTAGGTGTGCAGGAGCTACTACATAATATGCCTTCTGGTTAACTTGGTTCATCTCCAAAGCGTACACGTTCACAGATATATTATTAGATTTTTCGAATTTGCCGATCCTCAACTTTTAATACAGTTTTATAATGAGGGTATGATGAAGTACGCCTAATAGTTCCTATAGGAGGGTACAGTGCACTTACAACAGACCAGTAGAAACACATCTGATCATAATTTTGTATGTTTATACAAGCCTCTCTATTTGAAATTTGATCTGGCAGTCTGATGAAGGACGAAATGTTTCCATTTTCAAATTTATTTATGTTGACGTCCAAAGAAATGATTTTGATCAAAGCTCACCCTGAATCGCGTTCCTGAAATTTGTCCATTTTATTCAGTATGATGTCCATAACGTACTTAGAATACCAAGCAGTCAAGTCCGTCCCTGAGTCAATGATCGCGTTAGGTGTAGAAAAGTATTTTCGCTCAACTACTCCCTCATTTGATTTTTTAATGAAATCCCCAGAGATGGTATTAACCTTCACCATGAGCATCTGAGCATTAACCTTCACCATAAGCATCTGTTTTAAAATTTTAGAAATTTTCGACTTGAATGCTTGCACCAAAAATGACATAGGTTTGTTCGTAGGTTGAAACAGAAGTTTGAACCTAAAGGAGGGTTTGTTCGTAGGTTGAAATAAAAATAGTTTACTGTTACTAGGCCTCTGAATATGATGCAATATTTCCCCCGATGAGAGCTGCTCCAGATGGGGCTGATATAGAGTTGTCACACGGTGAGGTGGGAATGTCACTTGATCCTCTAGTTGGATGAGGAAGGATGATATCAAAATCTTGTAAGGTAGATTGAGGGTGATTTCACTAAGCTTGATGCAGGATAGCCTAAAAAAAAGACATATTAAGAATAGCACGCAGAAAAGGAGTCCTTAAAACAATCATATTTTAGATTAATTGAACATTTGGTAAAAAAAAATTAACACTTGTTTTTTTTTAAACCGAAGAATGGTAGATTGCCCTCAATTTTGAAGAAAAGACCCATTAAAACAATCAACTTCTGAATGAATTGCACTTGAAAAAAAAACTAATGGGGGATAAAGCACTGGAGAATAATAATAATAAAATAAACTTACTTTTTTGATTGATGAAACTAACACTCTATGAAAAAATACTTGAAAAAGCGTTGTTGATGAATAACTAAACACTGGTATTCGGAGAAGAGTCGATGCGTAACTATAGCACTTGTAGTCAGTCGAAGAGCGGATGAATAATTGACGCCTAGTTGAACAACTTGTTATTCAGAAAGTTTTCCCCCCTCCCTCCAGCTATCGGGCATACGGGGCCTGACTGCGTTATCCTTGCAACACACTTGATAAATATGCAATTCTGCAATAATTCTAACAATGGATATCAATTTCCGGTCATTGTTATTATTTTTCTGCCGAGTTTGATCTCAGTATCAGGACATTGACCCCGATTTTCTGCTGATAAAGCAGTTATGAATAATGTAATTAGGTTTCTGTACTTTCTGATAATAAGTGATAATAAGCGTTTCCCAAGTTGCAGCATGATTATAAAATACTAATCAAATGAAATTCGTGAATATATATCGGGATTTTATTCAGTTTGGAAAAAGAGATACAAAGCATGAAGCTGTGTTCCCTTAAATAACGAGGATAGCTCTTAGTGCCCTTTTGACATCGGAAAATGTTCCTTGACCTTGAGACGAATCCATTGACACTGCTAAATTTCTCCTATCAGAGTGAAGATCTGGTGGTCCCTGGTTCGAGCCTAGGTTTCGATATTTCTTTGTTTTTTGCTGAACCGAGCATGATATGCATGCAGACTTTTCATATTCATGTTCTACAGTAAAAGCTGTCTTGTTAGAGTACCCGCACGAAGCTGTGCTCCCAATAATAATGATGTTAGCTACTAGTGCTCTTTTGATATCGGAAAATGTTTAATAATGATTCTTGACGTTGAGACGAATCCGTTGACACTGAAATTCCGCATTTTATCAGATTGAAGATCTGGCGGTCCCGGGTTCGAGCCTGAATTTTGACATTTCTTTGGTTTTTGACGGATTTGGATGCTGATCGATGCGGCCAATATGAATTAGACATTGGTTTCGTTATTTCATGTAATTTAAAGCGATTTATTGTTCTACGATAAAGTGGAGGGGATGGAAAGTGATGAATTCACAATCTATGGGTGCTCTCCTTCAATTTGATACCTCACTCGGTATGCTGGGGTTCAAATCAATTTTTTTTTCCAATCGTTTTTCAAGTGCCAAAATGGCTCGAGTACATCAATTCACATTGGCTCGTTGAAAATTAGCCGAATCGGAGACATTGGCTTTTTTGGTCCACCCTGTATTCAAAATGTAAATTTCTATAAGCGTCGGCCATGTTTTTTTTTCCAATACAGGCGGCCATGTTTTTTTTCACTGACAGGTGGCCATGTTTTTTTCCAATGACAGGTGGCCATTTTTTGTCTCTTAGTGTCAGCCATGTTTTTTTCTCTCCACTGACAGGTGGCCATGTTTTTTCTCCTAGCGGTAGCCATGTTTTTTCTCCTAGCGGTAGCCATGTTTTTTCTCCTAGCGGTAGCCATGTTTTTTTCCAATGACAGGTGAGGTTAGGCGCCAAATTCCAAAACTAGGTTAGGTATATTTTACGTCAGGTTAGACCCTCGTATATTGGGGGTCGACCACCCTCGTATATATTAGATTAGATACCAAAAATCATGAGCTAACCCAACGTATACGCGATGTGAAAGGTGGCGCCATCTTGCGGCAAAATTGTGCGGTTTGCCCCCGGAACGGTCTAGCTGCACTACTATTATTCAACTAGCAAAGGATAACGTTGGAACATTTCCGATCACTAGTAAAATAATAAAGAATAACTTCTACGTAGACGATCTGCTGACTGATGCAGACTCAGTGTCTGAAATTCTTAAAATACAAAAGGAAGTTTCGCAAATATTAGCAAGTGCTGGCAATAAACGTAATATTTTTGAGAAATTTCAATTCAATAGTAAAATAGATATAAATCCTAGTGGTGAAAATGAAAACAATAAAACACTCGGTATTTATTGGAATGCTAGTAGCTCTGTATCATTCAATATTCCATTAGAGAGTTCGATGAAATGAATAAAAGATCAATACTCTCAATTGTCTGCCAGGATTATTAGGTCCTAGCATAATAAATGTCAAACTCAATATCCAGGAACTTTGGAAATTGAAAAAACCCTGGGATGAAGATGTTCCGTCTGAAATTATGGACAAATGGATGTATTTACAAATCGAATTAAGTGAGATAAATAATAAACACATACCACGTCATCCACTACTTCATCAGTATGCCAGCATTGAATTGCATAGTTTCTCTGACTCATCAGAGCGTGCATACTGTGCCAACATGTATATTATATGTGTTAGGACAACATGACACTAAGGGATTCTGCACACGGAGCTTATCGTCATAGATGAGTACAAGATTCGATCTGCAGCGACGATTCCTATACGCCTATAAGACTGTACACGGGGCGTACATTAAACGTACGGGTATGGTATGGAATTCAAATATAATGGCAGATGAAACGATGTCTAGCGACGAAGAAGATATATTGCTCCTCTGGTACCTACCTCGTCGGAATAAAAAGAAAAATAGAAGATTCTGAGTGCATCCCTATATCCAGAGAAATCGTAATAGGAGATTAGCCATTGCGGCGAAGGAGTTATTTGAAGACGACTGTAAATTCCAAACATTCTGTAGAATGACCAAAAAAGTTTCAATAACTTGTGGGAATCGTGGATCCAGTCATTCAGAAAGAAAATACAAATATGCGTGAATGTGTTAGTGTAGTTGATAGGATAATGATAACGCTCAGGTAAGTTTATTTTGATTTATTATCAATAACTGCATACACACAAATGTATCTATGCTAAAAACAAAACCGGTCTGATTGTTATTATTTTCGTTTAACTGAATTGGTTTCCCCCCAAAAACGTGCTAGTATTTGTAGAGTACATGGTAGTATTAGTAGAATCAGCAGATTGTGACATATTCTGTAAACTAGTAAGTTCATACCCAAGTTGGTTTGGGGTGTACTGAGGAGATGTACTGGAGGAAGTAAGTGAAGGACCTGGAGGACTTGTATAAGATGTGTTAATGGATCCAGCTTTGCCTGCGAAAGTGAGGAAACAGTTCTCTGCTTTTGCTGTGTTAACATGTCTTTCAACATCATAGTTTTGATTTTAAACTGACGAAAATTTATTTCTGATAGCTTGCTAACATCGGGCAACAAACTTAGGTCAAACATTTGATGTCATTTTGTTCTCCCTTTTGTAGCTGAAATATTGTATAAAAGTAATATCAACATCGTCTTTTTCTTTCCTAACTTGTTTCTTTCCTGTCTTTTTATCCACACTTGTTAATGTTTCCTTTCTGCGTTTGGCTTGTGATGTTTCATCATGTTGTTTGTCGCAGAATCATTGGCACTGGGCTCACAATCATCTTCATCGGACTGTATTATTGGCTCCCTATTAATTTCCGTTAGCACAATGTTGCCTGTGTTTTCTGAATGCTGTACTAGTCTTGCGAATGGCAGGACAAACTGCATGACATCATGGATATAATACAGTTTCTTTGTTTTTGATGAAGATCCAGCCATATGGAATTCATTAAAGAGAACGTATATGGCGGTACCAAATGAAGAAAAGTGGAAAAACATACCAGCACGATTTTATGAACTTTGGCAATTGCCAAACTGTTAGGGGCAATTGATGGTAAGTATATTCGCATTCAAAAGTATCCTAATTCAGGATCAACCAATTTAAATTATAAGAATTATCATTCTGTGATTTTACTTGGCTGTTGCGATGATGATAGTTATTTCGTAAAAATTGAATGCGGATTTGCTGGAAGAAATAGTGACGGGGGTGTATTTCGAGTATCAACATTTGGGCTTTGGTTAGAAGGTAACAATGCTCACTTTCAACTTCCCCACGACGAAACTGGAAATGAATTTCCATATTATTTCCATATTTATATGAGACCATATCCAGAAAGAAACATAAATAACAAAATATTCAATTATAGGCTTAGTAGAGGTAGATGAACTATAGAGTGTACATTTGGAATGATGACGCAAAAATATCAAGTTTTTCTAACTCATCTGCGATGCCGGAAATATGAAACTATTGTTGCTATAATCCAAAGAGCATGCGGTTTACACAATTTCATTTGAAAAAAAGATAGTACGCCCTATACAACACCGTTAGTAGAATACAACGAAGAAAATCCAAGAAACGTCCCTACCACGTAGATGAAACATCGTCACCTCAGGAATTACGCAACTACCTGGCTAATTATTTTTTAATGCCACATGTTGCTTTACCTTGGCAATGAAACCATTGTGTATAAATATTGATAATATAAATAAATCATAATTGAAATAATAACATTATTTAATTAAGTTTTTACATGTCCAATCCAATAGTTCGTGATATTTATGCCCAAGCTTTTTCTGTGACATTATTTCTGGAATAGTCCTGTTAGGTATTATTGTACAAACACTGATAATTTTCAATTAATTGCACAAATTTCACGGATTTATCGGCCATTTTACGTAAAAATACGACCCTTCAACCCTACACATGCAGCTAAGCGACTGACTCCGCTGTACAGCCGGCGATTTACAGCTTGTTTGCTTTGACGAATCCCCATCGCTGACGCCTCGTGTACAGTTCTCTATAAAAACACAAGTGAGCAGCACAAAATAAATCTAATACGGGTCTATGACGATAAGCTCCGTATGCAGAATGCCATAGTTTCTAATTAGCTTTGCGCAAAATCTCGTGTGGCGCCTTTAAAGAAAATTAGTTTACTCAGATTAGAGCGATGCGGTGCGGTTTCACTAGCAAATTCTGCAAAAAAAGTAAATGCTGCATTAGAAATACATTTTGATAGAGTATTTTATTGGACTGATTCAACAATCACATTGGCGTGGATAAGGGGGTAACCATAGAGAAACTAAAAATTATTTTTAATTTGTCTATGGGGGAACCATCTAGATGGAAAACATTCATTGCCAACAGAGTCAGTGAAAGTAAGTCATTGACTACGATAGATCAGTGGAATTTTGTAAAAGGAGATTAATTATGACGCCAATGTCACTCTATTGTTGATCAATAAATTTTCATGTCTGAAAAATATAGAGAGAATAATGTCATATATTTTGATATTCATAAGAAACTGTCGCGGTGGAACGTCAACGAGGCGTTTTGACGCCATCAGAATTGGCGTCCGCGCTTCATATGTTTGTTAAACTTCGTACAAATGCAATGTTTCAGCTCGGAATAATCTGATCTAGTAAAGGGAAAGCAACTGCATAAAAAAGTAATATTTTGAGTTTGAACCTATTGTAACGAACCTAGGCCGGACCTGTCGCCTCGCGCGTTGCCGTCGACCACGATGAGATCATCCCCGGAGATATTCGAGAACCATCCAGTCGCTCTGCCACGGAAAACAACGGTCAATATTGGAAACAATTGGAACATGCCAGAATTCGAAACATCGAGAATGCTGTATCGGAGATAAATAGGCAACCCTCAAGTGGAGTCAGGACAGTCTGAACGAGCCCATACGATCGAGCTATTCAGTGGCGTAGTAATATAAATTAAGTTGTAGATTAAGTGTGAAATAAATTATTAAAACCAAGTTAAGTTTATTTTCGTTACAATTGGTGTCGGAAGTGAGATTTTGAAAATAAACAAGTGATCGTGGAGTGGATAGTCAGAAAAATAAATTGATAGACCTTTCTGTACGCCCAAAAATAGACAGTGGCCTGGTTTTCGCGAAGTGGACAATTGTGCGTGGGAATATAAACTGATACGCTGTTCGCGTGAAACAGAAAATAGACAGTGGCCCGGTTTTCGCGAAGTGGACAATTGTGCGTGGGAATATAAACTGATACACTCTTCGCGTGAAACAGACAATAGACTGGTGGCCCGTGGAAAAGAATTCGCGAAGTGAATTTTTAACAAACTGATAACTTTTCGTGTAAAACAGACTGATACCTCGTCAAAGACAAAATGTGTTCAAGAAAAGTGCGCCTTGCGGATTTGAAGGTAGCGGAATTGAAACAGGAATTGGAGGAAAGGGAACTGGAAACAACAGGTAAAAAGCAAAGTACTCCAGGAAAGGCTTGCAGAAGGACTTATACAAGAAGGTGAGGACCCGAAACATTTTTATTCGAAGTTCCGGAGGTGATTTAAGTTTGGTAATGAATAAACTCGAAGAAACTACTAAATCCGTGAAAGAAGAACTGCAACAAAATTCTAGAAATCTGGAAGAGAAGCTTTCTAGAAATCTGGAAGAGAAGCTTCAAGAAAATTCTAGAAATCTGGAAGAGAAGCTTCTAGAAAATTCAAGAAGCCTGGAAGAAAATGCTAGAAATCTGGAAGAGAAGCTTGAAGAAAATTCTAGAAATCTGGAAGAGAAGCTTCAAGAAAATTCTAGAAATCTGGAAGAGAAGCTTCTAGAAAATTCAAGAAGCCTGGAAGAGAAGTTCCTGGAAAACACAGAAGGCCTAAAAAAAGAATTGTGTGGTGGGCTAATTTTCTAGAAGAAAGAATGGGAACCGTTGAGACAGAGATAGATAAAATTAGGGAGCAAATGAACACGGAGGTAGATAAAATCAAATATGGGGTCGAGGCAGAAATGGACAAAATAAAGGAAACGATCAGTAAGCTGGAAAAACAAATTAATAGTGCGTCCTCCACAGAGATGGTTAACGAAAATGCAATGCTGGACTTGAGTTTGAACGAGGATAAAGTTCAAGAGGGTATAAAAGATGTCAAGGTCATTTCAGAAATAGGGAAGCTTTCCATGAAGCCGCCTCAGTTCGACGGAAAAACTCCATGGGCAAATTACCGCCGGCAGTTTGAAGCAGCGGCCAAAGCAAACGGATGGAATGCAGGGGAAAGAGCTGTAGCACTGACACTTGCATTACGTGGAGAAGCGACAAATATTCTACAAACTCTCACCGCCCAAGAACAGGAGGACTATGATCAGCTGATTAAACATCTAGAATTACGATATGGCCACGCCCATTTGGAACACGTATACCACTCCCAACTGAAAAATCGCTGCCAGAAATCGGGCGAATCCTTACAAGAATTCGAAGCTGACATTGCACGCTTGGTTCGTCTCGCATATCCAGCCAATGTAATGGAGCGATTAGCGGTTCAGGCATTCTTGGATGGACTCCGTGACCAAGAAACCAGACAAGCGTTGACACTAGCTCGTCCAACACATCTCGTAGACGCACTGGCACGCGCTTTGGAATTTGAGGCAGCAAAGCAATCCTGCAAAAACCAAAGTAAAGTTCGAAGTATTGAAGAAGACTCACAGGAGCATGCTAACTTGGAAGCTGCCATAAGAAAAGTGATGAAGGAAGTGTTGCCTGAGAAAAGACAGATAAGATGCCGGAATTGTGGCAAAATTGGACATGTGCGTAGCAAATGTCCAACATTCATCGACTCCGATGCAGGAAAACTAAAAAAGGTCGACGAGAAGGGGCAATCGTCGGCATGTGTCCGGCAAGCCCCGGTTAACAACGCATATGTCGCTATCCTTCAACGACAGAACAAAGGTGTCTTCGTAGACGGTCTCATCAATAACGAGCCTTGCACCATGCTGCTAGATACAGGTGCGACTATGACAATTCTCGGGCCTTCCTTGGCCAGAACACCGGAACGAATTGAACCGACAACTTGGAAGCTACGCACAGCAACAGGGGAGCCAGCTACTGTATATGGCGAGCTACCGATTGAAATAATTTTGGGCAGCACTAAAGTGAAACATCAGGCACTTGTAGCGGACATCGAAGACGATGCAATCATCGGAATGGACATCATGAATTCCAGAGGGTTTGAATTGGATTTCAAAGACGGCGTCCTACGTGTCAACGGAGAAGAGCTGGTACTTCATGGGAGAAGTGAAGAGTTGATCCGTGTGCTGTTGGCGGAGGATGTAAGCGTACCTGAGAGGGCTGAAACCATCCTGGAGGCTCGCCTGGACGGGAGTGCGAGCAGTGGAGACGTGGTGATGTTCGAGCCCAAACTTCATGATGAGAAAATTGGACGAGGGATTGCCCTAGGGAAAACCCTGTTACGTGCTGAAAAATTGGTACCGGTAAGGGTCATGAATGTCAATTACTTTCCAGTGACCTTAAAGAAAGGAACAATTTTAAGGCACTGCTCGTCAGTTTCATCTGTGATCCGGGGCGTACGAGGTACGATTAGCCAACCCAACAACTTGCCCACAGAACTAGAAAAATTAGTTGCCATCTCTTCCAAAGATATAAAACCAGCTCAACAGCCCAAACTAAGAGATTTAGTCAAAAAGTACCAAGACATCTTCGATACCGGACAAGGAAAAGGAGGTCGAACTAATGTGGTCCAGCACAAGATTGATACTGGGGTGCCCGACCGATCCGGCAATCAGCAAGAAGACTTCCTCTTGCCAAGAAGGAAGAGGCTGACAAAATAGTCAGCGATATGGGAAAAGAAGGAGTTATCGAACCATCTGACAGTCCCTGGTCCCTCTCCCGTCGTACTGGTGAAGAAAAAGGATGGATCGACACGCTTTTGTGTAGACTATCGCCAACTTAATAATGTCACGAAGAAGGACAGTTACCCTCTCCCGAGAATAGATGACACCCTAGACACGTTGGCTGGTTCCACGATTTTCTCGACCCCTGATCTGAAGAGTGGATATTGGCAAGTAGAACTGGCTCAGGAAGATCGAGAAAAGACTGCTTTTACCATCGGCTCAGGATTGTGGCAGTTCACCGTTATGCCATTCGGGCTCTGTAATGCTCCCGCCACATTCGAAAGATTGATGGAAACAGTACTGAAGGGACTCTCATGGAACACGTGTCTAGTGTATCTCGACGACATAATTGTGGTCGGCAGATCGTTTGAGGACCACGTGAAAACTTGGAGGAAGTATTCCTGCGACTGAGGAACTCGGATTGAAGCTGAGCCCTAAGAAATGCCATCTGTTCCAAAAGAAGTACGATACCTCGGCCACGTTGTCTCTGGGGAAGGAGTAGCAGTGGACGACCAGAAGATCAAAGCTGTTAAGGATTTGCCGATCCTAAAAGACATTCACCAACTTCGAAGTTTCCTTGGTTTATGCACATACTATCGCCGATATGTGCTGGGATTCGCCAACATCGCTAAACCACTGACCAAGCTCACGGAAGGCCAAACAAAGTTCCAGTGGTCCGAAGAATGTCAAGACTCATTCAGGAAGCTGAAAGCAGCTTTGATCAACGCACCTATACTGAGCTATCCCCTACCCAAAGGGAAATTCATTTTGGATACGGACGCCAGCAACGTGGGACTTGGAGCTGTCCTATCTCAGATCCAGGAGGGACAGGAGAAGGTCATTGGTTATTTCAGCAAGACGCTTAGCAAACCAGAGCGCAATTACTGTGTCACCAGGCGAGAGCTGTTAGCTGTTGTAAAGGGAGTGGAACACTTCTACAAGTACGTGTATGGAAGAAGATTCCTGTTGAGAACTGACCATGCAGCTCTCAAATGGCTCTTACAGTTCAAAAATCCTGAGGGTCAAGTAGCACGTTGGATCGAGAGACTCCAAGAATTCGACTTCGAGATCAAACATCGAGCCGGAACTAGCCATAAGAATGCAGATGCCTTGTCGCGAAGACCATGTCCAGATGATTGCTCACATTGCCGACGAGCAGAAGAGAAAGAAGCAACACTTTGTAGAACCGCGGCAATGGATGACAACTGGAATGACAGCAAGATCCAGAAAGACCAAGAGAGAGACCCCGACCTTGGCTTAGTCGTCAGCTGGAAGAAGGGCAATCGAAGACCATCATGGCAGGAAGTCGCAGGTTAGGTTAGACCCTGCAGAAAGTGAGGCAACGGTTTTACTGGGCCAATTGTCAAGCTGACGTCCAGGACTGGTGCAGGAAGTGCGCTGTATGCGCTGCTAGCAATGGACCTCGAATACGACCCAAGGCCCCGATGCGTCAGTACAACGTAGGCAGCCCGTTCGAGAGAATCGCCATTGACATCGCCGGCCCGTTTCCCGTATCCGACCACGGGAATAAATACATCCTTGTGGCAATGGACTACTTCAGTAAGTGGGCGGAAGCCTATGCCCTGCCCAACCAGGAAGCCATCACCGTCGCCGACGTCTTGGTGAAAGAGTGGATATGTCGATTCGGTATTCCAATGGAGCTGCACTCGGATCAAGGCAGAAATTTCGAATCCAACCTGTTCCAAGAAATATGTCTCTTGCTGAACATCCGCAAGACAAGAACCACGGCCCTACATCCGCAGTCCGATGGAATGGTGGAACGGATGAACAGGACGATCAACCGCCACTTGTCCAAGGTTGTCTCTGACCATCAAAGAGACTGGGACCAGTATCTTCATTTGTTCCTGATGGCCTATCGATCTGCAGTACACGAATCAACCGGTCAAACTCCTGCTAGTATTATAATGGGCCGAGAACTGCGACTGCCTTGTGACCTGAAGTTTGGGATACCGCCAGGACAAGACACTGCGGGAGAGGACTACGTCAGCAAACTTCGGCAGAGAATGGACGACATCCACGAACGAGTCCGGTTGAACATCCAGAGTGCCAGCGATAAAATGAAGAAGACCTATGACATCAAGGCCGACGCTGGAGGATTTAAGGTTGATGACCTGGTTTGGCTGTACAACCCCAAACGTCGTCGTGGACTATCACCAAAGTTGCGGAACTCGTGGGAAGGCCCGTATAAAATCGTGAAAAGGATAAACGACCTTGTGTACCGAATCCATAAGCCACCCCGAGGGAAACCAAGGGTCGTCCATTTCAACAGGTTGGCCCCTTACGCTGGAAACCATGACCAAGTTCGCACCCTCAAGCCACCGGAGGATGATATGACGTTCGAGAAGTTTATGTCCTTGTATTCAAACGGGCAGAAAGTTCTACATGGGGTTACTAGAGAGGAGTCACGAGACCTTTCCGAGGTGCCTGCTGACTACGCACTAGCGCACTGTGTGGCAGAAGATCTTCGAATGTCCAGGGGCATCGCCGTAGTGTTCTCCAAGAAATTTGGTCAACTCGAAACACTGCGGGGGCAGAATCCAGAAGTTGGTGGGGTGCTACAGTTGAAGAAAGGCCAGAGAAACATCTACTACCTAGTTACCAAGAGGCATTCCCAAGATAAACCGTCCTATGAAGATGTCTGGAAGAGTCTCACCAAACTAAGAGATACTATGGTGGACCAGAATCTGGTGGATCTAGCAATTCCAAAATTGTCCTGTGGTATTGATGGGTTGGACTGGAGAGTCATAAGAAGTATGCTGGAGGCGATATTCAGATCCAGCGGCGTCAAGATTTTGGTTTGCTGTAACCCTCTTCCACGACCGATCATGAAGACCGTGGAGTGTTACTTCCATCGAACTTCACGGTGCAGATATGGGGAGTCATGCAGATATCGTCACACTCCAAGGATGAAATTTCGGGACGAAATGTCTTTAAGAAGGGGGCAATGTAACGAACCTAGGCCGGACCTGTCGCCTCGCGCGTTGCCGTCGACCACGATGAGATCATCCCCGGAGATATTCGAGAACCATCCAGTCGCTCTGCCACGGAAAACAACGGTCAATATTGGAAACAATTGGAACATGCCAGAATTCGAAACATCGAGAATGCTGTATCGGAGATAAATAGGCAACCCTCAAGTGGAGTCAGGACAGTCTGAACGAGCCCATACGATCGAGCTATTCAGTGGCGTAGTAATATAAATTAAGTTGTAGATTAAGTGTGAAATAAATTATTAAAACCAAGTTAAGTTTATTTACGTTACACTATTCATACTCGATGGTGGAATACAAAATTCTGAAATATCATTCGATGAAAAACACCCGATAATTCTACCAAAGGGTCACAGATTCACTGATTTAATATGAACATGAGAGATTATTATAAAGGATAGAAAATCTTGAGGGGCAAACATTACCAAAAACTATATTTGTTTATGCTTATGCATAAGTACAAAGACTGTACATCTCGAACTCGCGTCTGAATTAACCACCCAAGCCTTTCTTGCAGCCTTGAACCGTTTCATAAGCAGAAAGGTTAAACCTTCCAACATTTTTTCGGATAACGGTTCCAATTTTGTTTGGCGCTACTATTGAACTGACAAAAATTCATGAATTTTTACTATCGGAGAATGAAAATATCGACAAATTTCTGGTGAATTAAAATATAAAATGGGGGTCACCGACCTTTGGTATTTGGGAGGCGGGAATAAGGAGTACAAAATATTGCGTTTTAATTTTCGAAGAGTTTGCCACCGTGTTGGCTCGGATTGACGCTGTACTCAATTCACGTCCCCTATCTGAAGACCCTAATCATCAAAGTGCACTGACGCCAGCCCATTTTTTGATCGGAAGATCATTGTCGGCGCTACTAGAAATTAATTTGATGGATGTTCCTGAAAATCGGCCGAATAGATTCCAACGTTTACAGCGCAACATTATTGGAAGCGCTGGAATCAAGAATATTTGGCTGAAATGCAGACTAGGCTGAAGTGGAAGCAGATATCCGAACAGCTACTGAAAGTGGGTCACTAGTATTAATAAAAAATTATAATGCTCCTCCTCTCCCATGTCAGCTGGGCAGAGTTGCAGCTCTTCAATAAGGTAGTGAAGAATAGTGCACTTCGTTATGCAGTAAATAAAGTGCACACTACCGACAGAGATTACTGAATTCAAATGACAATTTATCTGCTGTTTATTTGATGTAACAATTTGTATTTTTAACTTCTTGTCTATTCGTTTGTTGTTGAAAGGGGTGCTTTCAAGGCGGGAGGAATGTTAAATATTGTATGCTATTTAGAGTCCGGCCCTGTCTACAAAACCCGAAGGAGGCCAAACTGACCGAAGGAAGAGGGTAGCTGAGATATTATCAACAATTTGTTTTTGTATCTGTTTTGTTTTTTTATTAGAATGACATGTCTGTCAGATATTGTTGATATAAGACCTAAAGTCATTTTTGTTGTAATACAAATTTAATATACAGTCCACATGAATAGTTTATTTCACCTCAGTAGTGAACAACCACATCTAAAACAGTTTTCTAAACATAACCATTATTTTGTCACTTTGTGTACCTTCCAATCGATACCGCTCTCACTTTTGGACTTGGGGTGTTGTTCTGTTCTTTAAAATCCCGGCGCATCTGGGTAGGCAAGCTGGATAAATCTCTGCACATCTACTTCAAACTCCTGCAGACTTTCACCCGATTCCTTCATTCGTGTTTCCAACTCTGCAGTAACCTTTTTCTCATCGTTCCATCCATTAGCCGTTGTCGCAGCTTCAAACTGTTTATGGTATAGGGATCATGGTGACCGTCCATCACCTAGGATCTCCAGTGAACCGACCTTTTTGATGTCGCATTGTCTCCTCATGCATTGTCCAAACTTCTTTCCTTGTCCGCTTCCCACTTCCATCGGTTTCCAGACTGTGTTGACTTGAACACCGATTTTATCGACATTTTCTTCTAGTCCCACGATCTTCCCCTCAGTTTTGAAGAACATTTGTTAGAAAAATACTTTCTGTTGCTCTCGTCGTTCCACACCCTCTTGCTTTTCTGTCGACGTTTCTCCTCCCGTTTTTCTGTCTGTCGACGTTCTTCCTCTTTTTTTCGCTCTGTCGATTTTCCTCCTCATCTTGTTTTTCTCTCTGAAATAATGAACTAATTATTTTCCGTTAATATATACTTCACAAACAAAACACAATAATGAACTCTGCCAATCAAATAACTAGATCGAAATTCAGTCATTCATCTGAGTAGTATCACTAAGGAGAAAAACTAAATCACTAGGAAAAAAACTTTGTTGACATGGGACTTGAACCTGATATCAACTGCCCAGCAAGAAGAAATTAACAGACTACTCCACTGATGGGCACATATAATTATGTTCATATATATTTGAAGGTTTCTGGTAATTTAATATGATACACTCGAAAATCATTGAACATGTAGGAAGTTGTGCTCCTCCAAAATTTCCAGATACATATTTTTGAGTTATATTTGGGAATATACGAGACAGTAAGCCTTATTACCATGCCAAATTTCTACTTTCTGAGTCAGTCTGGAAAACACGGCTGTGACAGGCAGACTGACGTGTTAGTAATCTCATAAGGGTTCAGTTATTTTCTTTTAAGCTATAGATAAAAATGATTTGAACTGGATTTCCTAATGGAACCCCATTATATTTTTAGGGAGGCAGGCCCTTTGATGGTATCGCCAACGGGACAATTTATAGTGCCATGCTCCATCCCAGGAGAGTTGTTGGTTAATTTTATAACAAAAAATTTAGGAGAGGCTAGTCAAAGAAATAAAGACTACCAGAGGTATAGTTAGATCATCGTGAAAGGATATTTACTATTAATTTCATTTATTTTTCAGCGATAAGCATTTGGAACGGTCTTTGACGAAAAGATGTCAGAAAGAACTTCAACTATCGGTTTTTTTAAAAGACGATAATGTGACTCCAGATTTGATGATCAAGTGCTGTAAAAAACTGTTGGATGACAAGAATGATGTAGAACAATTTACAAGAGGTTTGGGATTGAATATATCAACCTATTACTCCATGCTATCTGATGGAATTATGTGTATTCCATGGAATTATAGCCTTTGACTCAGAAGTTGTAGATATTTGATTAAAATAATTTTTTATAAGCTAGGAAAATTGTGATATGGAACAAGTACAAGCAAGGTTCATATTTAAAGATATATTGGTTTGAAGTACATCAATTCAGTGTTTTTGTTTTCAGAAAAAACTCCTTTAATTGACGAAATGTATTCATATCTTCCATTTTCCATTCATTTTGGTTTGTAAAAATATCAGGGATTTATCAGTTGAGGAATACTTTTCCTTATTACTCAAAAAATCTGGACAGATGTTTGAATGAATTAACTGATTTGGTAAGTTCTTTCATCTAATTTTGACTCAGTTATAAACATCTATTTGAGTTATGACAAAACACCAAAATATCGTTATTATACTACTAAATTCAGGTAAAGAAACGTTCTCCCAGAATATAACTCAATAAGTAACACATTTTTTCAAGGTCACTGAAATAAGCAGTGGTCTCTTAGGTTCGGACAGGGAGTGGAGTTTAGAACTTATCTCCTATGCTTGAACTATACCGATATTTTGTTCTTCAACCCTTTAGTTGTGCTTTGGTCGAGAGCTGTGGCTCCTGATAGACGGAGTAATTTTCACGCTTGCATATACTCGTCTGGAACATTCAGCATCACAATAAGCCAATATCTCTTATTCTTTGTCCATTGATTTGGACGACATAACAAAAAACTAGAAGTCACATGATTCTAATTAAAAAAACGCAAATACAACATACAAAATGATAATAAAAATCCTTCAACGAAAGATGGAGGAGGCTACATGGAGTTAGTTTGGATTTTAAAAAAACTAGTTAATAAAATTATACATGTTATCTGTTTTATTACTATGATTCTGATCAGCTTTGGTCAAACTCGATATTTTTTCAACTAATTAAATCAAAAATTTATACAATAGTTCAATCTATGTGTTACTTTTACACGTCATTATTTAAAATGTCCTAGAACATCATCCTACGTTATATTAAGTCAAATGACATTTATTCATAGATCAGTGAGTATCACTTAAATTTCTCAATAACCATATAAAGTCTTGAGTAACTTGATTGAAAATTATACCTAAAATTGAAAATTCCTAGAAAATATAATTAATATTCCTACATTCCAAATGAAAAATAAACGAAATTTGAGACAACTAATGTTATTGAAAAATCTGTCCCAACACATAAGCATAAACTTTCTCACAATATTTCGAAAGGTAATTCCCTCTCTCGCCTTTAACTTACAACTGTATACAACATTGCAAGGATAACCTTATATTCCATGTATTCTTATAACAAAGATCGTTTTTATTTAAAAAAATTATTATCGAAAGAAGGCAAATTAATAAGAATTGTGAAAATAGTTCAAAGGACATGTTACCTAAAAGAAAATTATGGGTTTAATACTCACCTTACACTGTGAGTAATCATTGAAGATGCTGCAAAAATACAAAAAAAAATGCAGTTTTGTAAAATATGTCCACATAAGGTAAACGTCCGTAAATCCGACATCTTCCGCAAATCCGACATATTTTCATATTTAGCAATAAAATAACAAATAATAACTTTAGTAATCACTAGTGACATCTTTGAAGCTTAACTGGCAATGCTCAAAGTAGTTTCCTAATATACCAACTACACCTTTCAAATGAAGCTGTCACAAACATTCGACGTTTCCAGAAATCTAGTGAATGGTGTTGTCCCGCGCAATTGGTTCTAAGGTAAGAGCTGATAGGTCATTTTTTTATGCAATCATATAATTACTTCTCCTTATAACTATTACTTCACGCACAATTCGTTTTAAACATACCATATTATCATAGGGTAGTTTATTTTTATTGAAATTTGACTCACTTCAATAATTATACTAGTGTCGGAATAACGTTCAAAGAAACGTGCATTCTCCTAAATCAGTTAGTTGGTGTAGGAATTATGTACCAAATCATAATCACTATAAATATTGTTTTCTCTCTTTTTGTACGAGAAACGTTGAAGCTTGAGCGAGGGTTTCTTGCAGTATATTTATAATAACGAGTCATAAATCCGACAGGGGTGTCGAATTTATGTACCACGAGTGGCTGATTTAACACCTTCGTTTTTTTTTTCAATTTCATTTAATAACGCCAAATTGTTACACCATGAAAACTCAAAATGAACTGAGATTACTCACTTGTTTCAGGATGTCCTCAAAAAATATTGAAACATTCTCAGGAGAATTTACTTGGTGCTCTAGATGCCTTTAAATATAGTATGCCACGTGCAACTGCGGCAAAAAAATTCAACGTACCAAGAACAACATTAATTGGCAAAATGATGGCACCTACCCTGAAATATGTCAAAGTGGGGTATCAACTGTATTGACCCTGAAGAGGAAATATTTTGTCAATGGATCCTCAATATGGCAAGAATAGGATTCCCCGTCACAAAGCTGCAGCTGATGGATAGTGTATCACTTTTAGTTAAAAACTTGAAAAGGCGCAATAAATTCAACAATGGGCATCCTGGACGTCATTGGTATGAGGGTTTCTTCAGAGGCATTCCCAAATTGCGCAGAGAATGACCCAAAATTCAACCGCTTCTCGAGCAGCAGTAACCGAAAGCTAAATTCAAACCTGGTTTGAAGATATAAGCAATTATTTCATTTCATAAGATATCGATATCAGTGACACAGAGAGAATCTTCAATTCTGACGAGTCTGCATTTTTTTTTATCTCTAAAAGGAAATTCTGTCCTAGCAAAAAAGGAAGTAAAACCGTATAAGACCGATCGGGAAATGACAAAGAGTCTTACTGTCCTAACAACAGGTAATGCAGCCGGTCAGTTGGCACCTCCTATGGTAATGTAACGATATCAAGCATATGGTTGGGGAGTAGGTAAATCAGAAGCGTGTCGAGAAAGCTTGAATTTCCTATTTTATTATATGTAGATGGCCACAAGTCCCATATAACATTTCCCTTCAGGTCGCTGAGAAATAGCTGTAAAAAAATTATTAGGAATTATAGAATTCAAAACAACTTCAAAGTTTTAAACTAGAATATTTCGCCCCCGTTCTCAAAACTGCTCTCTTGATGATATGAAGAATTTAAAAATAATATTTGAAAATGCCTTCAAAGTTTGCGGATTGTATCCATTTGATATCAAGAATGTTGATTTGACAAAGATTCTTCAAACACAAAAATCCCGGAAAAGAAATTCAACCAGCCAACAGAGGAATCTGATATAGTGAATCATTTGAGATTTTTAGAGCAACACATTGAAGAAGCAAGAGTGTAAAAATTGTATTTCCTGAAAGGGGCCAATTGGAATGAAAATGATGAAGATAAAACTTTGTATAATGTTTAGAAGCAAATTTTCACAAAGTCTGGTTTGAGTTTTTCCATGGAAAAAGAAGCGGTTAACAATATAATAATTGAATTAGAAGATGGAACAAATTTGGAAGAGGATTGGGATAACATGATATTACATTTTTCAGAAGACGACATAAACATGACAATGTCCCAAGAACATGAGACGAATCATGGGATCGTTCCAGCCGTTCAAACAACTGATTACTATGATGGTGTTCAATTTGTTTCTGGAAACAAAAATATTTTATAGGGATAGTAGTCCCTTCGCCATTCAAGAAGGCTTTATTTTGGCCTGAAGCAACTACATCTAGAAAGCCTATGAATCACAAGAAGGAATATTATTTTTTAAAAGAGGACGAAAGAGAAAAGCAAATAGAAGAAAAAGAAAATAGTAAACTAACTAACAGAAAATGTGAAAGAAAAAACTTCAATGTCAATGACTTTGTTATTGTTAACTATGAAGGTAAAAATTATCCAGTAATCATTGAAAATCTTGCAGACGGTGAAGCTTTCATCAGCACAATGACTACCAGTGGACTGAGGAAATGGAAGTGGCCAGAAGAGAAAGATGGAATTTGGTATGAATTCCATGAACTTCTCGAAAAAATTTAAATACCTAAACAAGTGAACAAAAGAGGATACTTTGAAGTAGAAGACATCAATAAATAATCACAGTGAATTTTCGAATAACTTTTGTGTGATATTCTGCAGTATGAATAACTGATGTTTGGTTTTGAATTAAACATTTATTTGAAAAACAAATAAGTATACTTCTAAATATTTTATTATTCGCTCCCTGTCTGATTTATATACCTCAACATGTCGAATTTGAAGACACTGTCGAACTTAGGTATAGTTTCAGTTCGAATTTTTGGACAAAGACAGAATTTGACTGTCGGAATTATAGTCATATGTAGATTAATCTAAATAAAAAGAAAATATGATGATATTTTTGAATATTTGCGTTTTCTTGGTGAATATCCGTTAAGAAAGATACTTATTTCTTGAATATGTGGATTGCCGAAGCGACCATGACTATCTCCTAAAATAAACTACTCAAATGTGCTACTATCTCCCTTGTGGACATTGACCTTGCATGTTATATAATGTATTGTGAATTGCCATTTTGATTTATTCATCAGAATCTCTTGTTTTTAGCGTTTATCCTCTCCATGATGTTGATATCACGTTTTGATCACTACTCATTCCGACTGTGTTTACTATGGGTAAATTGATCTTCCAGACATCAGCATTTAGTTTTCCCATATCTTCTAACTTTCGCTGTTTGTGATGTGTACGATAAAATTGTTAACTTTCATTTTTCAACATTCATTAAAATCAGGATCTTTAATCTTGACGTGTGTCTATAGATGTTCGCATATTTTTTAAACTTTTCTTATTCTATATTTGAAAATTTAGCCTTTCTATATCTTCAGTGTTTCATTATTCTAGTTTATTATGTATTTGTTATAATTCACAGTTCAAATTTTTTCAGTTAAAATTTATCGTTTCCAACAATTATATTTGACCTGATAAATACATAATCATTGTTAAATATGAATAATTAGAAATGTCATAGGGGTCCATGATAGCTAATTGTTTTTTTTATTGATAACAAATTATAATTACGTGTATTTGTAAAAACACTAGTATTTGCATATCCTATTATTAGGATTTTTGACCCGACAGTATTCTATATTTTTATTTATATTCATTTCCATGAACTGAAAAATAAAAAAAATTATCATCTAAATATGTTCAACACATCTTTTAGCTATCAAATGTTCTTGATAAGCCTAAACTAAAAGAGTGGTTGAATTACCCTCCTTTGCGTCGCGCAGTCGGGTAGAAACAAATGACAGAGGTTAAATGTTTTTTTCCATATTCCAATATCTTACTTCAAATTTTTTTTTACTTTTGCTTCTTTTATGGCTTCATTGAGTACCAGTGGAAATAATATAATAGTTTTAAACTTTTGGTTTTTCATGTCTCATCTTAACATAGTTAATTATCATTTGTTTTTTGTACTTATTTATTTACTTATTCAATTTAATTATCAAATATAATTATGTCTATTTATGTTCGACAGAAATCGTGCAAATTCACAAATTTATTGGGATAATACATCTCTCCTACAGATATGATAATATTTTTATTTCTTTGGTTCCAACATGGACGAAAGGGCTGGTCCTAGTCCTAGTTTCAGACTATCAAAATCCCCAGGCAAAGTCCCAACAATTTCTCAAGCAGAAACCAATGCTATAAAAATTTGCGCCCAAGAATGCTTCGAAAGAGGCTCCAGGGGGGCAAAGATCTATATCCTGTCAGACAGCCAAATAACACTAAAAGCTCTAAAGTCAAACATTTGTGAGTCTAGACTGAATTGGGACTGCAAACTCCCCCTAAGACAACTGGCTACGAACTATCAGGTTTCTCTGTTGTGGGTGCCAGGTCACAAGGAATCAAAGGCAATGAAGAAGCGGACAGCCTTGCCAAGGAAGGGGAAAATACTCAATTTACTGGCCCAGAACCCTTCTGTGGTGTTTCCACAAAGACTTGACATTGGTAACGGGACTGTTCACCAGACATTGTCCTCTGAGGTATCACCTTAAACAAATTGATAGATCAGTCAGTGAACTGTGCCGTTACTGCGATAACTTCGCTGAAACTGCAAAACACCTACTTTGCAACTGCCAAGCACTGTTTTGCAAAAGGCCTTGAAGACATTAGGAACTTGGCTCCCAGGAAAGTGATATGCTTCGCAAGGAGTCTCAGAATCCTGGGTCTTGAATAGGTGAAGAGTTATGTACAAAAGACTTTATAGGTCGAAATACGGAGAGGCTGAAGAGCCATATCAACCCCCACAATCTACAAAATACATTGAAAAAAGAAAACGATTTCAATGCACAGTAAACAAAGTCAAGTTCATGTTGAGAAGAAAGTTCAAAAATATAAATTTAAAAAAGAAAACATTTTATTGTATAAAGTTCAAATTATAGACTACACACAAATTTGTCAACATAGAAAGACAGGGCCCGTAGAACTGTAAAAACTAGTAACAAACTAGATATGTTAAGGCTGATGATCTCGAGTTAATTGATCAAGGAATTCTTGAAGTATTTTTTTTTTCAGCTGACTCTTGAAGACATGAATGTTTCTGGAATTTTTAATAGCTATTGGAATGCTGTTGTAGAACTTACACCCATTGTACTCTACGCATTTTTCATACTTTGAAGTTCTAAGAGCATTTGGAAAGACCAGATTCTAGATGGAGTGTTGTGGTTGTGTGATGGACGATTAGACTGAATAATAGATTTATGTTTGTATACCTATTTGAATGAGGAACCACTGACGACAGAGTGATACAATAGACCCCAGCTGGTCGCAGTGTCAAGGGAAGCTAAGTGTCAACCCTGTCTCTGGCTCGTCAGCTTTCAACCAACCATACCTATGCAGTAGCCTCTAGTATAAAGGTACAGTCGAATCCAGTTGATTATGTTAATTGGATACTATGGTGTTAGTTTTGGCTTTGTTAAGTTTCAAATTGTTTTTTCAAGGCCACAGTATTATTTTGTTATATATTTATATTCTCAGCAGTTTGTTGGAGTAAATCCATAATCTTTTCAACAATCAAAATATTTGTATCGTCAGCATAACTTGTGACGAACGCCGAGTTTGGATTATTTATGAATGAAATTAGATCATTGGCAAATAGCAAGAAAAAGAAGGGGCCTAACTTCGAACCCAGTGGAACTCCCGGGATTCATTGTCAGTGAATTGACCAATTCTTACTTTTTGTCTACCTATGAGATGAGATCTCACCAAGTCATGTGGTACTGCTCCTACACCTGAGCTATAAGATTTTGATAGTAACAGTTCATTGTCTACACAATCAAAAGCATGAGAGAAATCTATAAAAAGACCCATTACACATTTTTTTGTCAAGAGCATCAACAATTCTTGGCTGGAATTCACATAGTCTTGGATTTAGTGAAACCCTACTGTGAAGCTGACAATAATGTGTTGCTTTCATAATAGTTAATTGCTTTTTCAAATTCATCTCGAATGGCTTGTAGGGACTTGACAGAAGACTTATTGCTCTATAATTGTGTAAGTCATTCACATCACCTTTTTTAACACGTTGAAGACGTCATGAGTTCATGCGGATGCTGCATATTTTTCACTCATCGGGACTCGCATTATAATGCTAAATAAATGGTAGGCGATCAAGCGCGGGCCTAGCGACCAACTTATATGAGCCGGACCAATATTTATTAATTAGGGAAGTTTTTATGGGAATCATAGTGGAAAAATCAGAAAAATTAACATTGTTTATTATAAGAACGTAAAGAAACAAGAAACGCATTACAAAGCATTACGAATACAGTAGACTAAAGAATTACAAATATAATAAGATTACATATTTAGGCCTTAGCCGCATTATGTGCATGGCTTCTTTCGTAATCGCTCATTCAAATAATATGAATTCTTCACTCGAATTACTGCAACAACTGATCTTGAAATCGGCACCCTCCAGAAACCACGTGTTTGCGTTATACATAGCCACAACAATAAATTGTTTCTAGCCAACAGATGACCACAACGCCTACTGCACCATGTGACATTACATTAGTACCAATCCGGTTCAATAATACAATTACTTCTATTTGGGACCACTTTCATAGGTTCCAGTTAACTCAACCGGAGGTTAACTGGAACCCATAAAAGTGGGCCTTAGGCAGCGTGAGATCAACGTGATGCCGCAAATTAAATCTTTCAAAAAAACAATTTAAATTCGAAACTTATAATATATATATATATATATATATATATATATATATATATAACAAATCATATTTGTAAAAAAGTTATGGAAAAAATATTGCCTTTTTTTTTCTTTGTACAGCCGTCGTCTACGTGTTGAATAACGTTGATGCTGTTGCGATCTTCGTTTGCTGGAAAAAATCAATTTTCAAGTATGTCAAAGGTTGACAAAGTTCAATATGACAGCGTTTCAGCTGGTTATTGGATATATAGTAATGACCACATAAATTTGAATTTTTCAGTTGAGAAATGAGCTCTGAGGCGTCACTCTCACGAACTGAAGACACTCCAAAAAACTATTTGAATTGGTTGATACATTTTGTCCAAAGAAATCTGGATCATAGAATTTGTTTTCAATCAATGGTTTTCAAAAAATCTTCATCTCCTATATTAGTAGGAGATTTAAGCCGGTTCTAGATCTCCCCCCCCCTTGACCTTGGGAGGGGGGGGGTTAGGTGTTAGGTGAGTAAGTGCATCGTCCACCTTGAAGTGACATTGAGAGGGGGTGGGGTAGAGGACATTGCATATCATTCAAGGTGACTGGTGTCTCATAGGAAGTCTGACAGACATTCTAGTAAGGGAACTCAAGGTCGAGTGGATGGATAACATTGGGGGTTAGAGGGCACATAGTTGTGCGTGACCGTGTGTGTAACGTTGTATCCTTCAGCTTGAGATGACCCTGAGCAATGGGGGAGAGGGCATATAGTTCAGGGCACTATTCACCTTGAGATGACCTTAAGCATTGGGGGGGAGAGGCCATATAGTTCAGAGTACTCTTCACCTTGATATGACCTTGAGCATGGGGGGGGGAGGAATATCGTTTATTCCATGTGAAACACATTCGAGCTTGTATGACCTTGACATTGAGATCTGTGAACGGGCAAACATTTTCAAGGTGACCTTCACAGGAATCCACTCTAGTATGGGGTGAGCACCTTCATATTCATCGAATCATAGGGTGGGGATTTTGTCCCTTATAAAATGTTCGAAGTCATTGTTGAGAAATCAGAGGTTAGATAATATCAGAGGTTAGATTGAATACAGAGTACAAGAAGTGTCTCAATTCAGTGAGTGTATTTTTTATCAGTGGAAATAATCTATATTCTTTCATACAGTCACACTATGTCTCCTCTTCCGAAAGTAATAGATTTGAAGAGAATCAATTACTCAATAATTGAACAGAGATTGGGAGTTTTTGAACAAATAGCAATATCATCGTTACCCATCGGTGAAGCTTTGATATTACGTGATGATAATACTTCATTCGAATCATGGTTGTCAAAAAGTATTCCAGATGAATTCAATGTGGACAGTATCAATTGCATAAATGCTTCAGATGGCAAATATACAATAACATATTTGGGTCAGAGTCCACAAGTATCAGGGGGCTTAAGAACCCGACCTCTAGTAGAATTAAACTTCATTGAATAATAATACGGTTCATATGTTAGGATATAGTGATGTAATTTCATGTTGAATATAGATATTTCTCCAGTAAAAATAACATTCAGTACAGAACCTTTGGAACATCATATTTTTCATGTAAGTATACAATGAACTATTCATGGAATATATTTACAATTCCCTATGTCTGTTTCAATTTTCAATATATGGATGTATTACTCCAGCCAATGTTGAACGGAAGCCGTGGACATCAATACAGCCATCGAGAGATTGAACTCCTACTTGAATGCTTTGAGTCAAGTTGTCCACCATGCTACAAACTACGATTTGAACGTTTGCTTGGGTGAAGACGAAATAAGAAGATGCGCAATCATGAAAAGTACAATGCTGGTGCTGAAATATGCGCCAAATTCAATGAAGGAGCCTTGAACTTGCAGCAATTCTGTGATGAGATGATCAAATGTGGTCTGGAACAGTTTCTCCATACCCTTCAACCATTTTTACCGGATGACATCAAGCAGAAATATAAACTCCACAATAAAGATTATGTTGATGACCTTGTAGAAAATAAAACATACTTGGAATAAACCATATTTTTAAGAAATGTATTTATTTATTGATCTATTTAATACAATACATATAGATATTGATTTGTTGAAAATATGAACAGGATGTTCATAAAATCAGCCGGGGAAGTAGTTGTTTTCTGTTAGACATTCACAAAAAATAACTTCATTTTTATCGCGGATTTTTCAATTCACAGAAAAATCTTTCTATCAATATTCAATTGAGAATGTTCCGTTTTCAACATATAGATATAATAGATATAATTGGTACAAAAAAATGAATATAATTCCAGTTTTACTCAATATGAATTACGAACAGAATCATCCAATGCATTATATGTCAAGAATGTATCGTGTATAATGAGTGCATAGACTTTGGTGTTGCCTGGAAATTTAGTTTTTCTTGTTTCGAACTCCTGCTTGATATCCACTGTAGATGATTCTGTAGCATTCGGTTGATGTGAATAGGGGATTCTGTTGAAATTCTTCAAGGTCCATAAGAGGTTCGCTCATATCTTTGTCATAATAACTACGTTGAAAGTCCTCATATGCATAGTAAGCTGACGAGTACAGTTTCCTATCAAAGTCCAGATTCCAACGCTCATATGAACAGAGTTCAAATACACTCGGATGTCTCATTTTCCATTCAATCTTTGTAATTTCCTAAGTGGCATCAACTTCTCCAATATATGAATTCTTGAATGAGCGAGCTATAATCAAAATCAGTTCTTGTTTTGCATTCAGAATGCTATTATAATCCTCGGAAAAACCCATCAAATATTTGAGAGGAAGTTTTCCACTGAATAAATGGCTGGGTGCATCAATGATGTGTTGTTTTGTGTCGGAAAGTCCCCGTCCAGTTGTCAAATTGAAACCATATTCTTCATTGTGGATGTTATGCCTGGTTTTCGAACAACGGCAACTTGCTCACCTCCCATTTTATGGCGGATCTCGTCGAAGATAAATGCCAAAGCATTTTTGGAAAAATAGCATACTTTGTTTTCTTTTGGGGTGAATTTTCCCTCAATGTAAATGAAACTGTCTGCAATGTCCAGTATTACATCTTGATTGTTGATTGCAATTCGGATTTCATCTGAATTCTTGAACGATGCTGATCCGTACGGCTTATAGGTATGCTCGTGCAGACTTATGAGAGAATGATCGATCACTGGTTCATTGAAAATATTCAACTTGTCACTGTTTGCTTCGTGTGTCATTTTATTGCCGCCTTCGAATTCTGAGTCCAATAGATTTCAGAAAATTAAGATCTCTATCTGACAATGTATGTCTTTGCTGTTCAGCACACACTTGTGGAATGACCTTCTTCCTGGTAAATATTTTATTTTTGACGATATTTGATGGACGACCTTTGTTTGGTAAAAATATTTCGTATTCACTGTTTTGTCGTTTGTTGTAGGAAAAAACCCATTACATTCGTTATTGCAATTTCTTCAATTCCAATACAGCTATTTCTTCCACACTACCGATATCAATGAGATTATTTCGATGATCCAATATGCGTAATGTTGTCGATGAACTAGCGTCCTTCAAGGCTGATGGGCATATAAATAATGTTGTTTGGTTCTTTTGTTATATCCAGGATCTACATCAACATCGAATGAAAAAAGAATATGATTCTCTTCGTCATTTATGTATGATCCTGAAATGATGTTGCAATCCAATCGAATGAGTCTCACGGGTACAATATTCACAGGATATCTAGATTCATGCATGCGATTTGCACTGAATCCTTTTTTCTTGAATCCTTACAGGGATGCTATTGAGTTTTTATGTTTCAGATCCACCAAATACTTTGATTGCATCATACATTTGAATGTATCATTGTTTGCTCGAAGGCTGAACAATTCATCCAATGTGGTGTCAATATGTTTCGCACCATGAAATACTTGTGATTCAAGTTCTTATCCAATTCAATGGGTGGGTAGAAGTCTGCACTCAAGACACTGGATCCAACAGCTTGTAGCTCGAACTTTCGTGACATGACTGAATGCAATCGAATGATGTCACATCAATTTATTGTTGTTCACTACACATGTGATATAATTTTCCTCGGCATTGTGTGCCCCAATTCAAATTGATTCTTATTGGCACCAATTTTACAATAATCGATAGTGCAATAACAGCAAAATATTTCTCGAAGTATGGGTCCATCATTCACATCACTGGAATTTGATGTTCCAACACTTGCATTGTCCAAATGATGTTCATAGCAATATGTATATTTTAAAATATCGATATCCTCATGAAGGTGTTTGGGAAGTCTCTCCCAAACCGTTGCAATTTCATTAACTGCACAAGAAATCATGACCTCCTTGGGCATATCTGCAAGTTGTCCTTTGTTAATTTTTTTCAAGCTACGTAATCTTGAATATGCGATGCCCCATTCTGTTAATAGCCTCTCGATCCATCTCTGGCGTGAAATCCATTTCAGTTTTTAGGAGATTGGAAAAGAGAGAAACTTCAAGCATAAGTGTCCACACACAACTGTATTGTATTTCGCTCACGTTCATAATTATACATAATTTTTTCGACTGCATGTGTACCTTTTCGGAAGTATCGAACCAATAAATCTTCAAAACTGTCGAAATATGTTGCAACTCTTCCAATTTTTCTGTATGCTACCCAATGTGTTCCTGGACCGATAATTTCATCCAAATTGATGATGACTGTTTCATGATTATGCGGTCCTGAGATTGGTAAATTATCACGCATGAACACACCACGAAAATATGGAATTTTAAATTTTTTGGCAGAGGTTTAAAAGGTAGGGCATCAATTAGTTTTTTTGATTTATATGGTTTGATGTAGATGCAGAGGCCTTTGCGATATGGTTTCAAGAATATGCCACTACCTTTTTTTCCCAAAGCTATCGCCTCCATCTTTCTGTTATGGTGTTTTACCTCCATCAGATCCTCTTTGCTCGCACTTGCCGAATTTATAGTTCTGCTTATACCTGCCGCAGCACCAGCCGAACTACCCAATGCAGACAGTCCGGCAAAAATTGGTATCAATGGTAAAATTCCACCAACTTGCGGAATAGGTATTATGCGAGGAGTACGAATTTTTCTATTCCACCTGCTGCCTTGAGATATTTGCGTACCGCTTTCAATGCCATTGTTGTAGCCCTTTTTCTATTGTTTGTCACGAATTGAATACCCACAGCTTTATGTAATTCATCCCGCACTTCTCGTACAATTCCTGCTTCAAATGCCACTTTTCTGATTTTTTTTTTTTTCGTTTGATATTTTTCACGTCACAATCCATAGCGAAACGCCTTTTTGCCTTCATTATGTCGGTGACGAGTAGAGCGGCAGCTCTTTCACGAATGCTTGCGTCCTTTGATTTGACCCTATTCCAAGCACTGCATTCAAGCTGTTCGTCCGCGTTGTGCCTAGATTCAATATCGTTGAGATTTTCTGGAATATTGAATGTTGTGTGTTTTACACACCCTATCCAATTTATTGATGCCTAAATCGTTGCGATCTAATCGTTTTTGAAGTTTGGTCTAGGGTCCACAATATTGATAGCCTCCAGACAAATGCAATTCAAACGGTAATTTATTTATGAATTCACAAATCCTCGACCTTTTTTTATTCGATCTGCTGCTTTTACGTCTGCTCCGTATGGTGGTAGACATTTAAATGAAACATATCTCACGCATCTTTCTTTTAAGGCGCATTGTCAAGCAAAAAGAAGAGTTTGCAGTTGATAATTTGGATGAGAAAATCGGCACTGGATTGAATGGGGTGAACTCATTGAGACATGGTTCACTTCTTCCATCATCTGTTCGCTCGCTATTCATCAGTCCGTCAAATTGTGGCAAAACAAATGCCATGAGATCTCTACTGACACATCCACAAGGATTGCGTATTGCAAACGTTTATATTTATTCAAAATCGTTGAATCAATTGAAATATGAATACTTGCGCAATGTATTAGCACCAGTAAAAGGATTGGGTTTCTTCACATTGAGTAATTATGCAGACATTGTGCAACCCTCTGACGTCAAACCAAATTCAGTGTTTATTTCTGATGATGTGATTTATGAAAAACAAGATATTATCCGATCATATTTTTGTATGGGACGCCATAACGATGTTGATTGCTTCTATCTTGCACAGACCTATTCACGAGTTCCCAAACAGTTGGTTCGTGATAATACCAACTTCATCATCATATTCAAGCAAGATAAAACGAATTTACATCACATCTTTTCCGATCACGTCTCACCTGATGTAACATTCAAAGAATTTCAAATGATGTGTACGAAATGTTGGAACGATGAATATGGATTCCTTGTCATCGATGAAGATGGAAAGTTACAGGATGGACGATAACGCAAAGGATTCGATAGGTTCATATATCCTTGATATGTCAATTCTAAAATACTCAAACGTTCATTGAACTTCAGCGAGATCACTTCAATAAGTGGTGGTGTGTGTGTGTCAAGAATTGGAAATAATGAACATTTTGAGAGATGAATCTGCAAAAGCTGAAATGGACACGAAACGTCAACTAGTTCAAGCGACAGAGGCTGTACGACAAAAATTCTTGTTTATCAAAAGCGGAAATATGGAGGACAAGATAGCACTTGAAAAATTGTATGATAACGAAACCAGCTACTGTGAAACCACCTACATCTTCCACAAACCGCTCCATCCCAATAAGCACTCCAATTGGAAAAAAAAACTTTTTAGTGGTAATGCATCATTGTCAGGCATTGAGAATGAAACCATCACACATTGATGGTTTCAATACCAATGCCTGACAATGGAAGAATGGCAGCAACTACATTATTCGAAACACCCTCTTCATCGTCAATGGGTTCGGCGAATTTGGAATCGTCCAGTGTTGGCAATGTTAAGAAATTGGAAAACACGTGAAAAATCTCTTGAATGGACACAATGCATATGATACAAATTATGGTATACGAGTAGAACCTTCGACACAAAAATTAATCATGGGAAATCTAGAAGTACGCTTTGGTTATGGTAATATTTCCTTTTGGGATGGGGCACTACAAATACGTCAATTTCCTGGCAGTTCAGGTTTATATAACTTGATATTCCTCAAGGAACCTCCTGCTGTAGATGATGTGAGAATACAACAAACTTATGTTCAAATATTGGATTTAACAAAAGCCTTGTACAAGAAGAATCAGGTGAAGTGGCGAAGGGCTGAAACGAATGAAATTGCAGAAAGTATATATTGGAATAAGCCTAACGAATTAGTGGATCGTTTACGATTGCTCATAGGATCGAAAGCGTCTGGACACACCGGTCATGATAATGAGATGATATCGATAATAGAAGAGCTCCGTGAAGAAGGCATCGTATATTGATTGACGCAACTAGTGTGAAGCATCAGTATGGATAGTAATGTCAAGCGACAAGTTGTTGATTAGTTACAAAAGCCGGCTCGTCGTAACTTCCAGAGAAGATCTACCATCGTTAAAGGTCTAGGAGATTTATGGCAAATTGGTCTCGCTGAATTTCAACCTTATGCCAAAAAATAAAGCTTATCGTTATATTTTGGTAGCTATCGATTGTTATTCCAAATATCTATGGACAAAGCCAGTCAAGGCAAAGACTGTGATAGCAGTAACTAATGCTATGGAAACGATATTCAAAGACTCCAAGTATTCTCCAAAACACATATATAGTGATCGAGGGAAGGAATTTTTCAATAGTAATTTATCATCATTGTGGAGCGCTATAAAATCAAGCATTATTCGACATTTAGCACTATGAAGGCAGCCATGGCGGAGAGAGTAATTCGAACAATAAAAACCTGGATCCACAAAGAGTTTTCAGTAAACGGAAATCACAAATGGTTAGATATCCTTCCAATTATAACGAAGACATATAACAATAAAGTACATCGTACAATAGGTATGAGATCGATTGATGTGACAGCCACTACAGTGCACTTTGCCAATGTGTGACAAGTCTTACATCAATTATATTGTCTACGTTTTCCATTGTTTTGCCATAAACTGTATTGTTAATTAATTTATAAAAGTCTTTTTCAGATTTATTGTTGGACCTATTACGCATTTGGGTACTAAGATCTCAATATTCTATGGGTATGCATTACAATTAAACCATTATTGATGGCTTGTTTCAAGTTCTTATAGTGGGATATGTATCTCCTTTTGTCATTCAAATTTGGAATAATTTTTTTAATTTTGCTCTAGGAATTGGGAGGCATGATGCTTTCCACCAGAAAAGGACCCCCAGAGGGGGGTTTTCACGTGTCCCCAAATGAGGACATTGTGATCAGACGGGTGCCAAATAATACATAAATTACAGGAATCGTTCAAGTTTATTTTATCAAAATTAAAATGATTCTGGAATACTGTAACACATTGAGACAAAATAGAACATAATAATAATAATAAATAGTTAATAGAACATAGTTACTGGTTTCTTGATGGGTAATAATCAAGACTCAGATCAATATTACATTTAGCATACATCGGCGTAACCTTGAGTCGTAATTCCAGATTCATGTAGCTTCACTATCAGATTATCCTCGGTCAGTGACCACAGCAAAGGCGATAGAACCCCACCTTGGGGACAACCTTTTTCCTCTTTCATTCTGACCGTTTCCTCTCCGCGACTAGTTACAATTATTCTGCTTTTCAGCATTGCATGTATCCATCTGATCAGTGAGGTGTTATCGAAAGCACCTTCTATATCTATGCATGCACATAGGCCATTTATTTGGCCAAGTATGTCTTTTCAATGCTTTCAACTAAGCATTGTAGAGCTTGATAGGTGAACTGTTTTTTGTAAAACGGTCTGTCCAAAAGGATTTCACTTCTTATATAACAGTTTATAATTTTCTCCATTGTTTTCAGGAGAAAGGAGGTGAGACTGATATGGGGCGATAAGACTTTGGTATGAACACCACTGCAGCCTCGCTCCAGTATGTTACCGAAACTGGCCTTGAACAGCCTTTTCAAGGCCATTTTGTAATAACGCGGGAAATATTCCGTCCTTTCCGGCTGATTTAAAAGGTTTGAAGCTCCTAATGGCCCATTTGATCTTTTGGGTGGTGGAGATTTTCCCCGCTAGGCTCTGCTGGTTCTGTTGGGGTTGGTGACAACCCCTTCCCGCTGAGCACTTTGCAGTTTGTCTTCAACAACCTTGGACCCAGGAAAGTGTGTATAGATGGATGGGTTGATATCGTTCATGAATGAATGTGAAATATTAAATAACTCTCAACATGCCTATTTGAAAGGGAGATCTACACTAACCGCCATCTATCAGTTCACCAAAGAACTATCAAATTTCATAGAAGAGGGGACTAGACGTTAAAACCTGACCCTATTCTGCGCAGAGGTACGAAGTCCACATGTTGACGTCAGAACATTCGTCAGACTCCGTGTTATTTTCACTGTGTATAGGCTCGTTCCAATTTGCCGAAGAGAAAATTAATGCAATTGCCCCTTTAAAGAAAAAAAACTTATAAACCACAATATGCCGCATTATAATAGATACAGCTTTCTTGTCTGGAAACAACACATAGAACGTGTATCTAGTAAACTAAACAAGGTTTAACTAGTAAACTAAACAAGGAATAACTGCAAAATACTTAAATGATCACACATTGAGAACACTGTACCATGCCAATTTTGAATCGGTCATGCGATATGCACTGATATTTTGGGGAATGGGCACTGTTATGTTTTTTAAGGTTGGGTTTCAGGACTGGGTCAATAACCACACGGCATGAATTACAGATGATGACTGGTTTAGTCATAATGCAGTGTTGCTGATAATGTATCAGACTGACATATGACATAAACATTAGGGCGAGTGCACAACACAACTACATGACATCTCCCCTTTTTATTTTGACAGGTATTTCAACTACAAATTTGTGTAATCACAGACTGAAAATTTCACAACTATGACGAAGATTCAACTAATCCTAATTTTAATAAAATTACACCATAATGTACACTAACATGGGTTACCATCAATTCCTCTTCTCCTTTTCAATAAAATTACAAAAGTTCACACACGATACAGGTAACATTCATGTAAATTCACATGTATACAAGGGTACGTTTGACTATTCCACAATAACAACGGTTATGACAAATTAAAAAAAACTAACTGTATGTATAAAAATCTTTGAATTTTTTTGGTGTTTTTATAGGTTCGCCAGACCTTGACGACGACGGAAGAAAATGTGTGCCTACTTCTGCATAATTCTCTAATAGAGGAGAACAATTTGTATGAACAATATCAGTATCATTATTTTCCATAACATAATCTGTATTTATGTGATGACATATCGAAAAGGGAACTAGACACACTACTGTTATCAGAGTGATTTAGTTCTCCAAGCTCAATTTCATTATGTTGTTCAACACTAGCCCTATCAATGAGATTTTCACTTTAGTCACTATTACTACTTACATCTAAGGGTACATAGTTAGAAGTCATAATTTAAATTTTCACTTTTTCCGAAACTTTCGATTCCTTATCAATACTGAGCCATCTTTTTTGGAAACTTTATATGAGCGAGTGCCTTCTTTTTCTAGGACAATACCTCTTACCCACTCAATACCAGGCAACTTAAACCAAATGTCAAAGTTTTAATACATATTAAAACTTTGACATTTGGTTTAAGTTATGGCAAGGTTTTTATACCCTTATTGTCAAAATAGAATTTTAGAGTATTTTGTGCATTTTCAAAATTGCGTTTTTTACTAATAGAAGGTAATACTTCCTTTGGCCAAGGGAATAGATCATTAAGAGTTCTACTCATCAAAACATTAGCTGGCGAGGAATGTCCATCTAATGGAGTATTGCGATAGTCTAGAATATCTAGATAAGGATCTTTCTGTTCAAACTTAATTTTTTAGGTATGTTCTTGACAATTTAGATTGCACTTGTCCATTGGATTGGGCATACCTTGGAGAAGAAGTTATATGGTTGAAATCCCAGTCTATTGAAAACTGCTTAAAAGCTCTACTTGATAATTCTGGCACATTATCTGAAGCTACAATAGTCCATGTCTAGCAAATATAGATTTTTTATGTAAGATTACATTATCACTTGAAAGATCCTTCCCCAGATGTCCTATTTCTACATATTTCGAATAATAGTCAACGACTAATAAAAATGCTTCACCACTAAACCTAAAAATATCACATACTATTTTATACCAAGGCAATTTTGTGATGTCATGAGAAATCATGGGCTGAGAAAAGTTACTTTTTTGAAAGTGTAGGCAAGTGTCACAACTCATGACTACATCTTGTATTTGTTTATCCATTGATGGCCACCAGAATGTTAAATTTGCTTTTTCTAAAAATGTATTAATATCTTGATGGCTATAGTGGCATGCAGCTTTTCAAGTATTCCTTGCCGAGCTGACCTAGGAACAATGAGTTTTGGCCCCTTATATAAGAGATATCATTTGCTTCAGAGCGAAATTTGAAATAAAATTTGACATTTTCTGACATTTCCTTCATTTTATTTGGCCAGCCGTTATGAACATAGTTTTTAAGGGACTGCATCTCTGGGTCTTCATTGGTTAACTGAACTAGTTCACGGTCGCATTCAAATTCATAGACACAAGACATATCTGTGCCTCTATGTCTAAATCAATATTTTTATTGAAGTGCGTATTCTCGTACGCTCTACTGAGAGTGTCAGCTATTATTAGTTGTTTTCCAGTTTTATAGACTATATTAAAATCATATTTTCTAAGCTGTAACACCATTCTTTGAAGTCTAGCTGGACAAGAGTTAATAGGCTTTTTGAAAACTTGCAAAAGTGGATGATGATCTGTTTCCACAGTGAATGTTTTTTTGTGCAAAAACATACCGGTAAAAGCGTTCACACCCAAACCACACTGTTAAACACTCTTTTTCAATTTGTGAATATCGTGGGTATCCGTTAACGCTCTCGACGAATGCAGAAGGGTAGTGCCCATACCATCACTCGAAGCGTCAACACATATTGTTATATGTTGTTTGGCATCAAAAAACCTTATACATGGTGTTTCACACAAAATATCCTTCAAAGAATTGAATGATTTTTCATGAATATCTTCCCACTGAAACATAGCGTCTTTTTTTAAAAGCAACCTTAGTGGTGCTGTTTTTTCGGAGAGATTTTCTAAAAATGTTCCTACATATGTAACAAGCCCTAAGAATCTCTGAATCTCTTTTATATTGGAAGGCTTTGGTAAATTTTTTTTATGGCATCCACTTTTGACTCATCTGGTGTTATACCAAACTCAGAAATTTTATAACCAAGGTATTTTACCTCTGGCTCCCAGATCTTACACTATTATTAAAACGAACATTGTGTTGGGAAGCTCTTTGAAATACTTTCTCTAAGATTTTATTGCGAGATGAAATACTATCAGAAAATATCAGGATGTCATCAAAATGAACTCCACAGCCTTCTATATCTGCAAATATTTATGTCATTCTTTCCTGGAAAACTTCCGGAGCGCAAGATATTCCATATGGCAACCCCAGAAAGCGATACTTTCCTAACCCACCTGCGCTGAACGTACAAAGTTTAGGGCTTTCCTCATCTAAATGAATCATGCTAAACCCTTGAGTTGCATCTAATGTGCTAAGTAATTGCAGTTTACTAATTTTGAGGTTAGTTCTTCAATGGTTGGTATTTTAAAATGACTTCTCTTAATGGCCATGTTTGAATCTCTTGGATCTAAACATATTCAAATAGAACCATTGATTTTTCTCACGATAACAATGTCTGTCACTAGGTACCGCCAGTAAAAGTTTATCTTTTCCGGCGTACCTATAGGTGTTACAAGATCGATGATGGTTTGTTTACGTTGTGTCTCACTTCAGCCAGAGTTCTTTGCACCTTTGGCTGGTTGACTACTCCGTACTGATGAGGGCCAAGAAGCCTGAAACCGGTATGCGGATTGTTAGGTGAACACGACATAAATTAAACATAATCGAGCTTATCAGAAAGAAACATTTGCATTCAATGTCCATTGATATTTTATGGAAGTATGCATGGATTTTCAGGTGAATATCATTCAATGTTCTGCGTGGTATTTGCCAGGAAAGTAGTTGTTTTCACCTGAGATCTACCATTTTCTGGTTCAATTTTATATTGAATCCTTTATGTGAAGAAAACCGTTTAATTCGATTTTTCTATTCATTCCACTTCACATGGCACTTTTCTTTCACTATATGCTAGACGGGCTTGCACTCCTACTGAGAAGGAATCTTCTATTTAGAAACCTATCGAGGTGGGAGATTTTCGGAGTGTTTCTTTCTGTCACTAGGTACCGCCAGTAAAAGTTTATCTTTTCCGGCGTACCTATAGGTGTTACAAGATCGATGATGGTTTGTTTACGTTGTGTCTCACTTCAGCCAGAGTTCTTTGCACCTTTGGCTGGTTGACTACTCCGTACTGATGAGGGCCAAGAAGCCTGAAACCGGTATGCGGATTGTTAGGTGAACACGACATAAATTAAACATAATCGAGCTTATCAGAAAGAAACATTTGCATTCAATGTCCATTGATATTTTATGGAAGTATGCATGGATTTTCAGGTGAATATCATTCAATGTTCTGCGTGGTATTTGCCAGGAAAGTAGTTGTTTTTCACCTGAGATCTACCATTTTCTGGTTCAATTTTATATTGAATCCTTTATGTGAAGAAAACCGTTTAATTCGATTTTTCTATTCATTCCACTTCACATGGCACTTTTCTTTCACTTTTCTTTCAACAATGGGATTGACGCACTCAGAACTTTCATTAGTTTTCAATGCAATTTTATCTTTTTATAGTTGACTTTACTCCTTTCTTTGCACTTCTCTATATTTATACAAATTTTGACAGCCTTTTCCAATGTGTCTGCATCATCTTGAAGAAGTATTTCCCTCAAGCTTGCACACTGTATTCCACAAATCAATATATCTTTGATAAGAGATACTTTGACAGTACCGAACTCTCACGAAAGAGCTAGGTTTTTTAGTTCGGTGTTGTATTGTTCCATAGATTCTGTCTCACTTTGCCTGTACGCGAAGAACTTATGCCTTTGATAGGTCAGGTTTTTCTTTGGGTTGAAATATTCCTCGAATTTTATCATTAGAGGTTCTAGTTTGTCGACTTCTTTTTCAGAAAATATAAATGAATTCAATATCCTCATACCTTCGTCTCCAATAAGTGACACCAACTGGACACATTGAGTTTTTTGCGCTTTCTTACAAATTTCTGTTGCTTGGAGGTATGTGGTGGAACACTGTTTCCAGAATCTCCAATTCTAACACAGATTGCCGTCATTTTTATCGGCGGAACACCCCTGAAGTCCATCTTAATTTGTTTTCTTCGAATTATTTACTGATGTCAAATACTGAATACGATGATTACAGAACTATTTTTTCACATCAGACCTTCGACTGCGCCATGTTATGTTTTTCAAGGTTGAGGTTCAGGACTAGGTGAATAACCACATAGCATGAATGACAGATGATGACTGCTGGTTTATTCATAATGCAGTGTTGCTGATAATGTATCAGACTGACATATGACATAAACATTAGGGCGAGTGCACAACACAACTACATGACATGCACAACTGTAGAAAACATTTTCATTATTCAAAAAAGGTACTGAGAATCATACATAAGATGGATTTTAGACAGTCCAGAAAGAAAAAGTTCTTCACTAGATATGGTCTGTATCTATATGAGTGCTTGATGATTTTACAAAGAAACGAGCAAATTCGGATTAAACAATGATGCGAACACCCGATATGAAACCAGATCACTTGACATACACTATCCCAAGCATCGCCTTATATGTGTATACGAATATTTAATAAGCTGCCGAATTCTCTTAAAAAAATAGAAAACCAGAATCTGTTTGAAACAAAAAAAAATTGCTCTTAGATTTAGAAACTTACAATTAGATTACTACCTGAACCGTGCTGCTTAAAACATTTACCAAACTTTTGACGTCATTGCTTTTTTGGCTTTGTGTATATATGAGGTTAATTTGGAAATAAAGAAACATTATTGGAACGAAGTTCCGTTACGCGGCTTGCGGTAGGTGTTGACTGGTAGAAATCGTCACGTATTTTCTTTCCTTTTATATTTCTATATAACGCGTATTTAGATGATTATAAACTTTCATTTCTTATGTTTTTTGTATGCCGAAGTTGGATTAATGGTTTACATTGAATATGTGGCACGTCAATTTGATATGAACTAAAGAATAGTATTATCAGGAATAAAATACCTTTTACTGTGGCGGAGGAGTTTGGAAAAAGGACATATAGGTATAGTATTGCATGGTATAATAACAATTAAATGTGATTTAATTACATTCGGAGTTGAAGAAAACCTGATCAACCGAGTAACCGAATGAAATGTGTTAAAATGTTAGTACTCGCAGCAAACATAAAATATAAAAAAATATGGTCGTATTGAGGATTGAACCCCGGACCTCTGGCTTGGTAGTCCCTCGTTTTACGGCAGCTCTATTTGGTCTTTGAAATCATTCGTGTATTTGTAGCACATGAGCGTTGTGGAATTGTGTTTACTATTTATATACATTACAAAGACAATAGTGAAATCATATGCTCAGCGTCAAAAAGAGTATCGAAAGAGAAAAAAAGCGTAAGGAACTTCGTTCCTGACAGGGGTCCCCCGACCGCACACGAGTTTTTTATTATTATTATTAATACAATAATTATGCACATCATAACGACAGATATTCTCATTTTTGACATTATCATGTATAAAATTCGTTCTACAAAACAAGGAGCATATGCCAAAATATTTCAGCTTCAGAACATCAAGTTGGTTCCCATTCTGCCAGTGTTCAGTTAGCAACAGAATGTCACAATTTTGCTCATTGTTCATTATCAAATATATAATTTAACATCACAATCATAATGTTAATGCATTAAATGTTTTGGTGATACAAGGATAGACAGTTCAGATCATCTCTTAGATATGTATTTTTTCATTTATTTATTTATTTATTGAAGCTTCAAGAATCTACAATTCACAACTAATGGCCTTATTCTACTATAATAAAGTTTCGATATTTCTATCAAAATACAAGATAAGCTTCCTTATTTTGGGAGCACAATGGATTTGGAATATGTGTGTGCTACCCTAATACTTTATAACATTAATTTAATAAGGTTTGTCTTACCATTTTTTTAAGAATAGATTTTGCTGTTATAATACATTTCTTCATTGAGTGATTATTTTTACAATTCCCATGAGTTATAATTTTTTATGATCCATGGATTGATTTAGTTTTTTATTTATATGTACACAGTAGTTCTAAACTGGGGGGGGGGCAATACATTGTATATTTTGGGGCCTGTATAACTAATATATCGTTGAACAGCACCGCGTTTGACTGATGGCAACAAAACATCATATTGTATCAATTTGGTGTAAAAGATTGTTCTTATAATAACGATATTTTATCATGAATCTTAGTATTGATTTTATGTATATCTGTTCAATAGTCAACAAATTGCTTTCTTGCCCAGCAAACATGTTACGCGTGGGCCTCTAGAGGCACTTTAAAAACAGCCGACAGATAACGTAAGCGGGCCATAATCATGATACGTCGTCGGCCCGGCTAGCCCGTGTCGCGACGGCCATCAGTAGGCCTCCAGACTACCACCCGCTTTATTGCATAGCGGGACTTCAGCGGATAGACAGGTGAACTGATATTGCATGGTACAGATTACGGTGCGATTGCGAGTATCCTACTAATCAACAGCGTCATTCCACTGTTGGGATTTCATCAATGATCTATGCAAATATACAGGGGCGTCCAATTCAAAATGCAGTACATGGAAGTATAGGTATCTTGGAAGGCAATGAGCATAAAGACGGTTTCAATGAAAACAAAATGGCCCATATGAGCGCCTAAGAACAATCTAACATTATATCTTCGAAAACAGTGAAACTTCAATGAAGATAGGTCATTATTATACACAATAAATTCACCAAACATTCAGAACGACTGATTCACGGACTAGATATATACAGAGAGATAAGTGCCATGTGAAGTGGAATGAATAGAAAAATCGAATTTAAACTGTCACTAGGTACCGCCAGTTAAAGTTTATCTTTTCCGGCGTACCTATAGGTGTTACAAGATCGATGATGGTTTGTTTACGTTGTGTCTCACTTCAGCCAAAGTTCTTTGGACCTTTGGCTGGTTGACTACTCCGTACTGATGAGGGCCAAGAAGCCTGAAACCGGTATGCGGATTGTTAGGTGAACACGACATAAATTAAACATAATCGAGCTTATCAGAAAGAAACATTTGCATTCCAATGTCCATTGATATTTTATGGACGTATGCATGGATTTTCAGGTGATTATCATTCAACGTTCTGCGTGGTATTTGCCAGGAAAGTAGTTGTTTCTCACCTGAGATCTACCTTTCTCTGGTTCAATTTTATATTGAATCCTTTATGTGAAGAAAACCGTTTAAATTCGATTTTTCTATTCATTCCACTTCACATGGCACTTATCTCTCACTATATGCTAGACGGGCTTGCCACTCCTACTGAGAAGGAATCTTTTATTAAGAAACCTACCCAGCAAACACACTTGTTACATTTACATAAATGTCACATAAAATTAAGGGAACATATTTATGTAAAATAGTTACGTAAATACTCCATCATATTTCTAAGATACTTAAAACCACAGATTTACGTAATAAGTTTATGTAAGTATGTTGAAGCTAATGTAAAAACTTACGGTCAATATAGTATCTTCTGTTTTACTAACTGCTACGTCAAGTTGTTACTCAATATTAGATTGGCAATACTGCAGAAGGTTCAATGTCTGATTTATGTTGGTAACATCCAGATTCTTTGACAAATGACAATTTCTAGTGTTGAGTGTTTTAGGTTTTAGCATTAAGCAGGTAATGGCAGTTTTATAAGACATTTTGTTTATTTGGCGTCTGTTAATTGTGTTATTTCGAAAAATTGTATGATATATATATATTATCACCACACTGTGAAACTAAGTAGGTAAATCTTTGATTAAGACAGAATGCCCTACCCAACCTTTCTAAGAGCACAGAGAAGAAATTTGATCAAATAATGAAAGTCCAAATCAAGTATCAAATAATGAAAGTTCCCCAAAAGGAGGTAGTAACGCTGAAGAACTTCAGTTAGAAAATGACGATGTGAAAACTTCTTTGGTAAGTTATATTAAAATTCCTAATTCGCTGCACTTTTCTTTCATTCAATTCATTACAGCACACACTTCGAAAAATAGAAAGAATTTTCAATTCACAGTCAACTTTGGAAGATAAATCTTTCTAACTTTCAATTAATTTTTTATTGGTGGAATCAGCTACCTATCATTCCACTATGATCAAACTCAGGAGATTGAAAAATGTTATCAGAGAAATTTATACATTCTTTCAAGGAATCATTTTCCCAAATTCTGTGGCACCTTATGAAATGAACCCATATTTGGCTTTTTATTTCATTTATCTGAATATACTTACATTTTAGGCCCATCTCTTCAAATCTTTGGGTGGTAAAGATGCAAAGATCATCTGTATAGATGCCTTGGCCAATTATTTACCAATGAGTTGGCTACAACGCTCCTGGTTCGGACAAAGGGGAATTACAAAGCCAAAGACTTGTATTCCATAAAAATATTAACAGGTAATATATTTTAAACTTTGGTTGCAAAAATCATTATTATTAATATTTTCAGAGAGTATTAATAATAGCAATCATCCTGATGTATCATATTGTACATAGATAAACATGCAGGGAAATGGTTCGATTCCGCCAAAGGCTCAATAGAGAAATCAAGAAAAAATGCAGAAAGCCAATGAATAATGATCATTGACAGAAGAAAAGAAGCAATTATTTTGTTTTATTTCTAATGCCAAAATAAATTGTGATTTTAGCAATCAGAAATTAAATAATTTATTTTTTATACTGAACTTTTATTTTCTCCATTGTGATCTGGCAGTATGAAATTATCAATATAGAATTACATGCAAAGTCATGCTTCCTGTATTTCTTTTTTTCAAAAAGTTATTGAAATTTACTGTCAAAACTAAACATACAATTTTCAAATGATACTCATATTATCATGTTTATGTACCATATATCACAAGTAGATAAGTAGTCTTTGTGGTGGTTATCTACGATGGAGACTGGATGGACGCTGTGTTAAATATTATCAAAATTGTACAAATAACCCTTCACCACACCAACTCACTTTACACCTACATGCACATTTAGATAACTTATCATCAGTAGATAATCTACACTGTAGATTATAGTTATCAAGATGTGCATATAAGTAGGTCTAAAGTGAGTAGGTGTAGCGTTATTTGTACAATTTTTTTATATGATCATCTACATAGCAATGATGAAAAGCTACATAACATATAGTTATGTTATGTAATATTTATGTCTGTTTGTTACATTGCTATGTAATATTTATATAATCAAATAATATAAAATATATGTGAAGTAGTTACATCATAGTTATGTAAAAGTTACATAACATCTAATGTATATATGTCACATTGGACATAAATTTACTTAATAAAATTATATAAAATATATGTAAAGTAGTTACATTAGTGTTATGTAAAAATGAGGTTGTATTTGTGGCGGACATTTCGCCATAACAGTGACATAAATTCTACATAACATAGTTACGTAACAAGTAATATTACTTATGTAACATACATGTCAATTTTACATAATTGTGTTTGCTGGGTATCGAGGTGGGAGATTTTCGGAGTGTTTCTCTCTGTCACTAGGTACCGCCAGTTAAAGTTTATCTTTTCCGGCGTACCTATAGGTGTTACAAGATCGATGATGGTTTGTTTACGTTGTGTCTCACTTCAGCCAAAGTTCTTTGGACCTTTGGCTGGTTGACTCCCACGATGAGGGCCAAAGCCTGAAACCGTATTGGTTGTTAGGTGAACACCACAAAATTAAACATATCGCTTATCAGAAAAAACATTTGCATTCAATGTCCATTGATATTTATGGAAGTATGCATGGATTTTCAGGTGAATATCATTCAACGTTCTGCATGGTATTTGCCAGGAAAGTAGTTGTTTTTCACCTGAGATCTACCTTTCTCTGGTTCAATTTTATATTGAATCCTTTATGTGAAGAAAACCGTTTAAATTCGATTTTTCTAGATATATACAATTCACTGTTTTCACTCTCTGAAGCCACTAATTGTAGAGGATTTCTGAAACTGTAGAGCCAGATTGTTCCTATTTACCTAAACAGACAACTTATTCTCCATTTCAACCATTTCTATTGTATCTCAAATGGTTTCCAAGATACTCATCCATATTTCCCAGATATTGCATTTCAAACTGGCCTGGAAAAATATTTCACCGAATAGATAGAATGACAACACACAAATCTGAAAAAATTCTCGCCACTGACAAATTGAAAATACCCGATTTGACATCCTACACGAAGTCAGCAGTAGGGCCGACTGCCAACGTAATATTCAGTAATGCCAATGTTGCATTTTCATTACAGAGGTCGCAGCGGTGCGGCGCGTAATGCCACATACTAGACGCTTTCTTTTTGGGGCTTCGTGCACTGGAGCTGTACCGTGTTTGATGCACCTGAGCTGCTCCCAAATAAAACGGATTTTAGTGGTGTTTTCAGGATGAATACTTTGCACATGCGCACAAGATTTAGTAATTGACATACTGTTTCTTTTCTACTTATTGTTTTCGTTGAAGAGTTTGAATTGATTTGAAGGGTTTTAGAAAGCTTAATCGAAAATCTAACAATTATATTAGATATGTCAGATTCTGAAAATGAAATGTCTATAATGGTAAGTTAACAGCAATGCAAGATGAGTGGATTTGAATCAGTATTAACTTTTCAAGGCATTAATGGATAGACCAGGTAACCATTCGAGTAGTTCAGACTCTACTAGCTCTTTGGACAGTTTGTTTTCTGATTCTGATGAAAGTGGGCCTAGGAGAAGGAGGAAATTGTGAAGGAATATGACAACAATGAATTCAAATCCAATTTCCACGTATCATGAAAGACAACTTATAATATCATTGGTATACATCCTTTTGTTTGAAAAATTGAATATATTTTTACTCTAAAAATTTCCTGTCTCTTCGAACAATCAAAATATCATCCTGCGTACTCTGCTGGACGACCCAATGTTTCTGCCGAGAAAACAATTTTACTATCTCTGTGGTACCTTGCCAATTATCCTTAGCTATTGGTATGCAAGCTGAAGTTGGAGAAAAAATCAACAGACAACAGCAAGTCTTCAATAAAATGTTTAATTCATGAAATGTACTCTCTTTTCAAATGTAAATGTTCAATAAAATTAACGAAACATAATATGTTTATTCAATAAATATGCACTGAACAAAAATCATAGAATATCACAGAATGGTGAAATTATCACAAAATTCCACTTGAAAAATGATTTATAAAGTTTAAATGTAGAGCTCAACTTTGCCAAACAGATCAAATATTTTGAAACCTTAAAAGGAAAAATAAATTGTTGAAATATCATAAAAAAACCCTTACTTTAAACAGCCGTTGAACTCAAAATGGTTAAATAAAAAACTTAATATTCAATAAGATAAGTTCGAAAAAAAAAATCTTTTAGAAAACATTAAAATAAAAATAAATAGTCAAAATATCACAAAATCATTTATTTGCAACTCTTTTTCATTTGCACTATTCATTTTGTTTTGATTACTCTCAGATAAAGTTTAATATTAATGTAAGGTATTTACTGCGCTACTAAAAAACAACAAAATTAAACATAACCAAAAAGAGCTTGTTACACCAAATTCCTGGTGAGTGCAAGAGGGGGCAGGGGAAGGTTGTTGGTGTTGCTCCGGAGCTTGAAGCTCGACCTAAAAAGAACGGGTCGGTGCTAGTGTTTCGTGCTCCTGAGTAGCTCCGGTGCGATTATCGCAAATCTTTAACGGGTAATTTCTGGCCAAATTCAAAACATCCATAATAAATATGCGTATGTTCAGCCAGAGCGGCAAAACTGATATCATTCCAATCATTTACTGACATCGGTGTGCCGCTTCCGACATCTTACCGCAGTTAACAGCAACGGCCCGTCTATTTACCGCTCATTCATGTTTGCTGGGTGAAATAATTGCTGCGTAGGGAATCTTTCATTTTTTTAAAGAATTATCTTTATTATATACTCCTGCGCGACATACAGTGCCGACCAGCATTTCCCCACACCACTAAACCATAACTAATCATAGATTCCACAAGGGAAAAGTAAACCATTTTTAACATTCTCAAGGATAAAATGTATTCTATTTTATTCTTCCAAGTCAAAGTTTCATCAATGAGGATCCCCAAATATTTAAAAAATGTTTCCCTTTCTATTTTTTTGGTGCATTTACATGTGTTTGTATCCATTGTACAGTTGTGTTTGTGTATCCTCAAATATTGCAGCTGGGGTAGAGTGCTTTTTGTTAATCCAAAGGTCATGAATTTTGTCTTGTCAGTATTTAGAGACAGCAAGCTGCCATCCAGCCAAGTTTTCAATTTCATAATTGCCTTCTCAGCTTTATTAATCACTGAAGTCCAGGATTTATCCCTTATTATCACTGCGGTATCATCAGCAAAGCAAAAAACCTTTCCTGTGTGGCATACTGTCAAGACATCATTCACATATACAGTGCTTCTCTTATTTTTGGAACGATTATACATAAACCAGTGAAATTTGGAAACTGAATATTAAAGGTTGTAAACTTCCCTACTAGTGATGATATATGACGAAATCGTCAAGATGACGTCACAAGGCCATTGTGACCAATAATTTGAAATGGAACGATACGGCAAGCGACACCTCTTTTAAAAGGTATCGGAAAACATATTCAATGATACTCATTTTGTTTGTGTTTATGGCAGTTTTAATGGCTCATTAGTAAACATTAAAATTTAAATTCCATTCAGTATGATATTAATTACAGATTTAAGAATCAGTATCTACTTTAAGAAATTGCTCGAAGTGACCTCCATTTACTTCCTGACAGTGAAATATCCTATTTTTAAACTCTTCTCGTACTTTTGCAAATGTGTCTGCGGAAACAGCCTCACATTCTGCAACAATACGTTGTTTTAAAACGTCAATATTGTGAGGTTCAGTGGCGTAAACCTTCGATTTAAGGTACACCCACAGAAAAAAATCCAAAGGTGTGAGGTCCGGTGATCGAGCTGGCCATTCCGTTGAACCTCGTCGTCCAATCCATCTACCACGATACTCCTCATCCAAATACCGTATTACTGCTCCGTAATAGTGTGGTGGAGCACCATCCTGTTGGAATGTTATTTCCAAATTGCCGAATTCATCTGGATTATCTTCCAAAATTTCAAGGATTAACGGTTCTATTGCGTTTTGCAACAGCTCCAGATAAACCTCACCAGTCAAATTAGTATTTAAAAAAAGAGGCCCAACGATGTGGTTTCCCAGGATACCTGCCCAAACATTCACCTTCTGGGGAAATTGGGTATGTGTTTCACGAAACAGGTGAGGATTTGCGTCACTCCAATACCTCACATTCTGTGTATTTACATTTCCATTTAGATAGAAAGTACTTTCGTCACTAAAACAAATTGTTTTGACATAGTCTGGCTGCTGGTTAATTTTAGTTTCCATATTTTCACAAAATTCTAGTCTTCGGTCTGGGTCGTCGTCTGAGAGTTGATGAACCATTTTTAATTTGTATGGATGAAATTTGTTTTTTTTTCAACACCCTGTGTACTGTACTTCGACTGACTTCACAGGTAGATGCAACGTGAGTTGTTGAAGAAGTAGGATTAACTATTGCTTCTGCCAGTATATCAATTTTTTTCTCATCAGAAATTTGTGGTCTGCATCATTAATACTACCCGTTGTTTCAAACTTACGAAGAAGCTCCCTTAAATAAGTCCTCGAAACGGGGCGATCGTGAAACCTCTCATTAAAAATGCGTTCTGCTGCATGAATATTTTGTCCAGTTTCACCAAGAATTAGGATCGCTGCTACTTTATCACCTGAAGCACGTACCATTTCGCTTCTTGAAGCACTTAAACGTTCGGCTCACAACAGTTCAACAAATTATTAAAATGTACAAAAATACTAAAAGTACCAAAAGCTGCTAAAACAGTTAAACGTTCGATCAACAATACACAAATTATCAAATGTACAAAAACTTGGACAATTACAAAAACGTCGAATTAGGGATACTAACAAAAACGTCAGCTTATTTGACAACTATCCAGAGGCGGAGCCTGAATTTGGAATTTTAGTATTAACTGATTTAATTAATCACAGCTTTGCGTTTTTTAAAAGCGAGTTGCCAAAACTGCCATAAACACAAACAAAATTAGTATCATTGAATAGGTTTTTTCGATACCTTTTAAAAGAGGTGTCGCTTGCCGTAGGGTTCCATTTAAAATTATTGGTCACAATGGCCTTGTGACGTCATCTTTGACGATTTCGTCATCTATCATCACTAGTAGGGAAGTTTACAACCTTTAATATTCAGTTTCACTTGTTTATGTATAATCGTTCCAAAAATAAGATGGGGGGAGGGGACTTTTGAGAAGCACTGTATATATATATATATATATATGTTTATATATATATATATATATATATATATATATATATATATATATATTAAAGGGGTCCCAGTAATGTACCCTGCGGTACACCAAACCCTACCTGGAGAGTTTCACTCATAGCGCCCGACACATTGACCATTTGTGTTCGACCAGTTAGGTATGATTTGAAAAGGTCATTTACGGTTCCTCAAATACCTATGTTTTGTCATCTCTCCTGGAGGATTTGGTGGTCCACAGTTTCGAACGCCTTCTTAAGATCCAAGAATATGCCTACAACTCTCTCCCCAGCATCCAATCCTCGAAGAATCTCTTCTGTGACCCTACCTCCGTGTTTAAGTCCCCCCTGACCCCTGACCGAAAACTGATTGTTTGAGGGTAATTTGTGTTTTTTATTTTTCATAAACAACATGCCTATTTGAAAGGGAGATCTACATTAACCGCCCCCTATCAATTCACCAAAGAACTATTAAATTTCATAGAAGAGGGGACTAGACGTTGAAACCTGATATGTTGACGTCAGAACATTCGTAACACTCCGTGTTATTTTCACTGTGTATACATGTATAGGCTCGTGCCAATTTGCTGAAGAGAAAATTAATGCAATTGACAATTCAAAGGAAAAAACTCATGAATCACAATATACCGCATTTTGACTGAGCTTTCTTGACTGGAAACAACACATAGAACTTGTATCTACTAAACTAAACAAGGTTTGCTATGCAATTAGAATAACTGCAAAATACTTAAATGATCACACATTGAGAACACTGTACCATGCCAATTTTGAATCGACCATGCGGTATGGACTGATATTTTGGGGAACGGGCACAACCTTAGAAAAGATTTTCATTATTCCAAAACGGTACATACATACATAAGATTGATTTTAGACAGTCATGCAGAGGAGTCTTCAGAGAGAAAAAGTATTTCACTATATATGGTATGTATCTATCTCCTCGAATACCTATGTTTTGTAATCTCTCCAGGAGGATTTGGTGGTCCACAGTGTCTAACGCCTTCTTAAGATCCAAGAATATGCCTACAACTCTCTCCCCAGCATCCAATCCTCGAAGAATATCTTCTGTGACCCTTCACAAAACTACCTCCGTGTCCCCCCTGATCCCAAACTGATTGTTTGAGAATAATTTGTATTTTTCCAAGAATAGCATGACTTTATTTTTTTAAACATTTCTCGAATAGTTTACTAATACTACTTATAAGGGCTATTGGCCTATAGTTAGAAATTAACTCCTTTTCCCCCTGTTTGTAGATAGGAACAATTACTGCTGTCTTGAGAGCATCAGGCTATACCCCACTACAAAAGGTACAATTAATAATATGTTTCAGCGGTTTTAGTAAATGTTGATGGTTCATTTTAATAACTTCAGATGTTATACCATCTTCGCCACTACTTACTCTATTTTTCAGGTTGTTAATTTGACTAATGAGTTCATTGCTGGTAATGGGAGTTAAATAAAATGTATATGGATTTGCAACACTGCACACCCTATTACTCCCATCGCCAGGGGAAGTTATACTTCTGGCTAGAACCCCTCCAATTTCAATAAAGTATAAATTAATCTCATTTGCAATTAATGCCGGGTCGGTTAATTTGTAATTGTTCCTATCAGTAATATATTTTATTTCCTGTTAGTAAGACAACTAGAATGCTGAGAGGTTACAGTATTTATAGCTCTCAAATGACAGTCCTCATTGATAATATTGGAAGGGGAAAAATTCTCAATTGAAAAGATAATAATTTCGTCACTAGTGTTAATTATATTGCATGGGTGACATGTTACTGTCACCTTAGCCTCGAAAAAACTGTTAGCGTTCTAATATATTGTCATTCGAAACAGTTACTGTTTTCAGAACGATATCAGATTTAATATTCTTTATGAAATGTTCTGCTTTATGACAAATTTCAAGTTTATTTCCCATTTGCTCAAAATCAGTTAAAAACAAAATTGAACTCTTTCTGTAACTCGAACATATCGAAATTTTTTCATTGATAATATGGTCTTTGTTGATTATTGTATGATAGCCTACGAATTGTGCTATTATTATCCGTGGCTTTTAAATTGTCATCTTCTGATTCCTTCTGTCCATCCTTTTCTTCATCAGAAATAGTCTTTCCTGGTTCTGTGGGATCGCATCATGCAGGGTGCCATTTGTCTAAGGTGCATGATTTATGTTTTCATCTATCAGCTCAACAGTGAACCCATTGCAGAGGTTGGTTTGCACATGTTTTTTCTGCTTTTTTAATGATTTTACTTTCGTTTTTATCTTGCTGCTAACATTTCCTGATATTTTAGCGTCTTGATTAATGTTACAATGACTCTTTTTGCTTGAGGCACTTTTTATCACATTTTTGATTTGATATTTGCAAAATCCTTTCTCAGTCTTTCAAGTTGATCCCCACATGACTTGTGTGCTTTCTGAGGATCGAAGAGTAGCTGCCATATCGCTGATGCTTTTAGTAAAAATCCAGTAAATTCAAATCTAAATTTGATGTCTGGCATTTCTTTTATCTGCTTTTTCAGTTCTGCATTTTTTTCGTTCAACTCACTGATTGATTTTTTAAGATTACCAATAATGTTATTTTGTGAGTCCAACCGTTTCATAAATTCGTCATCAGCCTCCCGAACATCTTCAAAATCTTTGGATCCTCTCTTAATCAGAAGATGTAGTTGTCTTTTTCTAGCATTTTATTATTCAAGTTATGAATTACTGTCATAAGCTTTCCATTTCCTCATAATCTTCTAACTTTTTGGTTTCACAGGCTTTCGAACAAATAACGTGGTGCCCGAACAATTTTACATGTTCTCCTTTCCAAACAACTTTTGTAGAAAACATTAAAGCGTGTTTTACAACAGTAGTTCAAAAACGGTTTATTCGCACAACATTTGGATTTTCCAATATTTCACTCTCTATCGCTATTTATTTATATGAGTCTTCTATCGGGATGGTACTAGGTGTATGACTAGAGTATTACCTGTTTATTCACCAATCGTATCTATACTATTACTGTGTATTTTTGAATTTTATTTGTAAAAATTCGTGAATAAACCTATTTATTATTATTTAATTTTGGAATTGATTTTCAATTAATATGAACTAGACGTCTCATGTCTCGGAAATCACCAATTACCACTTCGAAAGATAATGTACCAAATCTTACTTTTCATGCTTCGTTATTTGAAAATAAATCAAAATGACCACAGGAAATTGTACATGATATGCTATTAAGAGTACATTGATAAATATCTTTATAATAATCTCGTTGTTGTTCTTCAGAGGAAGACGATGAACTGGAAAATAGTCTGTAACCGATTTGATTGGTAAATTTTCTGGTCGACTTTAAATTTTTTTCAACCTTTGTTTTTTTTTTTTTTGTTGTGATCGTCTAGACAGTCAGCGCCACTTCTCAGGTAGCAGGATCTGCAATCCATCTACTCTCAGAAGATAGCCTAGTATAGCATTTTTTTTTGTTGGCACACAGCCTTATATAGAGAGATCCTTGAACGGAGATACCCTCAATTTTCCCACGTTGTGTATATTTTTTTGTGTTCTTTAGGATACAAAGTTCTGTTCAGCTGAAGAGAAATAAAAGACAAACTTAATAAATACATATATTAAAGCCAAGAGTTACAATCTCCACTGGTTTGAAAACCATTCAACGATTAAAGACTTTACATTGTTCACAAGATAATATTGAAAGTTATAGAGTTCAGCTTATTAGGAAATCGTCTCTGGTTTCGAATCTAATTTGATACCACTGTGTAAAGTTTTCCTGAAGTGGTGAAATTTTAACTAAATAAACAAGTGACAGGAATATATCTGTATTTGTAAAATTGTTTAATACCCAAAATACCTGACCGGTATATTTTTGGGTATATTCATTAATCTACATCGCCAATTGAGAGAATGAAGACTATAGTACATTTCCAGCACTCAACCAAGGAGTTGCTAGACTCATAGGACCTAGTGACCGGTCCGAGATTGTTTTGTGTGCACACATACGAGACAACCCGTTACCATCCTCGGCCACTCTTTACAGTACGTTCTATTTTTTTATATAGAGTTCTTCTGCGTAAAGCCGGGATCCATGCTTAGCAGAGAGTAACATTGTAGCACTACAAACATATACTCTTTCCAGCATTTCTCAATTTAGCTATTAAATTGTCGTGTTGAGCCGTAGTCAAGTACTAAAATCAATTCTAGACCAATATACATATATACATATATATATATATATATATATATATATATATATATATATATATATATATATATATATATATATATATATATATATATATATATATATATATACAGGGTGTAACTGAATAAGTGTAAAACATTTAAGGAGGTGATTCCTCATCGAAAAAGATAGGATCTTTTATATAAAGAAACTTCATTGGAGCATCCTTGTTAAGATACAGCCCTTAAAGGGGTACATAAAATTTGTATAACAATTTTTTCACAAGCACTGAAAAGTTACAATATTGAAATTAACCTGACGTTTTGTACTACCAAAAGACACTTAGCCAGTAATTTATTTGGTTTACCCCATGGTTGTAAGGGTGAAAACGCAACCCTAAAATTTATTTCCAATGTAACTTTTTGTCTTATTATTTGTTTACCATTTAAAAATTTATTTCCGATAGCCTGTTTCATTCTAAACAAAAAATGTCTCTTGGGTTTTTTGCCCAAAATAAACCAGTAAGCAGCAAAACATTATTTTACGAACAACTACAGAGATACATCGTCATAAATGCGAACTGGATTTATTGTTATTTTGTAGTTAGTACCTGCATTAAACGATTAAAGGGTAATAAACAAAACTAAGTTATTAATAACAAAACACACAACATGTAGAAATCATAGTGAATGTTCAATATGTCTACCTTCAAACATTACGCATGCGTCTAGACGTCGGCGCATTGAGCCACGTATTCGCTCAAATATTCCTGGAGTCTCTCTGATTACCCTGCACGCATCGATGATGCGGTTTCTTAAGTCCTCTACATCGCGAACAGGAGTACGATATACCAAATGCTGTGAATGGCCCCAAATAGAAATCGAGAGGATTGAGATCCGGGGATCGAGCGGGCCATTTATGTGGTCCTCCTCGACCTATCCACTGATTTGCATATGTTTCAGTTAAATGCTGACGTGCTACTTGACTAAAATGGGCGGGAGCCCCATCATGCAAAAAAAACATATCCCTTCTGACGCCAAAGGAACTTCCTCCAGCAGTACTGGATGCACTTCTCTTAAAATTGAACGTATGCCTCACCATTTAATCGAGGAGGTAGAAAATGAGGCCCAATTAAATCATCCCCAATAACTCCGAGCCACACGTTAAGAGAAAACTGTTCTTGATGGCTAGTTTCGACAATAGCGTGAGGGTTTTCATCAGCCCATATGTGGTAATTATGAAAATTAATAATCTTGTCCCGAGAAAAACTACATTCGTCTGTGAATTCTATCGTCTTCAGAAAGTCACAATTTCTTCTAATCATTTCCAGCATCCAATTGCAAAATTCAAGACGGTTCGGAAAGTCTCGCGGTAACAGTGCCTGTACTCGTTGCAGATGGTAAAGGTATAAGAGTTGTTCCTTTAAAATTCGAAATACCGTCATATGATCAACATTTAGCTGGAAAGCAATCTTTCTAGTACTGGTAGTAGGTTGTTCTTCAATCAAATTAAGTACTGCTTCCTCAAGCTGTGGTGTTCGTATTTCTCGATGGCGACCACAATCCTGCGTTCTTTTGTCGAATGAACCATATTCTCGCAATCGTTGATGAAGTCGAGCAAATATTCTATGTGAAGGATGCTGCCGTTGAGGATACATTTCAGCATATCTTCTAGAAGCTTCTAACCCATTCCCCTGCGACAGACCGTAAACGTAATGCATATCAGCCATTTCCTCATTTGTGTATGCCATTTTATTAACAAGTGAATTATTAAAGTAACAAATTAAGAACAGAACAACAACACACAATTAGTATTAATTCAATTTCGAAAATTCCCAAACTGACAGCGTCATACCAATTTAATTGTCACTATCGCTAATAGCGACCTACTAGATAGATTAGTATCGTATTTTCGCATTTATGACGATGTATCTCTGTAGTTGTTCGTAAAATAATGTTTTGCTGCTTACTGGTTTATTTTGGGCAAAACCAGGAGACATTTTTGTTTAGAATGAAACAGGCTATCGGAAATAAATTTTAAATGGTAAACAAATAATAAGACAAAAGTTACATTGGAAATAAATTTTAGGGTTGCGTTTTTCACCCTTACAACCATGGGGTAAACCAAATAAATTACTGGCTAAGTGTCTTTTGGTAGTACAAAACGTCAGGTTAATTTCAATATTGTAACTTTTTCAGTGCTTGTGAAAAAAATTGTTATACAAATTTTATGTACCCCCTTTAAGGGGCTGTATCTTAACAAGGGATGCTCCAATGAAGTTTCTTTATATGAAAGATCCTATCTTTTTTTCGATGAGGAATCACCTCCTTGAATGTTTTACACTTATTCAGTTACACCCTGTATATATATAACTTGAGGATTTAATGTGGTACTGATAGGCTTCAACTAATATGACCTAGATATATTCCACAAATTAAGTATTCCAGATTCGAACCAGGAACAATTATCAAATTTCAATTTTCCTTTCTTTGAAGTCCAGAAGCACATACTGTTGTTTGTTAAGGTATTCAAAATGCAAATTCGTGAGACTGTTTAAAATTCATTAGTCTGATATCTCACCCAAAATTCCTATAGAATTTACTCCCGACAACGTGTGTGAATAGTCCACTAATACTTTAATAAATTTAAAAGCAAATTATATTTTAATATTACAATATCAATGCGTATGTATTTAGCAAGCCGTGCGTGTTCTAACCTGTACGCTGTTGTGTTTACGAAGTCGAGAGAGTATATATATATATATATATATATATATATATGTTGTGTTTACAAAGTCCCGCGCATCTATGACGTGTACGAAAGAATAGACAGACAGAGTGCATATATATATATATATATATATATATATATATATATAAAATATTATTATAATTAAAAAAAAAATATATTTATTACAATTCCTTCACTAATTAATCGAAAGAAACTTCGTTCCATCCGGGTGTCCCTTGACACCTCTCAAGTTTTTTTATAGCAGTCATAATTGAAAATGACAATAATTTATTTAAAGTTTTTCTTACAAATTACAATTTTTTTATTTTCATTTTATTTTTTAAATAGTTTTATTTATTGTCTCATCAACTTTTACAATTATTAAAGACATTCAGTTGACATTGATATATTGATACTGTGTAACGATTCTACATTTTGTAAATAAGGTTGCTATGTTTTAAAAAGTTTATCACATTTCCGACTACGCTGCATTCTCCTAAGGTCTGGGTGATACACTCTGGGATGTTATTGTCCTCTCTTTGTTGGTAGTATAATAGGCATTCTTGGAGGATGTGTTTCATAGCGATTTTTGTCTGGCAGATATCACAGTAACGTTCTTCTGATGTGGCCATGGGTAAGTCGTGTATGTCCTATGCGAGTAGAGGAACAACAAGAGTTCTGCGGAATTTCGGCAGTAGGACAGCCTTGACTATGGCATCATATCCATTATGGATAAAAATGTCGGAAAAATAATTAAAAAAATCGGATTTACTGTTACCCCAAAAAAAATATTTAAAATTGTATATTCCACACTATCCTGTTTTTGGGATGAGTTCTGAAGTATTTTGGTAAAAAATGATCTATTCTGGGGATAGATAGATTAAATTTTGATAGTTCAGCCCACTTGAGTGAACGCATCGCATTTATTTTGGGTTATGGTTCACAATTTGTCCGCTAGATGGCGCTGTTTTACATAAATTATGAAGTTTGATGTATAGTACACAGTGGCGCATCAATGGATTCGTCTCGATGTCAAGAATCATAATTAGACATTTTCCGATGCCAAAAGAGCTTAGGAAGCTAACTCCGTTATTATTGGAGATACAGCAGCGTGCGAGTACTATAACAAGACAACTTTTACTGGAGATTGTGAAAATGAAAAGTATGGGTGTATAGCAGTTGAATTGCTTATTCTACATTCTGCTTTTTTGGTTCGTATGATGACATTAACATAGACTTTGACCTTGGCATTGACCTTGACCTTGAAAGTAATTTTGGGATGGTCCCTGTATACATTACGAGAGTTGTATACACTTCCTTAAAACTACACAAATCTCCTAAATTTTATTCTACTATCGCAATCATTGAGACCGAAAGAAATGTATTTTGAAATTAGGGCAAGTTTGAGTGGGATCATATTAAACATTATGAATCATGGAGAATTAATAAGTATTTGAGTATGAGTGGATCTCCTGAAAAAAATATTTCTTGTTCTGATATATATAATAACAATGGAAACGGAATATTCCTAGATAATCTAATAATACAAATTTAGATGTTTACAATTGGTTGAAAAACACCACGACAAGAAATTGTTATATGTGCAGACTCTAAAAAATGTGAATATTGACTGATTCAATGAAATATTCATACTACAAAATGAATCATTTATGGTGAATGATGAATCCATTCAATACATGATAGCAAATCTGAAATATCTACTACGTAGACACAGTAATACATAATGACCTAGTTTCATGAAAAAAATAGTTTTTCATTTCATTTATTAATTGTAACGTTTTGAATGGTTCTCAGTGTGTTCATTTCTACAAAAATCATCATTAATTATGAAAACTAGCTTTTGTAAATTTATAAATTATAAATACGTATAATGAATATAAAAAGTAGGTAATGGAAATCAATTATGAACTGTTGAAACAAGTAATGAAGTTGAAAGAAAAATTCAGTAAGATATATGTTCTGAAAAACATCGATAGTTCTAGAATTCCATTCAAAGTCGTTATGATTCAGTGTGAAAACGTTCTGTGAAATCAGGAGAGGAAATTGTTAATTTCAGAGGATGTTCAGATATGTAGGACTACTTGTGAGTTGATAATAGTATGAATAATATTATACACTGTCCTGAATGAATAGCAAATGAAAAATAAATGTATTGGGAAATATGAAATTCAAGAATGTTGATATAATATTCTACCTCAATTAAAAATAGTGATTGATTCATTGTAATTAATGCATCGCTCGAAAGTGTTTTGAAAATTAGTTTCAATTCCTTATGAGTATTTAAGTTGTTATTAATATTACATTTTTCCATTTTTTAATGCTTGTGAAAGTAAGAAATAGGGAAAATAAAAGAAATATATCAAAAAACACTAGAAATTATTATTTTTTATAATAAATATGAGTTTTTTTAAAAGTTGTTTTCAATGAGAATGTAATGTTTGACAGCAAAAAATGAACACTTAATGAATACTCTATTAACCATGTTATTCATGTAGGAATTATTTTACAAAAATTCATATCTCACGTTATCAGTCACCAAACACTTTGAAAATAAATTATTTTCAATATACAGAGAATTTTGTTACAGCACTAAGTGAACCTATGGGTCATTTAACTGATACATATGATCCCAATAATTAGATAAACAAGAAATTTCACCATACTGCATTCATAACGCAACCGTTATATCAGGGAAAATGTAGAGACTGAAATGCAGAACATCTAAACATAAAAAAACATTCGAAATACCATTACCCCAAAAACTATCGTATTTTATATTCCCTAATAGAAATGTAAATAAAAGAATATCAATCAGTTGAAAACTCAATGAATACTGAAATAATAATAATATGAATGTTTATTCAGATGGTATAGTGAAATGAGAGCCCAAATTTTTGTGAGAGCATACGTTAAAACAGAGCTAGACCATGTTTTCATGGTTGACTACAAAAATCAATAAATTTCAAACTATTGAAAAAGTGTGTAAACTAAAAGCCAACCATGAAAAACCATATATGTTAATATCATGGTATTGAATATTCCACAAATATGTAAATTCACCTGTGGATGTAGTAGATAGATAGGCAGATTATGACAAGCTGTGTTATTTATTAGTAAAATTTGAAACAACTAGACATTGAAAACACTCAGAAAGAGAAATACCATTACTCAGAAGTATCATATTTCCAATTCTGTAATAACAATGGAAATTAAAAAAAATACATTAAATTAATAATTAAGGAAATTAATAATGAAAAAATTATAGCATATAGTTGTAGTGAACTAAGAGTCACGTAAAAAGGAGACATGTGTTAAATTCTTGTACAGACCATGTTATTCATAAGAACTATTGTTACTCAGAAGTATCATAGTTTCAATTCTGTAATAACAATGGAAATTTAAAAAATACATTGAATTATTAATTCTGAAGAAAACTTATAATAATGGTAATAATAAATGTATTTGCATATAGTTATAGTGAACTAAGAGTCACGTAACAAAGAGGGAACATGTGTACAGACCATGTTATTCATAAGAAGTATTGATTGCTTTTTATATCTAAGTTTATCAATATTTGTTTCTCAGTTATTCAGAAAAAGAAAATCAATATTGTACTGAAACATTACAAATAATGTATTGGTAATATCACATTCCAACATATGAGATTGATTATATCACGACAGACTATTAGATAGGTTGAGTATAATGACTATAATGCTAAAATACAGCCCACCAAGACGTCTGATTTATGTGAAATTTAGAACAACTAAATTAAAACAGTCGAAAGGAGAAATATCATTACCCAGAAGCATCATATTTCAATTCTGAAGAAAACTTTATGATTACTAAAATAATAATAAATGCATATAGTTATAGTGAAATAAGAGTTATGTGTAAAAAAGGAGGCATATGTTGAATTCTTATACAGGCTATTTTATTCCTGGAAAAAATATTCTTATATGTTTTTTGTCAAACGTTTATGGTTGAATAAAAGGAGAGTTAAATTTTACAGTATTGAAAATGTGTGTGAGCTAAGAAGTTTCACATACCAGATACAAATTTAACTATATTTCATTTGCGTCACGATCAAGGTATTGAATACTTGACACGTATATAAATTTGCATGTGGAAATAGAACTTGAAGTTTTTTAAGTATGAGATAGGTTGATTTTAATAACTATAATCATAAAAATACAACCCCCACCAAAACTTTCTATAGTATTCTCTACAAAGTTGATGAAAATTGATTTTACCACATCAAAAGAGTGAAGTGCAGGGGTCCATCATTGTTATTGGAAAAACAAAATACTCCTAAACTAAATGTTGTGTATGGGTTAATAGGTATAAAATTCAAACTAAAAACTTATTTTTATGTAAATTATGTTATCAATTGCTTTCATATATTTTGAAGAGGTATAATATTAATGTAAGTTTGTATGTTATTAGAGATCGTTTTCATATGTTTTATAATACTAGTGATCTTCATACCATATAACAATACTGTTCCATGTGGTGTTGAAATTAATTTTAGGAATTGTTTCTGGACAAAAAAAAATTGTTTGAATGTGACATATATTTACATGATGACTACTATCGAATCACTTGTTTCATTGGTTTTTTGTGAAGATGATAATAAAGTATGATAATAGTATTGAATACTCTACACGTATATAAAATTGCATGTGAATGTATACATGGTAAATGGAACTTGAAGTTTTCAAAATATAAAATAGGTTGATTTCCCACATCAAAAGAGCGAAGTGCAGTAATCCATCATTGTAATTGGAAACAAAATACCCTGAAACTAAATATTGTGTATGGGTTAATAAATATAAAATTCGAACTCTAAACCTATTTTTTATGTAAATCATGTTATCAATTGCTTTTACGTATGTTAAAGAAGTATAATAGTAATGTAAATTTGCATGTTATAAGAGATCATTTTCATTTGTTTTACAATACCAGTGATTTTCATACCATATATCAATACAGTTCCATGTGGTATTAAAAATGAATTTAAGGAATTATTATTTGAACTCAAAAAAAATGCTTCGAATCTGACATAGATTTACAAGTTGACTACTATCGTTTCATTGAGTTTTGTGACGAAGATGATGATGATGAAAACGAAGATTATGAACAGAATTTTCACACACCAGATAGAAATTACTACTATATTTCACGTAAACGTCACAATCATGGTATTGAATACTCTACACATATATAAATTTGCATGTGGATGTATACATGTTGAATGGAACTTGTAGTTTCTCAAGAATGAGATAGGTTGATTTTGATTACTAAAATCCTGAAAATTCCATCCTACCAAACTCTCTGATTTATTAGTAATCTCAACAAAGTTAATGATCATAGTTTTTTTTATCATAATCAGTGATTTTCAGAATCAATATTTAATTGTTGTATGTTTATTTTTTTTTATAATGATCAGCTTTGATGAATTGTCAGTGCATTGAAATGGTTGTAGAGGTCTAGAATTATTGCTAACGTGTGAATGGTATGAAACAAGTTGTTATTCACAGTAAATGAATGAATTCATGAATGAGGTGGGGTATTCTGGCGAGTATTAACATTCAGATCACCAATGGGTCGATAAGGGAAACATTCTCAATTGAATATTGATAGAATGATTTTTCTGTGAATTGAAAAATCCACGATTAAAATGAAGTTATTTTTTGTGAATGTCTAACAGAAAACAACTACTTCCCCGGCTAAAGCCACGCTGGACATTGAACTACATCTGATAGATATTCTGAAAAGGCCATAACTCAAAAGAAAAAATCTGAAATTGAAAATTTGCATTTTCATTCAGATAGTTATTTGATTTTCTATTCCAGTCTTAATTAAGAACTCATAAAGATGAATGAGGCAAAGAAGAATGTTTTCCAAAAGTGGGTACTCACCAGAAATCATTCGTAACATTGACGCAGGAGAGACATCGCATTCACTAGGTCTTCAATACATTTTTGTCGACGAAAATCTATTTCACGCTTCCACGATCATCAGGAAGACCGCAGATGATTCCACATCTGATTTTATGAACATCCTGTTTATATTTTCAACAAATCAACCAATGGGTCCATTATAACTTTCCACATCCTCTCTTGGACTGCCTCAAAACAGCACCCTGAATAATTGGTATTTTGAGATCTCTTATATGAAATAGGCTATCATGTCAAGCTCCTCAATAGCAGTCCTACCCTATTTTTCAGATCCACATGGGTGATTAGAGCACAATGTTCAGTCACGATACCTCTAATATGTACAGTATAATGCATGGTACTAGATTGATACCCACGACTAAGTAAAAAGAAACAAGAAATATAATTGTGTGAAAAATTATTAATTAATCATTGAGAATTCCTTTGAAAAGTACTAATTTTTTTAATTTTAAATTTTATCGGATTTATAGAAAACAAATCAGGAAACAAATAACATTTCAGACCTCATTTAATCAACAAATCAATCCACATTGAATAAAACTGATGGTAGCACTCTAATGCATTAAAACATGAGGAATTCATCAAACTAGAAACGCATAAGCGATGAAATCATAATAGAACAATATAAAAACTAGAAAGTAATTTGTTATAAATCTTCTAAGGAACCCACTTTTTTTTTAAGTATCCATTTATTGAATTTTTGATAGTTTTACAGAAGAAAACATTTGACACTAACTCATAGACACGGAAAATATAGTAAAATAACTATCATTGTCACTAATAAAACTATTGGACACGTTACAGAGAAAAAATATGTTAATTTATTAAGATAAAAACTAAAAAATTAAGTTAATTGACGTAATTACTGTAGGTTAATAATTTCATTATGAACTTTGTTTTTGTCCTTCACCTTCACTTCACAATTTGTGATACGCATTTCGTGAATTATTTGTTTTTCTCCAAAATAATTTTTTTTCCTCCCGCTCGAACTTTTACCTAAAAAGAGTTTTTCTCCATAGGTAGGAGCATTTTGAAACTCATTTCTTTCATGGAAATAATAATTGTGTTTTTTCTAAAGCAGAACTCAGTTTAGGGATAGATTGGTGTATTGAATTAAAATTACACTATAATATAAACCAACATTATGTAAAAAAATACACTTGTAAATTTTTATGTTGCTACTTTATATTCATGGAAGTTTGTATTGTAACATTGTAAACAACTGTTGCAGTTCAATATATGTTGTAAATAAATTTTGAGTGTGCTGAACGAGATCCTTTATGTTTTGCTATAGAATATTCTTTCAGGACTATAATCTTCTGATATTTCATTATGCAGGAGACTATTCTCGGTAAAACATTCATTTGAATTATTCAAACTAAAATTGATTGAATAAATGTGTGTACCACACATAATTGAAAGTAAAGACCAAAAACATAATTAACGTGAACATATCTAAACCTGGTTCTGATATTGTTATACAATTCACAATGAAACGAATAAAAATGTTAATGAAGTAGAAAAAATTATATTATCATTTCGATGATTCAGCACTTCATAGAAAAGGAAATAACTTGATGTGTAGGAAATTGGATTATTTCATTCAATTAGTTCACCTGAAGTAAAAAAAAATGATATGCAAACCAAAACATTATTACATTAGAAAGCAATCTGTAAAAGTTTGAGTAAGAGTTTACTTTGAACAACCCGATCGAACTAATTCTATGGATTCGTGATACACCAAAATTTCATCGATGAGATGAGATTATTCGAAACGATCATCTGAGTTGGTGACGATTGATGGGAGTTATGGATAAAATATATTTGTTGATAATTATTGATCGAAATCAAGTTTTCTTCATTTCCCAAAATACCTGCATGATGTTTTTTTCTAAATCTAAAGAAAAAATATTTATTTTCATACGGGATGAAACTTAAATAAAAATAAAATCAAAAGAAATACCTTAGATTTGATTTTTTTCAATATACATTCAAATCAGATAATAAATTATATCAAATTATTGATAATTTTCCACAAATAGAGACCTCAAAACGAAAAAAGGTTACATAAACCGCCTAGAACATGGAACAGAACAAATCAAAAGTCAGAATGTAGAATAATGGGGGATGGGTATTTTGGAAAAAGGTATCAACCATTCCCATAGAGACAGAATCCATTGGAAATTATCTCACTTATCCCATGGATTATACCAAAATCTGAACTAGAGTTTTAAAACAAGTCATATTTTCTCGAGTATCTATAACGGATTTCATTCACCTTTAAAAGACTTTCTTCTTCTTAAAATTCGCTCCTGATTAATTATAAATTTTTGTTCAATGAGTTTCATAATTTTTTTACAATAATGTTAGTACTTGCATATTAATTTATAATGAGAAAGTATTATTTATTGGTATGAACCATAATTTTCATGGTGTGGTTCGAGAGTCTCATTATTATTATTATTATTATTATCTGTTGGAGTCTGATGATTATGTACCGAATGACTTCAAGTCATATTCATCCATATAGGAAGTGACTCCCAATTTTATTTTCTTGCAACTAAAATTATGAAAAATTAAACCTACAGATGAAAAAATCTAAATTTTATACAGGGAAAATTAAACTCTCATCAAAAATACATTGTTACTGGTAATATACATTATAAGTGCCACTTTTGAGTTATCTTATTCTGGAAATAATGCGCGGCCTTGGCTTTTGTGGGGTTTCTCTATGTTTTTTTGTGTGACATTATATATAGAAGTGTAGCCATAATACTGTTAACTACATGAATAAACATTTTTTTTATTATTAATAATTGAATTTTGTTTTGATCAGTTTTATAAATTTTTCAGAATAATGTTTCTACTTGCATATCAATTCCATATGAAAAAGTATTATTTACTGGTATAAACTATAATGGAATGATTAATAATTTTTATTATTATTATTTATGGGAGTATGATGATTATGTACCGAATGATTTAAATCATATTAATCCATTTAGAGAAAAACTCCTGAAGTTTTGTCTTTTATGTTGAAAATTACCTTTTATCAAAATCAGAGGAGCAACTGAAATGATGAAAAAATCAAACCTTCAAATAAAAATACTAAATTTAATATATTGAAAATTGAACTATTTTATCGAAAATACATTGTCACTAGTATATAATATACATAACCTTTGGTTTTTTTTAAAATTATATGTAGTTTTTGGCCTGAGTATCAAAAAATAATTTAATCAACAATTTTTTTTTCCGCATTTTGCGAACATTTTATTTTAATTTTTTTCCCAGCTTTTTAAGAAGAAAGTCATTCGGTACATAATCATCAGGCTCCAACAGATAATAATAATAATAATAATAATGAGACTCTCGAACCACACCATGACAATTATGGTTCATACCAATAAATAATACTTTTTCATTATAAATTGATATGCAAGAACAAACATTATTGTAAAAAATTTATGAAATTCATTGAACAAAAATGTATAATTCATAAGGAGCGAATTTTAAGAAGAAGAAAGTTTTTTAAAGGTGAATGAAATCCGTTATAGATACTCGAAAAAATATGACTTGTTTTAAAACTCTAGTTCAGATTTTGGTGTAATCCATGGGATAAGTAAGATAATTCCCAATGGATTCTGTCTCTATGGGAATGGTTGATACCTTTTTCCAAAATACCCATCCCTCATTATTCTACATTCTGACTTTTGATTTGTTCTGTTCCATGTTCTAGGCGGTTTCTGTAACCCCTTTTCGTTTTAAGGTCTCTATTTGTGGAAAATTATCAATAATTTGATATAATTTAATATCTGATTTGAATTTATATTGAAAAAAAATCAAATCTAAGGTATTTCTTTTGATTTAATTTTTATTTAAGTTTTATCCCGCATGAATATAAATATTTTTTCTTTATATTTCAAAAAAAACATCATGCAGGTATTTTGGGAAATTAAGAAAACTTGATTTCGATCAATAATTATCAACAAATATATTTTAACCATAACTCCCATCAATCGTCACCAACTCAGATGATCGTTTCGAATAATCTCATTTCAGTGTCGATGAAATTTTGGTGTATCACGAATCCATAGAATTAGTTCGATAAGGTTGTTCAAAGTAAACTCTAACTCAAACTTTTATAGATTGCGTTCTAATGTAATAATGTTTTGGTTTGCATATCATTTGTTTTTTTTTACTTCAGGTGAACTAATTGAATGAAATAATCCAATTTCCCACACATCAAGTTATTTCCTTTTCTATGAAGTGCTGAATCATCGAAATGATAATATAATTTTTTTCTACTTCATTAACATTTTCATTCGTTTCATTGTGAATTGTATAACAATATCAGAACCAGGTTGAGATATGTTCACGTTAAACATGTTTTTGGTCTTTACTTTCAATAATGATGTGTGGTACACAAATTTATTCAATCAATTTTAGTTTGAATCATTTAAATGAATGTTTTACCGAGAATAGTCTCCTGCACAATAAAACAAATATTAAAAGTCTGCAATACAAACTTCCATGAATATAAAGTAGCAACATAAAAATTTCCAAGTGTATTTTTTTACATAATGTTGGTTTATATTATAGTGTAATTTTAATTAAATACACCAATCTATCCCTAAACTGAGTTCTGCTTTAGAAAAAACACAATTATTATTTCCATGGAAGAAATGAGTTCCAAAATGCTCCTACTTATGGAGAAAAACTCTTTTCAGGTAAAAGTTCGAGCGGGAGGAAAAAAAATTATTTTGGTATCACAAATTGTGAAGTGAAGGTAGTTGACAAAAACAAAATGTATAATGAAATTATTAACCTACAGTAATTACGTCAATTAAGTTAATTTTTTAGTTTTTATCTTAATATATTAACATATTTTTTCTCTGTAACGTGTCCAATAGTTTTATTAGTGACAATGATAGTTATTTTACTATATTTTCCGTGTCTATGAGTTAGTGTCAAATGTTTTCTTCTGTAAAACTATCAAAAATTCAATAAATGGATACTTAAAAAAAAAGTGGGTTCCTTAGAAGATTTATAACAAATTACCTTCTAGTTTTTATATTGTTCTATCATGATTTCATCGCTTATGCATTTTTAGTTTGATGAATTCCTCATGTTTTAACGCATCAGAGTGCTACCTTCAGTTTTATTCAATGTGGATTGATTTGTTGATTAAATGAGGTCTGAAATGATATTTGTTTCATGATTTGTTTTCTATATATCCGGTAAAATTTAAAATTTAAAAAATTAGTACTTTCCAAAGGAATTCTCAATAATTAATTATTAATTTTTCACACATTTATATTTCTTGTTTCTTTTTACTTAGTCGTGAAAAAATTCATTCTAGTATCAATCTAGTACCATGCATTATACTGTACATATTAGAGGTATCGTGACTGAACATTGTGCTCTAATCACCCATGTGGATCTGAAAAATAGGGTAGGACTGCTATTGAGGAGCTTGACATGATAGCCTATTTCATATAAGAGATCTCAAAATACCAATTATTTAGGGTGCTGTTATGAGGCAGTCCAAGAGAGGATGTGGAAAGTTATAATGGACCCATTGGTGATCTGAATGTTAATACTCGCCAGAATACCCCACCTCATTCATGAATTCATTCATTTACTGTGAATAACAACTTGTTTCATACCATTCACACGTTAGCAATAATTCTAGACCTCTACAACCATTTCAATGCACTGACAATTCATCAAAGCTGATCATTATAAAAAAAAATAAACATACAACAATTAAATATTGATTCTGAAAATCACTGATTATGATGAAAAAAACGATGATCATTAACTTTGTTGAGATTACTAATAAATCAGAGAGTTTGGTAGGATGGAATTTTCAGGATTTTAGTAATCAAAATCAACCTATCTCATTCTTGAGAAACTACAAGTTCCATTCAACATGTATACATCCACATGCAAATTTATATATGTGTAGAGTATTCAATACCATGATTGTGACGTTTACGTGAAATATAGTAGTAATTTCTATCTGGTGTGTGAAAATTCTGTTCATAATCTTCGTTTTCATCATCATCATCTTCGTCACAAAACTCAATGAAACGATAGTAGTCAACTTGTAAATCTATGTCAGATTCGAAGCATTTTTTTTGAGTTCAAATAACAATTCCTTAAATTCATTTTTGATACCACATGGAACTGTATTGATATATGGTATAAAAATCACTGGTATTGTAAAACAAATGAAAATGATCTCTCATAACATGCAAATTTACATTACTATTATACTTCTCTAACATACGTAAAAGCAATTGATAACATGATTTACATAAAAAGTAGGTTTAGAGTTTGAATTTTATATTTATTAACCCATACACAATATTTAGTTTCAGGGTATTTTGTTTCCAATTACAATGATGGATTACTGCACTTCGCTCTTTTGATGTGGGAAATCAACCTATTTTATACTTTGAAAACTTCAAGTTCCATTTACCATGTATACATCCACATGCAATTGTATATACGTGTAGAGTATTCAATACTATTATCATACTTTATTATCATCTTCACAAAAAAACAATGAAACAAGTGATTCGATAGTAGTCATCATGTAAATATATGTCACATTCAAACCATTTTTTTTTTGACCAAAAACAATTCCTAAAATTCATTTCAACACCACATGGAACTGTATTGTTATATGGTATGAAGATCACTTTAAAAAAATGAAAACGATCTCTTATAACATACAAACTTACATTTATATTATACCTCTTTAAAATATATGAAAGCAATTGATAACATAATTTACATAAAAATAAGTTTTTAGTTTGAATTTTATACCTATTAACCCATACACAACATTTAGTTTAGGAGTATTTTGTTTTTCCAATAACAATGATGGACCCCTGTACTTCACTCTTTTGATGTGGTAAAATCAATTTCCATCAACTTTGTAGAGAATACTAATAGAAAGTTTTGGTGGGGGTTGTATTTTTATGATTATAGTTATTAAAATCAACCTATCTCATACTTGAAAAACTTCAAGTTCTATTTACCATCTATACATCCACATGCAAATTTATATACGTGTTAAGTATTAAATACCTTGATCGTGACGCAAATGAAATGTAGTAAAATTTGTATCTGGCATGTGAATCTTCTTAGCTCACACACATTTTCAATACTGTAAAATTTAACTCTCCTTTTATTCAACCATAAACGTTTGATAAAAAACATATAAGCATATTTTATCCAGGAATAAAATAGCCTGTATAAGAATTCAACATATGCCTTATTTTTTACACATAACTCTTATTTCACTATAACTATATGCATTTATTATTATTTTAGTATTCATAAAGTTTTCTTCAGAATTAAAATATGATGCTTCTGGGTAATGATATTTCTCCTTTCGACTGTTCTCAATGTCTAGTTGTCCTAAATTTCACTAATAAATCAGACGTCTGGGTGGGCTGTATTTTAGCATTATAATCAACCTATCTAATAGTCTGTCGTGATATAATCAATCTCATATATTGGAATGTGATATTACCAATACATTATTTGTAATGTTTCAGTACAATATTGATTTTCTTTTTCTGAATAACTGAGAAACAAATATTGATAAACTTAGATATAAAAAAAAATCAATACTTCTTATGAATAACATGGTCTGTACAAGAATTTAACACATGTTCCCTCTTTTTACGTGACTCTTAGTTCACTATAACTATATGCAAATACATTTATTATTACCATTATTATAAGTTTCCTTCAGAATTATTAATTTAATGTATTTTTTAAATTTCCATTGTTATTGCAGAATTGAAACTATGATACTTCTGAGTAACAATAGTTCTTATGAATAACATGGTCTGTACAAGAATTTAACACATGTCTCCTTTTTACGTGACTCTTAGTTCACTACAACTATATGCATATAGAGTTATTATTATCATTATTATAAGTTTCCTTCAGAATTATTAATTTAATGTATTTTTTTTTTAATTTCCATTGTTATTACAGAATTGAAAATATGATACTTTTGAGTAATGGTATTTCTCCTTCCGAGTGTTTTCAATGTCTAGTTGTTTCAAATTTTACTAATAAATAACACAGCTTGTCATAATCTGCCTATCTATCTAATACATCCACAGGTGAATTTACATATTTGTGGAATATTCAATACCATGATATTAACATATATGGTTTTTCATGGTTGGCTTCTAGTTTACACTTTTTAATTTAATTTTATTGTTTTAAAACTTTTCTTTTAAGTATGTACAAAAATTTGGGCTCTCATTTCACTATACCTTTTGAATAAACATTCATATTATTATTATTTCAGTATTCTGAGTTTTTTAAAACTGATTTATACTTTTATTTACATTTCTATTAGGGAATATAAAATACGATATTTTTTGGGGTAATGGTATTTCGAATGTTTTTTGATGTTTAGATGTTCTGCATTTCAGTCTCTACATTTTCCCTGATATAACGGTTGCGTTATGAATGCAGTATGGTGAAATTTCTTGTTTATCTAATCATTGGGATCATTTATATCAGTTAAATGACCAATAGGTTCACTTAGTGCTGTAACAAAATTATCTGTATATTGAAAATAATTTATTTTCAAAGTGTTTGGTGACTGATAACGTGAGATATGAATTTTTGTAAAATAATTCCTACATGAATAACATGGTTAATAGAGATTCATCAAGTGTTCATTTTTTGCTGTCAAACATCACATTCTAATTGAAAACAACTTTTAAAAAAAGTCATATTTATTATAAAAAAATAATAATTTCTGGTGTTTTTTGATATATTTCTTTTATTTTCCCTATTTCTTACTTTCACAAGCATTAAAAAATGGAAAAATGTAATATTAATAACAACTTAAATACTCATAAGGAATTGAAACTAATTTTCAAAACACTTTCGAGCGATGCATTAATTACGAATGAATCGATCACTATTTTTCAATTGAGGTATTTCAGATAGAATATTATATCAACATTCTTGAACTTTCATATTTTCCAATACATTTTATTTTTCATTTGCGTATTCATTCAGGACAGTGCACCTATAATATTATTCATACTTATTCATCAACTCACAAGTAGTCCTACATATCTGAACATCCTCTGAAATTAACAATTTCCTCTCCTGATTTCACAGAACGTTTTCACACTGAATCATAACGACTTTGAATGGAATTCTAGAACTATCGATGTTTTTCAGAACATATATCTTACTGAATTTTTCTTTCAACTTCATTACTTGTTTCAACAGTTCATAATTGATTTCCATTACCTATTTTTTATATTCATTATACGTATTTCTAATTTATGAATTTACAAAAGCTAGTTTTCATAATAAATGATGATTTTTGTAGAAATGAACACACTGAGAACCATTCAAAACGTTACAATTACTATTTTTTTCATGAAACTAGGTCATTATGTATTACTGTGTCTACATAGTAGATATTTCAGATTTGCTATCATGTATTGAATGGATTCATCATTCACCATAAATGATTTATTTTGTAGTATGAATATTCCATTGAATCAGTCAATGTTCACATTTTTTAGAGTCTGCACATATAACAATTTCTTGTCGTGGTGTTTTTCAACCAATTGTAAACATCTAAATTTGTATTATTAGATTATCTAGGAATATTCCATTTCCATTGTTATTATATATATCAGAACAAGAAAAATTTTTTTTAGGAGATCCACTCATACTTAAATACTTATTAATTCCCCACGATTCATAAAGTTTAACACGTTGAGTGCCGTATGTATCCAACATGGATACACGAGATACGGTGTTTTCATGACCGTGTGTATCCGTGGCTGATACACAACTATTTCTGTTATTTCAGCCGCATGTATCGACGTTGGCTGCATGCCTTTCATTTTATATGTCAACGAAATAGATAAGGTTTTCAAAAGAGGACATTTTGTTACCTATGCTGATGATACATCATTAATAATATCAAAGAAATGTGAAGATGACCTACGAAATGAATGTAATTTAGCTTTGAGTAATTTATTTGATTGGTATAGTTCAAATTCACTATATTTCAATACTGAGAAAACCAATATTGTGAGGTTTAAAACTCATCAAAGTAAATGCGAAGATCTCAACAACATCAAAATCGACAATGAATCAGTAAATAGCACGGTGTCAATTAAATTTCTAGGTATCACGCTAGATCAACATCTGACTTGGAAGGGACACTGTGAAAACATCGTATCTAAGATGTCCTCTCTTTCATTCTTATTTTTCAATCTTAGATCAATTTTAAGTCTAGAACAACTGCCCTATATTACTGTCAGGTAGAGTCACGACTGCGTTACGAAGTCTGCCTCTGGGGAAGTTCGAGAACATCAGATGATGTATTTCTCTCACCAAAACGAATCATTCGTAGAATGACTGGAAAATCAAATAACTACTCCTGTAGAGAATTATTCAAAGAGCTTTTCATATTAACAGTACCCAGCCTTTACATATTTGAGTTGGCTCTATACATTTACAAAAATCAAAACAAATTCCTTACCAATATGAACTTTCATGGCATAACTACACGTCAAAAAGATGATTTCCATGTTCCGTATGCAAGGCTGAAGCTTACAAGTAATTACCATACTACATGGGTCTGAAAATTTTTAATGCACTCTCCATTTCCATAAAAAGTTGTAACAATAAAAAACTGTTCAAATTTACAATAAAAAAATTTCTACTTGAAGGTGCATTCTACTCAATACATGAGTTTTTTAGTAGCATATCTTGATGATGATGATGTCATTTGTTTTAGGTTAGGTTTTAATGTGTTCTCTTGTAAAAGTCATTAGTTCTAGTTTAGATCTAAATGTTTCTGACCATTCCTATATAGATGTACTCTCTATCAAAAAGGAAAATAAAAGTATTATTATATCTCTATGGGGGCTTTCGCACCACGGCCTGGCATACCCAAAAGCATATTTGGCCTGTATATTTTAAATTTGGCCTGTGTATTATATTTGAGGCCCTACACATGAAAAATGGATTTGGCCTGATATACCCAATTTTCTGCTTCCACGGTGGCACTCAACGTGTTAATATGATCCCACTCAAACTTGCCCTAATTTCAAAATACATTTCTTTCAGTCTCAATGATTGCGATAGTAGAATAAAATGTAGGAGATTTGTGTAGTTTTAAGGAAGTGTATACAACTCTCGTAATGTATACAGGGACCATCCCAAAATTACTTTCAAGGCCAAGGTCAAAGTCTATGTCAATGTTAATGTTAATGTCATCATACGAACCAAAAAAGCAGAATGTAAAATAACTGCTATACACCCATACTTTTTATTTTCACAATCTTCAGTAAAAGTTGTCTTGTTAGAGTACTCGCACGCTGCTGTATCTCCAATAATAACGGAGTTAGCTTCCTAAGCCCTTTTGGCATCGGAAAATGTCTAATTATGATTCTTGACATCGAGACGAATCCATTGATGCGCCACTGTGTACTATGCATCAAACTTCATAATTTATGTAAACAGCGCCATCTAGCGTACAAATTGTGAACTATAATCGAAAATGAATGCGAACTATCAAAATTTAATCTATCTATCCCCAGAATAGATCATTTTTTACCAAAATACTTCAGAACTCATCCCAAAAACAGGATAGTGTGGAATATACAATTTTAAATATTTTTTTTTGGGGGTAACGGTAAATTACCGATTTTTTAATTATTTTTCCCATACATTGTGATCCATAGTCAAGGCGGTCCCACTGCCAAAATTCCGCAGAACTCTTGTTGTTCCTCTACTTATGCGGAGTCTTGCGAGTAGGACCTGGTGTCTCCTGGGCATTGGGGTGTATTTCCATTGTTTTACTAACACCTTTATTTCGCTCAACTTTGACCCGCTGGTGTTCCGTTGTTGTTGCCAACTATTGATCAGGATGTTCCTCAGGGCTGTTTTGAGATCGGATTGGATAATTATGTTCGTGCATGGGGGTAATTCGCTATTTGCTGCATTTTTTGCCACTAGGTCGGTTTTTTCGTTTCCCCTTAATGCCGATATGGGATGGGATCCATATGAACATGATATTCTGTTCACTCTTTTGAAGGTGTTCTGTTTTTATCATTTGGAGGATTGCATTGTGAGGGTAGATTTGGGAGAGGCTCATTATGGAGCTGAGAGAATCAGTAAGGATAAGGGTGTTTGTCAATTTTCAATTTTTTGCATATTCCATGGCTTTCCAAAAAGCGTAGAGCTCTGCATTAAATGTCGAAGGGAGTTTGTAAGTGGCCTTGTACTGGTTTGTCGAGAATGCTGCAGCTGTTCCTTCAGGAGTTTTGGCATGCTGGCATGGTGTCAAGGATCTGATATAGGTGTTGCTTTATTGTTGAAGGATTAGTTTCGTATTTGTTGAATTGTTGCAAGGATGTATTTGTTTTTGGTATATTTATTGTCCATGGTGGAGGTGACAGGATGTGATGGGGATAGCTTTCTGGTATGGTGATATTATATTCAGACTGATATCTTTTTATCCTTTCATAGAAGGGTGGGTCGAGGTTTCTCATTCTCTTGTAGGTGGATGTGAAGCGATCAGAGGAGCGGTAGCTGTAGGCAGGATTGTTTTTATTTGAAGATATCGAGGCAGAGTAAGATAGGCCTAAGTACTTTTTTCTGATATGTAATGGTGGTTCTCCAGATAAACATAGTACGCTTGAGCTTGGACTGGTACAAAAGGTTCCAGTTGCTAGGCAAATGGATGTGTTTTGTATACTGTCTTATGATTTTTTTGCCGAATTGCATATAATGGATCCAGCATAGTCCAGTTTTGATCTGATGAGTGATGTATGTATATATGTATTTGGCATGAGTAATCTGCACCCAGTCCATATTGGCAAGAGTTCTCATCAGATTAAGTCCATTCTGGCATAGTGCTTTTAGGTTTTGGATGTGGTGTTTCCGAGTTAATTTTTTATCGAAGGTCATCCCGAGAAATCTTATAGTTTTACAATATTGTAGGGGCTGGTTATGAAGTCTAAGTAGTGGTTCTGTAGAGCGGGGTTTTTTTGTGAAGAGCATGCATTTTGTTTTCTTGAGTGAAAATCGCAATCCAGTTTTCTCTGACCAGTTTTCTCTGACCGTTCTAGGGCATTCTGTAAATTTCTCAGAAGGGCAGGGTTTTTCCCTTTGGTGTAGATAACTAAGTGGTCTGCAGAAAGTCTGCCTTTTACAGGGGATTTGATATGTTGGAGTATATTATTAACGGCAATGAGAAAGAGTGGTACGCTTATGGTGGATCCTTGTGATATGCCATTCATTTTGGATCCGTTTGGTAGAAGTAGTGGTTTTGATGACGTCATGCCTTCAGAGAGTGTCATAAGCTTTTTTTAGATCGAAAAATATTGCTAAGCATTGCTGTTGGTTTGCGAAACTTTCATGTATTTCTGATTCGAGGCTTATCAAATTGTCTGCTGTGGATCGGTTCTTACGAAAACCACTTTGTTCAGGAATCAGAAGTTGGTGTTGCTCTAGGTACCATGTTAATCTGTTGTTGATAATTTTTTCTAGAACTTTGCATAATACACAGGTGAGAGAGATCGATCTGTAGGAATCTAGGTTTGTCTTGTTTTTTTTGGGCTTGAGAATAGGTATAATATTAGCTTCTTGCCACGCTCTGGGGAAGACATTTTCAGTCATTATTTTGTTGCACATTTTGAATAAATATTTTATTTTCGAATTTTTAAACTTTTGCCAAACTTGGCTCATAGGGGTTGTTAATGCTTGATACAAAATGTATCCAAGATGTTCTTCTGCTTTGCTTCATTGTGTATCTTTCTCTGGCTCTTTTCTTCTTGTATTCAGTAGGTTTTATTCTGTCTTGTGTCTCTTGTAAATGTTGTATGCATGCTTACTCTCTTTAATGGCTTCATCGCAATGTTCGTTCCACCAAGGAACTGGTTTATTTTTAGCGGGTGCTTTGACTATCAACAAATTTATCTGCAGATTTCAAAATTGTAGCTGTGAAAATGTTGAGTATTTCGTCTATGTCATTGTTGGTATTAGGATCAGAAGCTTCTTCAAGGTCCAGTTCAATTTTTTGCATATAGCTTGTCCAGTCAGCTCTTTGAAAGTTCCATTTTCTGTAAGTATTGGGATCAGAATTATCGCTTTTGTTATTGAAGATTATTTGGATTGGATAGTGGTCACTGTTGTATAGACTTGGTAGGACATTCCATGATAAGAATGGAGACAAACATGGGTCACAAATTGTTAGGTCTATTGCTGATGTGTTACCAGAAAGTATATCGAATCTAGTACTTCGACCGTCATTCATAATATTTACATCAAGTTTTGAGATAATGTCTGTTTTGATTTTTTGATCCCCATATAGGACTATGGCCATTGAAATCACCAAGTATTATTTTTGGACTTGGAATCTGTTGTATCAAGTTCATGAGTTCATTTTTGTCTAAGTCAGTTCCAGGGGGTATATAAATGTTACATGTATTTATTTTCTTCTTTGTCTGTATGGTTACTGCTACCGCTTCTAAGTTCGTATTGATGTGGAGTAGTTGGGATGTGTATTTGTTATTTACATGTATAGCTACTTGCTTTGTTGGGGTTTGTTCTTGTTTTTATAATAGTTCGTAAAATATTTGAGTTTATGAGAATAGTCATCTTTAAAATGAGTTTCTTGCAGGCAGATAATTTCGGGGGAAGATTCCGATAATAGGATCTGGAGCATTTCATAACGGGTGTGGAACCCATTATTATTCCACTGTAGTAAAGAAGTGAAGGTGATGCTAGAAGGTGTCTTGGAATACGTCCTATTCGACTTCATAGTCGAGCTCTATATAGATTCAACTTCTATTTGTTTTCTAATTTTACGTTGTATTTTAGTGCATTTTGTTTTAATTCTTTTATCTGTAAAGCATGGGTACATTTGTTTCAGTACTTCTAATAATGCGGGAATGTCAGAGGTGTAGGTTTTGGCCAAGCTCAGAAGATCGTTCGTACCGGTGGTGTTTTCGAAAAAAACATAAATTCCCTCAAATGAATGGGCAATTTTCCATCTTTGAAAAGTTCTTTTGTAGGGGCCATGAGTTGATTGAATTCGAGCTCAGTTGGATGACTATGTCTGATCTTTTTTGGAGCCTTTTGGTTTGGTTTTGGTAATTGTTCTCCAATATCTGTCGTCATTGGTGGAGGGGTTATCACATCGGAAATGATGCGGTTGGATGTAGTGGGAGGATTATATATATAAATGTTGTGAAGCTGGTTTGTTTCATTAGTTTCAGGGATATTTATGGGTGGGACGATGTGGTTTTCGGAATTTTGTTCTTGGGGGTTTGTGTTTTCTATATGTAGATTAGTATGGGGAGTAAGTTGCGCTGTCGGGGTAGGTGTAGCTGGATTGAAGTTACATTTCACAGCGATGTGTCCTTGCATATGTGGCATACTAGACTATCTCGTGATAAAAAAATGCTATATGATGTATTTTCGTATGACATTAGGATTGAATCTGGTATAGGATTTTTTGGGGGTTCAATGTATATTTGACGACGGAAGCTAAAGATATGTTTGTATTCGGGGTTGGTGAGGTTGATTCTTAGGAAGGATATGGGTGACTTAGTTGTTATATTTAATTTCAGGAGTTCATTTTCTAGGACTGAGTGGGGTATTGACGGGCATACGTTTGGTAATATTAGTCTTTGATTAGATGTAATGAGTCTCAGTGATTTCAGAACTTTGTCCTTGATTTCAATAAGGCCATTGTTGTTATTCCTGAATTCATCTACGAGCTCTTTACTCGCAAGATAAACACAAACCCGATTAAACCCGAATAAAATATTTTTCTGTCTGATTTTGGTACCGATTAGAAGTGAATAATCTTCTAGTTTTATTCCATCTAGTGAGTCTATTAGGATCGCTTGTAGTTCCCATGTGAGTTCATTCAATGTGAATGTCTCGGTTTATAAATGCTCCTAAACATTCTATTTTTTAAGTGTGTTTAAGTTATAAATAATAGCTGTGTTTAACATCATTCTAAAGTGTACATTTTCCTCTTTACAGTGATTAGTAAAGTTATGGATCTACGATTTGTTTTGTTGTGTAAAAAGTACAATTAATTAATCTCCAAACAATAACTGTTCCCAAAAAAAAAACGCTCATTATCAGTCTAATTTATATCTCGCCTAAAATTTTGTGTTTTTATCTTGGAGAGTATTGACCTGTGTGTTTTGGAATTCCATTTCTTATCAGCTAAGTATTTCCTACGTTTTTTGTGACTGATCTTCAACGAACGAGAATACATGCTTTGGAAAAGCAGGACCTGACTCAGGACAATTGTCTACCTATTCTGAATTAGAAGAGATATTGACTCTCCCCGACCCCCGAGTGTATGACCAAGATACAAGATGGATTTTCAATTTAAATGCTGTAAGAAAGATCTGAACAACTATGTCTGTATATTTTGTTTCAATATTTTTCACAAAAGTTGCCTTGGAAGAAACAAAGGACATATGATTGTGGATAAACATAAAATCTACTGCTCTGGATTATGTGCACAAAAAGCAGAAGATCAGGAAAATAACGTTGAACAAGTCAATATGGAGAAGTTAATAGCAGATATGAAACAGGAACAAAGAGAAAAAGAAGCCTACATTTTAAAAATTCGGAGAACTTCTCAGGCTTTTGAGGAGGATGTTGTTGAAGTAGAAAAAAGCTATCAGGCACAAATCGAGAGCCAGCAAGTCTTGATGAAGGAACTAAGTGATAATCTTGAAGAAAAGAAACTAGATGTGATGAAGGCTGAATTGAAATTGATGGAAGAAAAAAATTCACATCTTGCCGAAGTACTCCTGCTAAGAAATCAAATAGAGGAATTGATTGACCTGAATAACAAACTTGACAAAAAGTTGTTAGAAATAAAAAATGAATTAAAAGACAACATCTTGACAGAAAAAAAAAAGAAAATAACAGATTTCACTGTAGAAATTATTGAATGTGAATCGGATTCCAGCAATCGAATAATGAATGGAAGTCATGATGCAACTGAAGAGTACACTACATTAGAAAGGGAACTGATGGAGACCCATGTGACTCCAGAAGAAATTGAGACTCATGTGGATGATGCATCACCACCTCAACATAGGATTATGATTGTCGGGGACCAATCTGAAGAGTACACTACATTAGAAAGGGAACTGATGGAGACCCATGTGACTCTGGTAGATCTCAATCATAAATAGGAACAAATTGAATCTTAACTTGGACGAAATCATCAAGCCCAACACTGAGCTGTCTGATATAACAAAAAACATTTTCTGTGATACATTACAATATGGCCAGAAAAACTTTGTTATGATTCTGTTCAATACCATCAATGTAAGCAACTCCAGATCTCTAAACCTAGCATTAAGGAATATTTTGAACATAAGTAAAACAACTAACTTATTAATTATTTCAGAATGTCACTCAAGCTCTGATAGAGTCATCATCAATATTATAAGAAAGGCTATCAGCCACTTCACCAAAGCAAATAGAAACTGTTCAATTACTTTTATTAGTGACAGCAAACAACACAGAAGTAAATTTGAAGTAATTGAAAAGGTAGAAGTTACCCTAAACTTCAGATTATCTTGTAATAACATTGTTTTGAAAACTCTCAACAATAATCTAGGAAGTAATTTAATCAACAATGATAAAATTGAATGTGATACATCAGAACTGAATTCTTTTTTAGCGAAAACTCGAGAAGACTCCACAATAGATTAGGTGATAGCACATTACAATTATATTATTGAACATTCAATGTATCAGAAATGAAGTCGATGATCTTGCGATATTTGTAGAGGAGCAGGGTTTGCCAACCTTCATCTTACTAACTGAACACTGGCTACTAAATTCTGAAACTTGTTATATTCCAAATTATGTATTAGTTGCTAAGAATTGCAGGAATCAATTTAAGAATGGTGGTACTATGATTTTAGGGAATGAAAATAAAATTCACAATCTCAGGCTTATTGCTGTAGATAGATATGACTACCTAATAGTGGAAAAAGAGTTTGAATTCTCTCTAGTACATGAGCGAAAAAATAATATATTCCTTATCTGCCTTTACAGAGCACCCATTTCTGATGTGAATACCTTTTTAGAAAAACTTGAAACTCTTTTATCCAGCTTGCCGCCTAATGCTCACATCATATTAGCCGGTGATTTTAATGTAAATTTTGCTGAATACTCCCTAGCTAGAGAAAATTTAAGGAATTTGTTGTCCTCCTTCAACATAATGATGCATGTTGAACAACCAACACGTATCAGCAAAAATTCTGCTACTATAATTGACTATATGTGTTCAAATTTAGATAGACATAGTATTAGTTGTTGTACTATTCCTGCAGGTATCTCTGATCATGAAGCAGTATTTTTCCAGTCCAACAACTTCAATATCACACCTCATAAAAATGGTTTTAGGTATGGCAGGATTTTTAGTGCAAAAAATTTCATAAAATTGCAGAAGAAATGTCAACAGATACCATGGAACACTCTCAAATATTCCGAGGAACCTATCAATACATTTCATAATTATTTATCAACCTTATTTGAGAACTGTTTTCCATTGCAAAAGCTCAAAATAAAAAATAAAAAACCGTGGATAACTAAAGGCATCAAAATATCTGCACGAAACTTGAGGTCGTTGCATACCATAAGAAAACAAGTACAAAATGGTTTTTTTATAACTTATTTCAATGCTTACAAACGTATATATAAACAAGTTATCAATAATGCAAAAGAGACATACTACAAAAATCGTTTAAAAAACTCAAAAAATAAAACAAGAGAGAATTGGATGATAATTAATGAACTAAGAGGAAAAAATAAATCACAACCAATCAATATTGAAATTGACCCTGATATTTTAAATAACTTCTATTGCTCCATAGGCCACAAACTCACAACCAATCTCAATTCACAGGTCGACTCTTTAGACTATCTGAAGTATGTTAGCATTGCACAAAATTTTCACCTTGAAGATACTGACATATTTGAGCTGAAAGAGGTTATCAATGAAATAAAAATAAGAACTCATCGGGTATGGACGGCCTATCTGTAAAAATTTTTCAAAATCTACCTGACCATGTCCTACTCACCCTAGCTGAGGCAATTAACAGTTCCTTCAGAATGGGACAGTTCCCTTCCTGCTTGAAACAAGCAGTTGTAATCCCCTTGTACAAAGGTGGTGACTCAGATGATCCCTCGAACTTTCGCCCAATTTCATTATTATCAACATTATCCAAAATAATAGAAAAACTAGTCAAAAGAAGAATGATGGTACATCTTACCAGAAATGACATATTAAGCCATGCCCAATTTGGATTTCAAAACTCGAAAAGCACAAATGATGCTTTTTTCTCGTTGCTAGAAAATACATATGTTACTTTACCAGAATTTGATTGTGTCAGCCATGAGATATTACTGCAAAAACTACAATTTTACGGTTTCCGAAATTCCTCATTAGACTGGTTCCGCACGTACTTGTCAGAAAGGAGTCAAGTAGTAAAAATACAGGAAAACTACTCTAACAGTGGCAAAGTCGCAATGGGCGTTCCACAAGGGTCGGTTCTAGGTCCTATTCTATTTTTATTGTATCTAAATGACCTAGCCACCATTCGCATCCAAGGAAAATTCACTTTCTTTGCGGATGACACCACCATTCTATGGCATAGCAAAGACATAAATCACTTGAAAGAATCAATTGCTCTCGATCTAGAAAAAATTAAGCAATGGTGTGACTCCAATCGACTCTGTTTCAATTTAAAAAAAACAAATCTAGTCACCTTTAAGTTTGACTTTGATAATTTGTACTTAGATAACCAGATAATAACAAATAAGCCACAAACTAAGTTTCTAGGTCTAATTATAGACAACAAGCTAAAATTTGATGAGCATGTAACGACCTTGAGCAAGAAGTTAGCCTCTAGCTGCTTTGCAATGAAAATTGTTTCAAGAGAATTAAACGTAGCCTCGGCTAGGATGGTCTACTTTTCCCTAGTTGAGTCACATTTGAGGTATGGCATTGCCTTCTGGGGTTTATGCAATAACCAGCTGTTTCAATGTGTTTTTATTCTACAAAAAAGAGCAATCCGATACCTGTGTAAAGCTCAATATCACGATCACTGCAAACCACTTTTTATTAGCCAACAAATATTATCACTCGTTTGTTTATTTATTTTGGAAACTGTATGCCTCATCCACACAAAATATGGTTCAACACCTACTGAAACACGAAAACATAAAACAAGAAATGAAGGTTGTGTTCCCTTACCCTTACCTAAATCTAGTCTGACAAAAAACTCCATCATGTATGAAAGCAAAAAAATATATAATCATCTGCCAGCCAGTTATAGAAACATAACTTCTCTGAAGAACTTTCGAAAGACTGTAAAAAAGGCTCTATTGCAGAAAGCTTATTATAACCTGCAGGAATATTATGATGATATACTATAGTTCCTTATGGGAATTGATTTGATACTGAATATTTATATTATTGAATTTTTTATTTTTTATCTCATATGTTTTGATTTATTATGCAAGACTACTGTTAAATCTTAAGGGTGGTAATTGTTAGTTAGTTAGTTACCCTTTGTTAATGACATCTTATTTTATAATGTGTTTGTTTATAATGTGTTGTTTCAATAGTCCTTCTTTTTTAAAGTAGATTGACAATATGTTTTTTATTTATATATGTAATATTTATCTTTTATGTTCGTACATTTTATCCACTTGACATTCATTTATTTTATTGTATTTTTTATCTTATATGTTTTGATTTATTATAAAAGACTACTGTTAAATCTTAAGGGTGGTAATTGTTAGTTACCCTTTTGTTAATGACATCGTATTTTATAATGTGTTGTTTCTTTTTTAAAGAAGTTGACAATATTTTTTTATTCATATATGTAATATTTATCTTTCATGTTGTACATTTTATCCATTTGACATTCACGTATCTAATTATCTATACATTTCTTATTTTTTTTCTATTTTCATGCTTTGTCAATAAGAATCAACTCTTCAGACAATAAAGTATATATTGATTGATTGATTGATAGTTTGCTTAGGAAATTTGGGGCTTGATGGCTCCTGGCGATTGAAGAATAGGTAGTAGGAGGTTGGTTTGTTGTTGTTTGGTTGTTTGTGAGCCCGACGGACTCTACTTCAGTATGGATCATCTCGGTTGGGTTTTAAGAACTGCTTAGTGCGGCCCTGCACAGTGGCGGGCAGCACACTGATAAGAGCAGGAATGTTAACCTCCAAGTCTTTCGGTATGTGTATTCATATCTGATTTGTGTTGTAATTAATTGGTAAGTTATATTACCTTTTGGGTACTTTTTCATCAAATACTAGAGGTAATTAGTGATGTTTTGGCACTTGAATTCATCACACTGATTAGATTTATTTGATAAAATATACGGAGCTGATGTGAAATAAGTTTACGGTATTTCGGTCAGAACCGGACTCATTTACAAGTTTTCATTATCTCATAATCATTATCAGAATTGGTAATGAGAGGCTGAACATTTTCCCTATCAAACCTAACTTCTCTATCCCAGTATATGATTTTTTGTTCAGTATGTTGAACGGTTTCTGCCCATACATCAGATGTAGCTTTGTTTAAAGCTTCTTTCCATATAGTCTGTGATTTTTCAGCTGAAGTTCCATTTCTACCAACGTCCCCATATTTATTTTCTGTTAATTCCCAAATATGTTCGTTAGGATTGAACATACAGTGATACGTGGAAGATGCAGCACTTGATGCCCATATTTTTCTGCAAGCGTATGAGCTTCATATTCAGGTGGTAGCTTATTCCTTCAAAATAAATATATCATTTACTAGCTGGTACCCTCGACTTTGTCAGCGTAGAATTTGAATTTTTCCTTTGTTTTTCTTTGTGTTGTTCCATCTAGCTTATGCCTGCTTCCTGTTTACCGTTATCCTGTTTTCCGTTATCTCGTTTTGGTGGCATAATTGATCTGAAAGTGAAAGTATGCTTTGTGACAACTATTGCAAATTCACTAACCCCTTTAGGGACGGAGTCAAAAAAGGGCAAAACACGATTTAATTATTTGTAACAGAGAGCCAAAACACCAGTTTTTATAACCCTAACTCAAAAACCAACGGAACCCACATACAAACTCTCACCCTCCATTCCATCCCTGTAGGGGTAAAATTTTAAAATACACTGAAACTCGTATTTCTTTATTTGTAACAAAAACCTCAAATACCATGGTTTATGACCCTAACTTAAAAATATACAACTTTAGGAGTTAAATTTCTGAAAACACTAAAACGTACTTTTTTATTTATAACAAAGACCTAATACTAATGTTTATAACCCTAACTCAAAAACTAACGAAACCTCTATACAAACTGTCACCCCCGATTTTATCCTTAGGGGTTAAATTTCCAAAAACACTGAAACACGTATTTCTTTATTTCGAAAGAAGATCTCAACTATCAATTTTTATGACACTAACTTGAAAACTAACAGAACCCCCATACAAACTTTCACCCCCCATTTCAACCCATAAAGGGGTGAAATGGGGGGTGAGAGTTTGTATGTGGGTTCCGTTGGTTTTTGAGTTAGGGTTATAAAAACTGGTGTTTTGGCTCTCTGTTACAAATAATTAAATCGTGTTTTGCCCTTTTTTGACTCCGTCCCTAAAGGGGTTAGTGAATTTGCAATAGTTGTCACAAAGCATACTTTCACTTTCAGATCAATTATGCCACCAAAACGAGATAACGGAAAACAGGATAACGGTAAACAGGAAGCAGGCATAAGCTAGATGGAACAACACAAAGAAAAACAAAGGAAAAATTCAAATTCTACGCTGACAAAGTCGAGGGTACCAGCTAGTAAATGATATATTTATTTTGAAGGAATAAGCTACCACCTGAATATGAAGCTCATACGCTTGCAGAAAAATATGGGCATCAAGTGCTGCATCTTCCACCGTATCACTGTATGTTCAATCCTAACGAACATATTTGGGAATTAACAGAAAATAAATATGGGGACGTTGGTAGAAATGGAACTTCAGCTGAAAAATCACAGACTATATGGAAAGAAGCTTTAAACAAAGCTACATCTGATGTATGGGCAGAAACCGTTCAACATACTGAACAAAAAATCATATACTGGGATAGAGAAGTTAGGTTTGATAGGGAAAATGTTCAGCCTCTCATTACCAATTCTGATAATGATTATGAGATAATGAAAACTTGTAAATGAGTCCGGTTCTGACCGAAATACCGTAAACTTATTTCACATCAGCTCCGTATATTTTATCAAATAAATCTAATCAGTGTGATGAATTCAAGTGCCAAAACATCACTAATTACCTCTAGTATTTGATGAAAAAGTACCCAAAAGGTAATATAACTTACCAATTAATTACAACACAAATCAGATATGAATACACATACCGAAAGACTTGGAGGTTAACATTCCTGCTCTTATCAGTGTGCTGCCCGCCACTGTGCAGGGCCGCACTAAGCAGTTCTTAAAACCCAACCGAGATGATCCATACTGAAGTAGAGTCCGTCGGGCTCACAAACAACCAAACAACAACAAACCAACCTCCTACTACCTATTCTTCAATCGCCAGGAGCCATCAAGCCCCAAATTTCCTAAGCAAACTACAAGCGATCCTAATAGACTCACTAGATGGAATAAAACTAGAAGATTATTCACTTCTAATCGGTACCAAAATCAGACAGAAAAATATTTTATTCGGGTTTAATCGGGTTTGTGTTTATCTTGCGAGTAAAGAGCTCGTAGATGAATTCAGGAATAACAACAATGGCCTTATTGAAATCAAGGACAAAGTTCTGAAATCACTGAGACTCATTACATCTAATCAAAGACTAATATTACCAAACGTATGCCCGTCAATACCCCACTCAGTCCTAGAAAATGAACTCCTGAAATTAAATATAACAACTAAGTCACCCATATCCTTCCTAAGAATCAACCTCACCAACCCCGAATACAAACATATCTTTAGCTTCCGTCGTCAAATATACATTGAACCCCCAAAAAATCCTATACCAGATTCAATCCTAATGTCATACGAAAATACATCATATAGCATTTTTTTATCACGAGATAGTCTAGTATGCCACATATGCAAGGACACATCGCTGTGAAATGTAACTTCAATCCAGCTACACCTACCCCGACAGCGCAACTTACTCCCCATACTAATCTACATATAGAAAACACAAACCCCCAAGAACAAAATTCCGAAAACCACATCGTCCCACCCATAAATATCCCTGAAACTAATGAAACAAACCAGCTTCACAACATTTATATATATAATCCTCCCACTACATCCAACCGCATCATTTCCGATGTGATAACCCCTCCACCAATGACGACAGATATTGGAGAACAATTACCAAAACCAAACCAAAAGGCTCCAAAAAAGATCAGACATAGTCATCCAACTGAGCTCGAATTCAATCAACTCATGGCCCCTACAAAAGAACTTTTCAAAGATGGAAAATTGCCCATTCATTTGAGGGAATTTATGTTTTTTTCGAAAACACCACCGGTACGAACGATCTTCTGAGCTTGGCCAAAACCTACACCTCTGACATTCCCGCATTATTAGAAGTACTGAAACAAATGTACCCATGCTTTACAGATAAAAGAATTAAAACAAAATGCACTAAAATACAACGTAAAATTAGAAAACAAATAGAAGTTGAATCTATATAGAGCACGACTATGAAGTCGAATAGGACGTGTTCCAAGACACCTTCTAGCATCACCTTCACTTCTTTACTACAGTGGAATAATAATGGGTTCCACACCCGTTATGAAATGCTCCAGATCCTATTATCGGAATCTTCCCCCGAAATTATCTGCCTGCAAGAAACTCATTTTAAAGATGACTATTCTCATAAACTCAAATATTTTACGAACTATTATAAAAACAAGAACAAACCCCAACAAAGCAAGTAGCTATATATGTAAATAACAAATACACATCCCAACTACTCCACATCAATACGAACTTAGAAGCGGTAGCAGTAACCATACAAAGAAGAAAATAAATACATGTAACATTTATATACCCCCTGGAACCGACTTAGACAAAAATGAACTCATGAACTTGATACAACAGATTCCAAGTCCAAAAATAATACTTGGTGATTTCAATGGCCATAGTCCTATATGGGGATCAAAAAATCAAAACAGACATTATCTCAAAACTTGATGTAAATATTATGAATGACGGTCGAAGTACTAGATTCGATATACTTTCTGGTAACACATCAGCAATAGACCTAACAATTTGTGACCCATGTTTGTCTCCATCCTTATCATGGAATGTCCTACCAAGTCTATACAACAGTGACCACTATCCAATCCAAATAATCTTCAATAACAAAAGCGATAATTCTGATCCCAATACTTACAGAAAATGGAACTTTCAAAGAGCTGACTGGACAAGCTATATGCAAAAAATTGAACTGGACCTTGAAGAAGCTTCTGATCCTAATACCAACAATGACATAGACGAAATACTCAACATTTTCACAGCTACAATTTTGAAATCTGCAGATAAATTTGTTGATAGTCAAAGCACCCGCTAAAAATAAACCAGTTCCTTGGTGGAACGAACATTGCGATGAAGCCATTAAAGAGAGTAAGCATGCATACAACATTTACAAGAGACACAAGACAGAATGAAACCTACTGAATACAAGAAGAAAAGAGCCAGAGAAAGATACACAATGAAGCAAAGCAGAAGAACATCTTGGATACATTTTGTATCAAGCATTAACAACCCCTATGAGCCAAGTTTGGCATAAAGTTTAAAAACTGTCGAAAATCTACGACTACAGTCATATAAAATTACTAATAGCCGACAATATCACTATAACAGAAAATCAAGAAATAACCGAAATAACCGCTAAGACATATTTATTCAAAATGTGCAACAAAATAATGACTGAAAATGTCTTCCCCAGAGCGTGGCAAGAAGCTAATATTATACCTATTCTCAAGCCCAAAAAAAACAAGACAAACCTAGATTCCTACAGATCGATCTCTCTCACCTGTGTATTATGCAAAGTTCTAGAAAAAATTATCAACAACAGATTAACATGGTACCTAGAGCAACACCAACTTCTGATTCCTGAACAAAGTGGTTTTCGTAAGAACCGATCCACAGCAGACAATTTGATAAGCCTCGAATCAGAAATACATGAAAGTTTCGCAAACCAACAGCAATGCTTAGCAATATTTTTCGATCTAAAAAAAGCTTATGACACTCTCTGAAGGCATGACGTCATCAAAACCACTACTTCTACCAAACGGATCCAAAATGAATGGCATATCACAAGGATCCACCATAAGCGTACCACTCTTTCTCATTGCCGTTAATAATATACTCCAACATATCAAATCCCCTGTAAAAGGCAGACTTTCTGCAGACCACTTAGTTATCTACACCAAAGGGAAAAACCCTGCCCTTCTGAGAAATTCACAGAATGCCCTAGAACGGTCAGAGAAAACTGGTCAGAGAAAACTGGATTGCGATTTTCACTCAAGAAAACAAAATGCATGCTCTTCACAAAAAAACCCCGCTCTACAGAACCACTACTTAGACTTCATAACCAGCCCCTACAATATTGTAAAACTATAAGATTTCTCGGGATGACCTTCGATAAAAAATTAACTCGGAAACACCACATCCAAAACCTAAAAGCACTATGCCAGAATGGACTTAATCTGATGAGAACTCTTGCCAATATGGACTGGGTGCAGATTACTCATGCCAAATACATATATACATACATCACTCATCAGATCAAAACTGGACTATGCTGGATCCATTATATGCAATTCGGCAAAAAAATCATAAGACAGTATACAAAACACATCCATTTGCCTAGCAACTGGAACCTTTTGTACCAGTCCAAGCTCAAGCGTACTATGTTTATCTGGAGAACCACCATTACATATCAGAAAAAAGTACTTAGGCCTATCTTACTCTGCCTCGATATCTTCAAATAAAAACAATCCTGCCTACAGCTACCGCTCCTCTGATCGCTTCACATCCACCTACAAGAGAATGAGAAACCTCGACCCACCCTTCTATGAAAGGATAAAAAGATATCAGTCTGAATATAATATCACCATACCAGAAAGCTATCCCCATCACATCCTGTCACCTCCACCATGGACAATAAATATACCAAAAACAAATACATCCTTGCAACAATTCAACAAATACGAAACTAATCCTTCAACAATAAAGCAACACCTATATCAGATCCTTGACACCATGCCAGCATGCCAAAACTCCTGAAGGAACAGCTGCAGCATTCTCGACAAACCAGTACAAGGCCACTTACAAACTCCCTTCGACATTTAATGCAAAAACCTCAAATACCATGGTTTATGACCCTAACTTAAAAATATACAACTTTAGGAGTTAAATTTCTGAAAACACTAAAACGCACTTTTTTATTTATAACAAAGACCCAATACTAATGTTTATAACCCTAACTCAAAAACTAACGAAACCTCTATACTATACAAATTTTCCTTGGGGTTAAATTTCCAAAAAAAACACGTATTTCTTTATTTCGAAAGAAGATCTCAACTATCAATTTTTATGACACTAACTTGAAAACTAACAGAACCCCCATACAAACTTTCACCCCCCATTTCACCCCTTTATGGGTTGAATTTCCAAAAACACTGAAACACATATGTATTTCTTTATTGAATACCAGTTTTTATTACTTATAAACTAACAGAACCCCTATACAAACTTCCAATCCTCATTTAGGGGTTGAATATCTAAAAACACTGAAACACATATTTCTTCATTTGTAACAAAGAGCACAAATACCAATTTTTATGACCCCAATTTAAAAACTAACGGCACTTTCACTCCCTTTAGGGATGGAATATAAAAAAACTTCTTAGTGGTTTATCTGTCATTATAGAAATACACTGTAAAAATTTCAGCTTTTAGGTTCAGCGGTTTGGTCTGGGCATTGAAGTCAGTGAATCAGTCAAGTAAGTCAGAACATGTAATTATAAATGTATAGATCAATTCAGCTTCAAGTAAATTCACAATTACTTTGCTACTAAACCCAACAATTGTGGTTTCAGATAGGGATTTTCAAATGCACGAATGCAGCATGAAGTACAATATAACTATTTTTTTAAATTACATTGGAATTTTGGCAGCAACGCCCAATGGTGAATACCCAAGTTTCATCCAAGAATACAAACTGATGTAAACCTTCCTCCTTAAATTGAATGTACTCATGTAAAAAGTGTATAGGATAACTTGCAATATTGGGCAGTTCCATCAAACCACAATGAAGATGTATATCATGTTCTTACAGTTCATAAAAAAAATCTTTAAAAGACAGCACTATTTGTTGAGACTGTTTTGATAATGCTTCAGGCATGTATTATTGAAAGATCTGATTAAAGTTCCAATAATAACTTTTTTCGGAGTCCTGACCTGACAAGCAAGATACAAACACCTCTCGCTTTCAGATCCAGAACAAATCGCGAAAACACATAAAGTGAAATAAACCAGCAAGGGGTTTCTGACTACAGGAACTCAAGAAGCATCAATATCCCACAGATCCTACTCCTCTGCAGTTAGCCAACAACAAATTCCCAAATTTCCAGGAAAAGATCAAGCTATTATTTTCACAGCAACAGAAGGTGTCAAAGTTCAAGAATACATCCTAGCACTAGGAAAATGTATAGGTCCTAAGAATATCATATTTGCCTCAAAGATATCAAACAACAGAATATGCATATACTTATCGAACCCTAGAGCAGTCGACGATTTTATGAATAACAATGGCTCTATACTAGTGGGAGAGGAACTGATCAGAGCAAGAAGACTAATCACCCCCTTCGAAAGGATAATCATCTCTAACGTATGCCCAACAATTCCCCACCAGGTACTGGAACAATATCTCACCCTAGCCGGCCTGAAGTTAGTTTCTCCTATATCCTTCCTCAGAATGAACATACCTGATCCCCAATACTCTCACATACTCAGCTTTCGACGTCAAGCATACATTTCCCCACCTGAAGATGTACTAGTACCTGAGTCATTAACATTAGAACACGTCAAAACACAATATCGTATCTACTTATCTAGAGATAACCTCTCATGCTATAACTTCAAACAACCCGGCCACATTGCTTCCCAATGCCCCGTTCCAGATTCAAACAACCAAGGTCACCCCTCAAATACTACAACAAACGAAACACTCCCTGAACCAACAACCCACCTCACCATTACCACAGAAACAATCCCAACCAGAAGGAACCCTTCCAAAAAACAATGAAGCAACCCCAGCACAAAAACGAAATATTTCAGAAACCCTGAGCCCTCCCCCAGCTACAAACGAGGAAAATAACCCTCCCAATTTTGACTCCTTTCGCACACCAGAACTCAAAGCCTTGAAAAAACATCGTTTCAGTAACTCTAGAGAGAACATGACATCATTATTGGAAGAACAACTGCTACCATCTAAAAATATAATAGAAAAAGGGGCAGATCCATCTGCCATGAAATTTGCGCAGATGAAGGACTTCTTCGAAAATGTATACGGGAACAACGACCCATTAAGCGTAGCCAGAGAGTACACAGAAGATATTTATGGACTTATTAACATACTCAAAAAAATATATCCAACCCTCACTGAACGAAGCATCAAAACACGATGCACAAAACTCCAGAAAAAACTCCTCAAACAATTGACCGAAAAAAACACTTCCCGCCCCATATCATCAGATACAGAAAGTGAAGAATCATCCTCCCAAGAAAACTGAGCAAAGAAAAATTCATACTACAGTGGAACTTGAATGGGTTATACACCCATCTAGAAATGTTACAACTTCTCATATCAGAACACGACCCATCAGTCATCAGCCTCCAAGAGACCCATTTGAAAGATAATAACACTTACCTAATGAAAAAATATAACTCCTACTATAAAAACCGTACGGAGGTGCTGAGGGCAAGCGGGGGAGTTGCAATATACATCAAAAAAACAATAGATGTAGAACAAATTCCACTCATAACTGAGGCCATAGCAGTAAAAATAAAAACAGATAGGGAAATCAACATCTGCAATATTTATGTCCCACCAAACAATGGAATCACGAACATAGAACTGTTAAGACTGATGAAACAAATTCCCAAACCTAGAATCATCACTGGTGACTTTAACGCACATATAACATTATATGGGGAAGCCCTTCAATCAACTATAAGGTCGAATACTAACCGAAATTATCGAAGAAGAAAACCTGGTGCTCCTAAATAATGAAGAGATAACCAGACTAAACCCTACAGGTAACTCAAACGTCTTGGATTTAGCACTCGGTGACCCCCCTCTAAAACCCCAATATATTTTCAATGTCCTCACATACTCCTACGGGAGCGACCACTTTCCCATCACAATATCCCACGATGGAAAACAAAACATCTCCCAGGGGAAAACACCAAGATGGCGTCTGCGAAATGCTAACTGGGAGTTGTTTTCATCCACAATCGAAGAATTACTCGAAGGTTTCCATATACCAGAGAACATCGACGATGCCGTGGCCACCTTCACAAACATTATCACTGAAACCGCTCGACAAACAATTGGGGAAAACAAAAATACTGAGGAACAAAATCACAGTACCATGGTGGAACCAGAAAGGCTATAAGAGATTCCAAAAACGCCCTGAATAAATTCAAGAGACACAAAAGTGAAGAAAACTGTGTTATATTCAAAGGACTGAGGGCAAAATCAAGATGGATAACAAAGAAAAGTAAGCGCGAGTCTTGGAAAAAATATGTAACATCAATAAATAGCTCAACCCCAATCAGTTACGTCTGGAATAAAATCAACCGAATTAAGGGCACGAACAACTCGTATGGAATAAATTCACTTGAACAAGAAGGAGAAACATATAGTAACCCAGAAGATATATCGGAAATACTTGCAGACACATACCAAAAAAATTCTAGCGACTCGAATTTCACCAAAACTTTCCTAACTACCAAAAGGGAAGAAGAATCAAAGGAAATAAACATACCAAATTCTATAGATATGTGTCCGCTAAACACAAAAATTACCATCGCTGAATTCGAAGACGTCCTAATCAACAGCAAGAACTCCAGCCCCGGACCGGACGACATTCCTTTCATATTCCTTCAAAAACTCCCCCAAACAGCAAAGCAAATCCTCCTGGAAATCTACAACAAAACATGGCATGAAGGCAGTTTCCCAGAAGCATGGAAAGAGGCAATAATAATCCCGATTCTAAAACCTGGAAAATCAAAGACATGCCCAGATTCATACAGACCTATATCCCTCACATGCACGATGTGCAAACTCCTGGAAAAAATAACAAACAGAAGATTAATGTGGCACCTGCAAAAAAACGGACATCTGGCTCCAGAACAATGCGGGTTCCGACAAGGACGCTCGACAATGGATAACTTGGTAGATCTCGAAAGCTACATACATGAGATAAGATAAGATTTTTATTGACCTTCAAAGTTTACAATAATGTTTATGAAACAGGTTCACAACAGGATTGTGTAGGTACGTCATGAAGGCTTTGCAAACAAACAAGTTTGCGTCGCAGTATTCTTTGACATAAAAAAGGCATGATATGACATGGAGGCACTATATAATACAACAGCTGGTCGCGAAGGGAGTGAACGGGAATCTTCTGAAATTCATCATGAACTTTATGAATGGCCGGTACTTCAGAGTGAGAAATAATGGAAAACTCTCAGACGTCAGAATACAAGAAAATGGAGTACCCCAAGGCTCAATAATCAGTGTCACACTTTTCCTACTAGCTATTAATGAAATAGGAACATTCATCGAAAAACCGGCTAGAATGAGCTTATTTGCGGATGATTTGGTCATATACCTGAAAGGGAAAAATATTGAAACCATCCAGAATCATCTCCAAAAAACCATTACAAACATAGAAAAGTGGTTGTCGCTTACAGGCTTTTAAATGAGCGTGAATAAAACTGAATGTTTACTCTTCACAAAGAAAAAATCAATAACAGAACCTTCACTTCAACTAAAAGATACCACAATCAAGGTAGTTAAAAAAATAAGATATCTGGGAATGACACTAGAACAAGGACTCACTTGGGAATCCTATATGAAATACCTCGTGACGTCCTGTCAAAACGGGCTGAACTTATTGAAAGTACTTTCCAACCATAATTGGGGTTCCGACGCCAAAACACTACTTTTAATATATAGGGCATTAATCAGAACTAGAATAGACTATGGCTCGGTGGACGATGCTTCAGCAAGCGACTGCTAAAACTACTAGACTCTATCTACAACTCAGCACTCCGAACGGTATTGGGATCCCTCCGTTCCACACCAATATCAAGTATCTACTGTGAAGCAGGAGAACCCTCCTTGTATACGAGACGCCAATACCTCAGCCTCTCCTTTGCCTCAACAATAGCCTCCAACACTCATCACCCATCATTCAAATATGTATTCGCTAACAGATTCAAAAAACTATTCTTGAACCGAATTAGGATAGCCCACCCTTTCTTCGAACGCCTGAATCGTTACCCAATCACCTCCAAAATTGACTTTTGTAACATCTCACAAACATACTTCTCAAATACTCCTCCCTGGCATATACCCAAACTGCATAAAGACACATCCCTATGTCATTTCCACAAAACAGAAACCCCTCCCAAAATGATAGTTCAAGCTTTTCAAGCCCTCCTCTCCCGATACCCAGAACCGACGCACCCAAATCAGAAAACAAGATAGGGGCAGCTTTCGTCTTTCAGGAAGAAATAAAAAGATACCCTCTAGCACCAAGCACCAGTGTGTACAGTGGTGAAATATTTGCCATCCTTCAAGCCGTCAAATACATCACAAGCCATGGAATACAAAAGGCAACTCTCATTACCGACTCACTCAGCGCCGTCGAAACCCTAGAACAAGTATGTTGCAGCAATCCTAACGCCATGGCCATAAAAGAAAAATTATATCACCACATGAACAACCCCAACAATGAAATAAAATTAGTATGGGTACCCTCGCACATCGGGATCCCCGGAAACGAAAAGGCAGATACGGCGGCCCGTGAAGCTGCAAGCGAAAGGACGGAACCTACAACCCAACAAATTCAGAGAAGGGACGCAAAGAGCTACATTAAATACCTGATATGGGAACAATGGCAAAATGAGTGGCAACAAAAAGATACCAAACTCAACGAGATAAAAAAATCAGTGAAACCATGGACCACATCTCCCCAGAAAAGAAGACACCAAGTCATCCTGTCACGACTACGAATGGGCCGCACAAGATACACCCATGACCACATCTTCAAAAGGGAACCAGTGAAAACTTGCGACTTATGTCTAGTGCCGGTTAGTGTCAAACACATTCTAGTGGAGTGTCCTAGGTACGACGAAACAAGACGGAAATACAGCCTGGAACCAGAAATGAAATCCCTTATAAGAGACCGGTGTGATATCTCTAACCTTCTGAACTTTCTAAACGACCTGCACTTAAATGACGCAATGTAATTCCAGACCAATAATGTGAACAAAATGTAAATATGAGTTATTATGGAAATGTTACTGTACCATTATGTTGCTAATGACCCACCGTGGTCGATGCAACTTACTCCTTTCTCAAAAAAAATAAAAATACCTTTTTTCATTATATCATAGAAAACACTACAGAATCAAACAAAATAATACACAAACTGAACAATAAAAGTTACAGCTGTCAGGCGAATATTTTGTTGGCATTTGGCAGTTCGGCAACGACTAACAGCCTACTAGCAAGGTAGGCAACTTTCAAAATTTAATTTTATTAGATTAATCAATATTTAACGCTTTTTATTAGGAAATATAACATTGTTATGTTGGATATACAAAATTACCAAAAATGACATCTTTTTAACGTTAAAATACTCTAATCCTCTGAACCTGCTTTCATAATACTTGAATGGCCCCAAATCACATCAAGTGAACAAAGTGTATGTTGTGAATTGAACTAGTTCTTGAATACTGTATACTCATTGAATAACAAGACTGGAGAACTTGCAAAAAGTTTTAATATACAGATCAATGAATGATTTTTTCAACTGGAAGGTGAAGGAACCAAACAAATTCACATCTGACTCTTTAATTTTTGGTATCTGTACATATTAAATTAATTTTTACACATACACAGAAAGCACTAAGCTCCTAAAAAATATTAAATTATTACAATCTGTTAATAAATTAGAGATCACAATTTCGTTTAAATGTGTGCTAAATTAACCAATAGTTCCTAGTTTCAGTCGTCTGTTGATGGGAGATATTGTTTCATGTTTTTCTTCTTTTTCTAATCCCAACCCTCTTTAGCACTGTTCTTGTCGTTGATGTGGTATTGTCTTTTCCTTTTGTGTCTAGTTTGACTGCTATACGCTGACCGCCAAGTTTTGTTGCGTCGCCAAGGTCTGAAATAACAATATTTATTGATCTCAAAGAAACATATTTCAGTCTGAGCAGCCGAGGTCATCCAGAACAAGAAATAATTTCATTTCGGTAGTTAATATGATTATATACAGACTTCTGCCTTTATAGGCATCTATTAGGAAAAAATAGGGAAGTACTTGTTTGTATATATTTGAATTATTTACAAGAAAGCTCTTCTGTCATTATTGAATTCAAAAATATAAATGACAAAATGTACAATGGAATGAAACGCCACTGGAATGCTCAAATTTGTAATTTAGACTCATTTCAGTTTTGCATGAAAATACTTTTTTATTTTTTATAGTCCTTAATTTCTGTACCAAGAGAATGTTCCTGTATAGAAAAAGAGAAGTGTCTTCACATACCATGACTTATGATATACCTATTATGTACATTAAGTAATCTAGCCTACATTATAAAAATAAAAAATCTAGCTCAACATGAAAAATCAGTAATTTCTTTTTACCTCAAATGGATTCCCGTGACCAAATCTACATGGTTTCGTGAAAAATGAAAGCACCGTAAAGTATGACTTCACAAAACATGTAATAGGTGCTTCGGTTTGGTATCACATGATCACCTAGCTAACCGAAAATGTCCATTTCTAGAGATCTACCACATTCCCGTCAAATTACGAAATAATAACATAACTCAATTTTACTCTCATTTTCAATTTTTGTCTTGGCTATACTTCTCTGTAATCGATGGAGTACAGGTGATTACTCCCGATTTCCTGAGAATCAGCAATTTTGACTAAAAACAGAATCGAATAATGTACTCCACAAGTTCTCACCACTCAAATAAATCATTGAAATTTCATTTCAGTGGTTCTTGTTGAATATTTTTGAAAAATATAAGGTAACACATTTGTTTTATATAATGACATTTATGACAAGTGAGAACTGATCTGTTTGCTTTGTTTTTCTAAACTTGGAGCAGACCGATCCTATCTCTCTGCTTGTTTTGATAGTTAACGAACACAGGGAAAACTGAGTGAATCGAGCATTCAGACACAGCTTTTATCTAAGCTGTGATTCAGATATGTAAATACTGAACACAACTAATACCAGCCCCAGATTGAGAGAGTGAGTCCTCATCAGTAATTAATCAATATAGGGATATATACTTGGGCCTCTCCTTTTTGGAGAAATGGCGAAGGAACGGTCAGGCATGAACTTTTTCTTAGCGAGGACCGTTAGTTCACTTTCATTCAAAACTATTATCGTTGCCAGTTGTTATATATGCACATTTAATATGAAATCTTGCACTGATCGGTGTAAACAAATATGTTTATATATATATATATATATATTGTTTTGTTTCTCAAAGTCAAAGTCAAAGCATGCTTTATTATCGAAAGAATAGAAATCTTATTGACAAAGCTTCTAAATATAATACATAAATTGTAACTGCTTAAAATGAGCAGGTGGTAATGGTAATTAAATAAAATTAAAATTATGCAAACCAGTAAGGATTGTCGAATGTTAAAAGTAGATGAACTTCTAAATGTATATATATACAGTCATGATACTATAAAATATTTTTAAGAAAATACAGTAAAATAGATATAAAAACACTAAAAATTTCCCTAATTTATTCTTTGGTTATAAAAACAAAACATTTTGTTCCTCAGAGAAAAGAGTTAACCGTAGACACGTGTTTCGGGCTCTCGAAACACGTGTCTACGGTTAACTCTTTTCTCTGAGGGCTATGTCCACTAAATTCTTTCCATTTTGTTTTAAACAGTCCCCTCGATATTACTCTTTCATATATATATATATATATATATATATATATATATATATATATATATATATACACATATCCACCATAAAATACTTTAATAAAATGTTTTGATTTTTTAAAACAATCGTACATATATACTCCTAAAAACACACATATGCCTTCCACTAGTTGGTGTAAGACGTGGATACTTCATATTTTGTACTGCTGTCACAGCTATTCAAAGTTTTGTCCAAAAAACTCCCTCAAGTCGTAAAACGGTCTTGTGAGTAAAAATGTTTTTACAGCCCTTCTGAATTTCGGAGGGCTATGGATATTTTTTATTTGCTTCGGTAAATGGTTGAACATTTTCGTACCATTGTAAACAATTGAATTTTGGCATTGGGTGGTTCTAGGGATTAATAAAGGTATATTTTGGCCATTTGCCCTAGTGTTATGTGCAGTGTCTGATTTTAATAAGTGTAGTTTATGCTTATGAACTAAACTAGTTGATTCTAACACGAAGATTGATGTTAGCGTAAGTATCTTCTGAGATATGAATAAGGGTTTACATGAGGTTTGATGGTTAACATGACATATGTATCTCAGTGCTCTCTTTTGTAGAGTAAATATCATTGAAAATAACGCTTGTGAGCAGGCTCCCCAAAATGCTATACCATATCTGATGTGAGATTCCATAAGAGCAAAGTAGGCTTTTCTAGCAATAAGATGGCCGATGTCATTTCGAATAACTCTGATAGCATAGCACCCAGATGACAATTTCTTTGCCATTGCCATAATATGTTCATCGAACTTCAAGTTATGGTCCAATACAATGCCTAAGAATCTATAATTATCAGATTTCATGAGTGTGTCATTATTTATTTGTATTTTGTCAATGTCTCCCTTAAATGATAACACCTTAGTTTTCTTAGAGTTAAAGACCATATGATTGGCATCGCACCACTTTTTTATTTCAGCTAGATCTGTAGAGATCAATTGGCTGAGAGTATTCTTATCTTTATCTTTAGTGTGCCATTCAATAGTTGCATCATCTGCAAATAAGGTGAACCTACCGCTAATATTCAAGTTAGTGAGATCATTTACATATAACAAAAATAATATGGGCCCCAAGACAGAGCCTTGTGGAACTCCACTGTTCAATTTTTTTTTCTCAGATACTGTACCCGAAACTTTTACATATTGTTCCCGGTCTTTCAAGTAAGATGTCATCCATTTATTGGCTATGCCTCTGATACCGTAGTGCTCAAGCTTCTGCAGCAGTATTCCATGATTCACACAATCAAAAGCTTTGGATAGGTCACAGAACACTGCATGAGTCCTTCTTGATTATTAAGATTTGTGTACACGTTTTCTAAAATTTATAAATAAGCGTCATTTGTACTTTTGTTGGTTTGGAAACCGTATTGGTTACCGTTTATTATTTTATGTTTATCGACGAATGACATGAGTAAACTTCTTTACTAATTTCTCAATGATTTTTTGCAATAGTAGATAGGAGGGATATTGGTCTATAATTTGATGGATCCTCCTATCCCTCCTTTGTAAATTGGGATCACCATGGCTGATTTAAGTATAGTTGGAAATGTTCCCGAGGCAAAAGATTCATTTATTATACTAGTAAGCGCGTCAATAGCTGCCGGGGGCAATTTTTCCAGCATATTTATAGACAAACCATCAGCTCCAGATGCATTTTTGTTCTTAATGTCCTTCATAGCACTCTTTACTTCATCTGGGTCTGTTGGAAATAGAAAGAAGTTCTTGTCAATTCTTGCATTCTCAAGATATTGCATTGGATTAATATGAATATTAGTGGAAATGTCATTAGTAAGTTTGGTTGCAATAGAACAATAGTAGTCATTGATACGGTCAGGTTTCAGATTGATTTTTTCAATTTGGTTTTTGCTCTTTCCACGGATATCATTAATAATAATCCAGCTCTCCTTTACTTTATTGGAGGCAGTATCAATCCTAGTATGGTAATACGTAAGTTTAGCCTGTTTTATGACACTGTTATATATACTTCGATACTTATACTTCTTGATGTACATAATATATCTGAAGTCATACTATGATTATATCAGAAAATGACTACCAAGATGTCGTCGGCGACGAGTCCAGTGTCAGATCTTCCCAATAAAATCGAAGTATCTACGTGCAAAGAAAAGTGTCACTAATAAAGTTATGTGTGTTAAGTGCAAAGAAGTCTTCCACCCCAGTTGTTTTAAACAGTCCTGTCAAGGAAAAAATTTAATCTGCGAGCATATAACTACTGATGACAGGAACCAATCCTACAAACCAAGTAATGAATGTAGTCTTGAAAAAGAAAATAATCTTCTCAAGCGTATAATCGAAGAAATGGAGAGTAAGAATTCCATTCTGCATGAAAATTGTAATTTATTAAAAGATAAAATTTCTTATTTACAAAAACAAATTGACTATAATAATCCAAACAAAAACGAAGCAATTGTGGGACACCTGGCAGGCAAAAAAGGCAATGCCAGTTCCACCACAAAAACTTTGTTTGATATCAACTGTTTACAAACAGAAGAAAGTGGAGTAAAAACTGGTTCAGCTGATATTATCTCCCCAGTTCTTGTAAAAGGAAATTCCAAGGGGAACTCCCAACAGATAAAAATAAATGACGTGTCAAGGACATTACTGGAAGAGACCACCAGAAACAAATTAAATGATATCATCCATTTGGCTGAAAATCCACGACAAACAACGCCCACCTCGACTGTTTCTGAGGACAATACATGGAAAACCATCACTTGCCGCAAACGAAAACCTGCCAAAGTGATTGTTGGTAGCAATAACGTCAATTCTGGAAATGCTGGAGCAGTAAAATGAGTGCCTAAATTTGTAGATCTCCATGTGTACAGAGTGGCTCCTGATACCACTAAGGATAGTATGGAATCCCTACTCAAACCGAATTTTCCTGAGGTAAGTTGCGAACCTCTGAAATCACGGCATCCTTAGTTCTATGCCTCATTCAAGGTAAAAATATATGATCATCACTTCAATGAAGCTATAAATCCAACCTTATGGCCTGAAAATGCATGCATCAGTCGTTTTTTATACCTCAGAAGAATGGAACGGCAAGACAAGACCTAACAACAGTTTTTGATCCCCAGCTGTTACTTCTGAATGTACAGAGTGTCTCACCTGATAAAATTGATAATATTCTAATGGATATAAATTCCTTCAAAAATATAAATTTTATTTGTCTGACAGAGTTATGGGAAACTACTGACTCAATCAAACAAGTTCATATTAAAAACTTCCATCTCATTGACTGCTACTGTAGAACCTCATTCAGAGGTGGTGGTGTAGGAATCTTGGTTAGAAATAATGTTAACGTAAAATGTATTGACATCAAGAAATTCTGTTGTGAAAAAGATTTTGAAATCTCAGCTCTCTCATATAAATCTAAAACAAGTAACCTCCTTCTCATTTTAAATGACTATAGATCTCCATCCGGGAATCTGCAAACATTCCTAGAAAAACTTGACGATTTACTGAATTACTTATACAAATCAAATGTTCAGATTATGATCTGCGGCGACTTCAACATCGATGCAAAAACATCAAATAATGACTACCAAAAATTAATGGATATCTTAGCACCATTTAGAATTGATAATAATTTAGTCAGGTGGCCAACCAGAGTCACAATCAACAGTATAACTATCATAGATCATGTCCTCACGAATTTTACTAACGACTGCGTTACCTGCATTCTCGACAATACCATATCAGACCATAGAAGCGTTTATGTGGACTTCAATATTGAAACTCCAAAACTGAAGCCACAATCTCATTATAAAAGAAATTTTAATGATATATCAATTGCCAACTTCTCAAGTGATCTATTGAATGAAGACTGGTCTGGTATCTATGCGAATATTGAAGTAAATCTGGCATTCCATTCTTTCATGGATATATTTTTAATACTTAATATTCATTTTTCTTTGAGGAAAAAATATATAACTAATGATACAAGTAGCAAATGGGTGAATAATGAAGTACGACAATCCAGTGAAAATCTGAAAAATCTTCATTTCCTTTCCCAGTCTGTCCCTGATAGGAAACCACTTTATATTCAACAGAAAAAATCCATGTCAGTTTAGTGAAATCCACAAAAAAAAGTATTTCCAAGGTAAAATCACCAACTCTGATAATCCCACTAAATCAGCATGGCATATTATATCGGAACTCTCAAACAAAGAAAAGGTGCATAATAACATATCAATAAAAAATGAAAACGATGAATTGATAGAAGATCCAACTTCAATTGTAAATAGTTTTAATCATTTTTTCAGAGATGCTCCACTGAATATTATAAACAAATCCCAGAATTCCACAAACTTTTCCAATCCAATAAAAACAAATTTTTCAAAAAAGTTTTCACTGCTACCTTATAACCAAGATGAATTATACAAGCTCTTACTGACAAAACTAAAAAACACCTACTCATCTGGATTTGATGAAGTTCCAGGGTTTCTATTAAAAAAAAATTAGCCACTATAATCTCACCTTTAACATATCTGATAAATATTTCATTCTGTACAGGAATCTTCCCGAATTTCATTAAAACTGGAAAAGTCATTCCCATACATAAAAAAGGCGATCCGAATAACATGACAAATTTCCGACCAATCACAGTGCCATCTGTCTTCTCTAAGATCTTTGAATATTCATATTTGAACAGACTGAACGTTTATTTGAATGAAAACAACATCATATCCAAAAACCAATATGGTTTCCAGAATTCAAAGTCAACCGCCGATGCGATTCATTCTTTATATTGAGCGTTTTGAATTCAATTACCGGGGGCGAATGCCCTATTGGGGTCTTTTGTGACCTCAGTAAGGCATTCGACTGTGTTGATCACGAAAATCTTTATGAAAAACTCCATTACATTGGCATACAAGGAAATGCACTGAATTGGCTGAAAACATTTATCTCAACGCGGAAGCAATATGTCAGTATCATCAATGTTAACAACAATGTGAAAAAGCTATATACATCCAATTATGTAGAGATTAATGTTGGTGTCCCACAGGGCTCAGTATTGGGCCCAATACTTTTTTTATTATATGTGAATAATATCGAATCCATTTCTACAGATGCTCATTTCACACTATATGCTGATGATACATCACTGGTTATATCAGATAAAATGGATCATAATCTACAAATCAAAGGTAACTTACTCCTGCAAAATCTGAACACCTGGTTTAAGGAAAATTCCCTATATTTAAATAATCAAAAAATACACCTAATAAGATTTCATGCTAGACAAAAAGAAGTTGCCAGTTTCAACTTGAAAATTGGAGATGATGAAATTTCTCCGTGTTCTACGATGAAGTTTTTGGGTGTTCACTTCGATGAATTTCTCAGCTGGAAAACTCATTGTGGAACAATTATATCAAAACTGAACTCTATGAATTATCTTCTCAGAAACCTTCGCCACATTCTAGACCAGAAACAACTAATTATGCTGTATCATGCCCAAGTTGAATCCCGTCTTCGGTATGGTATTACTTTCTGGGGAGCATCCTCCTCATGCAAAGATGTTTTTGTCGCCCAGAAAAAGATTATAAGATGTATAGCAGGGGTCTCAAGAAGTACAAGGTGTAAAAGTATTTTTAAAAATTTTAAAATACTAACATTACCGTGCCTGTATATATTTGAATTGTGTTTTTATATATGACAACCGAATCTGTTTCATAAGAAATGAAAATGTGCATTCTATGAATACTAGTTGTAAGACAGACTTTCATGTGCCATTATGTAAAAATGCACTGACTTATAATTCCCCAAATGTAATAGGGCTCAGATTATTCAATTTGCTCCCCCTTGAAGTGAAAAACTCTAGTACCATCTACAGCTTCAAAATTACACTTAAGTCCTTCCTTCTGGAAAATAATCATTACTCCCATCAGGAAATGATAGTATAATAAAATAATGAATGTGTTACTCTTAGTAAACTGTCTTTTTATTTTAAGTTCTATTGTTAAGCCTTTTTATGACTAGTCCTACACAATGTACCTTTTGATTGTCTTACAGGATAATAAAAAAATATATTTATTTATTTATTTATGTGATGACATATACTTCTCATTTTGTATACGGGATATACCTATATGGAATGTTCTGAATTCTCTTGGTACAGAAATGAAGGATTATAAAAAAGTGTTTTTATGCAAAACTGAAATCAGTCTGAATCCCGAATTTGAGCATTCCTCGGACTCTATCTTATATTGTTATTGTACTTTTTGTGGGAGTATAGTAATGACAGAAAAGCTTTTTAATATATTTTTTAATTATTTACAAAAAAGGTACGTCTTCTGTCAGTACTGTACTCAAAGATATAAATCACAGAAAATGTACAATGACAATATAAGGTAAAGTCCGAGAAATGAAACCATACTGGAATGCTCAAATTTGGGATTTGGAATTTAGACTCGTATCAGATTTGCATAAAAACACTTTTTTATAATCCTCCATTTCTGTACCAAGAGAATGTTGACCGTTTCATATAGTTAGGTATATGTATACAAAATGAGAAGTGTATGTTATCACATATATTATGACTCAAGATATTATGTACCTACATCAAGAAACAAAACAATGAGTGAAGTGAATAAAACTGAGTAAATGCTCAAACTCAAGTTTTTCAAAGAATAAGGTATAGTATTTTATTGGCTCAGTTTTCCGGGCAAATGAGTTTTTGCTCCAAATATGTGTGAATAAAAGTCAGTAACAACTCTAGCCCCAAGTATATTCTCAAATTATTTGGAGTCTAGTTCAACCCATGCTCACTTTCTGTCAGTTTTAATCATGGCAATGTACATGAACGTTCGTAAGGAAAAAGTGTACAACGAAAGAAGAAAAATGAGTGATAGTAAAAAGCTTTCGAGGTTTGAGACTGGCAATGTTGAATTTCTTACACAAGAATGTTTACAGCACAACTAAAGAAAGGGAGAATATTCTCACGCGAGCAAATTCTCTGCAGACCAGACACATGTTTATTCACTTCGTTTTCAGAAAGTGCTACAAGCACTGAGCAAATACTAGGAGAAAATTCTCGGTTTCATTCACTTCACTCGTTATCTACACTACATTATAAAAATAAAAGATCTAGCAACATAAAACCAATAATAGTCATATTTTTCACATTTAAATATAAGAAATTTGTTGAAATTGTTTATAACTTCTATCTTAGTTGCCTTACCAACATTCATAAGTTTTGAAAACGCTTCCAACAGCTATCGTAGTTGCCTAACCCACCCTCAGAAGTTTTTCAAAAAACTCGTACTAGTTAAGTTAATGAAGGCCTAACCTATTATAGTGGGTTCCAAAATTACTCTAGGGGCCTTTATTTTTTGCTTAAATAGTGTGAAGCATACTCGTTTAACAAACAGTTCTGAATCATGCATAGATAACTTTTTAACAAACCTAGAAAATGTCAAAGGTGAGGTGTGCACTCTCACATTTCAGATCACTCTACTCAAATACTCAAAGTTCAGTGGCAAAACGAAACTGAAAGTAATTCAGTTTTCAGAAGAATTATCTAACAAAAATATAGATAATTTTATAAACCACATCAAAATTAAAGTGTGGGATAGTCTATACCACATACACATGAAAGCCAGTTGAATGAACAGTGGGTTCTTTTTATGGAAAAGATCAAATCAAATGTAATGAAAAGTAAACCAAGTGAAAGAGTGCAAAAACCCCTTGATATTCTTTTCACAATTAGTAAAACAGAAGATAAGCGCTACTATGAACAATATATACAAACCAAAAAAGAATATAAAAAAAAAATTATACAAAGTAAATCCAAAAAATATCAAAATGAAATCGAAAGTTCTGATAAGTCAAAAATGATGTGGACTAATGTGAAGGACATTAGAGGTTCTAGTAAATCTGAGGCGTATTGAAATGGCAGGCAAAGCAGAAAACATAGCTGAGGAGTATAGCAATTTTTTAACAGATACCATGGAAAGCTTGAAGGGAAAAATAGATAAATAAAGCAACCACTTTGTAAATAGAATTAGATGTAATGGTCTGTATTCATAGAACCAATAACTGAAAAAGAAGTAGTAGAAATTGTAAAAAAATTAAGAATACAACAATGAGCAGTGGAGATGATCAAATCCCAACTAAAATAATAAAATTAATGTATGTATCAAAAGTTCTAGCTTACATTTTGAATAATTCGTTTCAATATGGTATTTTTCCTAAAAAACTGAAAATTGCAATAGTGAAACCAATTCACAAAAAGAAAGGCGATCCCAACGAAATTTGTAAGAAAGGGTATTTCGCCTGCAACGTAAAGCTATTCGAATAGTCTTAAATCTGGAGTACACCGCTGTCTGTAAAGAGGTCTTTATCGAGAATAACATGTTAACATTTCTATCAATTTATTTTCTACAAAATCGAATTTATATTGAAAGTAGCTACTGTGAGTACAGATCACACAATGAGCTTCATAATTATGACACTCGTAAAAATAATGACTTAGTAACAAACTACTACCGACTTAAGCGTTGCCAGAATGTGCCAGAGTTTTATGGAATTCAATAAGTTACCTGAAAAGGTCAGAAACTTGGAGGGCACTGTATTCAGGAAGTTTTTAATTAGGAAGTGTTTTTATTCTGTAAATCTTAGAGTATTCTTGTGATGTCAAAGATTTTAAACTTAATTAAGAATGGGTAATTACCCATATTATCACTGTTTTTAAATTTTATACCGACATGTATATTAATTTTATTGACTTGTGTGAGCACGTAAGTGTAAATTGGAAACACCAATAAATGATTTGATTTGACCTATAAGCCTTTTACTATCCTTTTCAAAATTATTCGAAACAGCAATTTGCAATGAATTTCTTAGTAATGAATAAGTTACTGAGTAAATCCCAAAATCAAAAAGGAAAATCTACGATAATATGTTTGACATCCTGACCGCCCACTCTGATTGCAAATTGGTAAATTATGCTGATGTTTGAGGGAAAACCGTTTTCAACTTTGTTAGAATACTCCAATTCAATGTTCAAAAAAATAAACAATTGGTTCTCAGAAAACAAACAGTTTATAAATGAAGGAAAAACTAATGTAGTTCTTTTTACAATACTAGACTGGATACTCTGACCAGGAAGTACCTAGTCATATTACATTAAATGATCAAAGTTTAGAAATTGCTCATAGTTCAAAGTTATTAGGAATCAATATAGACCTGAGTTGGAATGTCCATGTTGATGAAGTAGCTAGCAAATTGAGTTCTATGCGATAAGAATACTATCCAATTATTTGAATCTATCCATTCTCAAAGTGGTTCACCATGCATACTTCGAATCATGTCTAAGGTGTGGTATATTGCTCTATGGTAGCAGTAGTTGTGTGGACCACTTATTTATTATCCAAAAAAGAATTTTAAGAATAATATATAATTTGAAGTATAGAGAATCATGTAGGAGTAAGTTTCGTTCTGCTAAAATATTAACAGTTAGTGGAATATATATTCAAGAATGTCTTTTTTCAGAGTATTTACCCCAAAACATTTATAATACCAGAAACTTGAACTATGAGTATCCTATGCATAGACTGAAAAAAATGCTATATACTTCTTTGAATTTCTATATCAAGTTACCCACCAGTAAGAATTAAATCTATTTCCTCATCTCCGAATTTATTCAAATAAGAAATATGGAAATTGTTAATTAATTTAGAGCCATACTCCATGAACAAGTATTTAGGGTCACATAAAAAATGTTTTGTACCTATGGGAGTGTATGGAACTCTGTATGTGTGAATAATCTCATATATATCTACATAATCTTTTTTATACAAATTTATATCAGTATTGATTTGTTGAAAATATGAACAGGATGTTCATAAAATCATATGTGGAATCATCTGCGACTGAAAGATAAACTTTAGTCAAGATAACCTCTAGTGGGGTATTCATGTTGAAAAGGGAAACATTATTGATTGAATATTGAATAGAAAGATTTTTCTGTGAATTGAAAAAACCACGATAAAAATGAAGTTCTTTTTTGTGAATGTCTAACAGAAAACAACTTCTTCCCCGGCTAAAGCCACGCTGGACATTGAACTACATCTGATAGATGAAAAGGGAAACATTCTCAATTGGATATTGATAAAAATATTTTTCCTTTTCATATTTTCAACAAATCAATCTGATAGATATTCTAAAAAGACCCTAACTCAGAAGAAAAAATCTGAAATAGAAAATTTGCATTTTCATTCAGATAGTTATTTGATTTAGTTACAATGTGTTGACGCATGTTTGTCTCAGTCACCTTTTACAGGTTTCATGTTTGTACTTGAAGATTATTATTATTAAAGTGATAGGATTAACTCTGCTTATATACATTGTATAATTACTTTTGTCAGTCTTTTGTTGTATATGTAAATTTTTCTTCTACTATTTATATATTCCAAAATACCAATATATTGTAAAATTGTGAACCTGTAGAAAAGTTAATAAATACTATATTTACACTCTTGCTCAAGATTCCCTAGCGAGAACCAATAGTTGCATGGTACAGATTCATTAGGGTACGAACATGCCAAAGATACATAGATGAGCGCGGTTGAGGTCACGGTCGCTACATTGCTATCAAAACAAATGTGTAATGAAAATTTATTTTAATTTAACTGCTCACATAATATACAGTTATAACATTTGTATAAAAACTATGGAAGTAATAGGTTGCATTTAATTTTTCCTTTTGCACTTAAGTGTATAACACTTGTATGTGCAAGTATCAGTTAACTAGATTATTGTAATTTAAGATATAGGTCGAGTATCTGGTTATAAGTGTTTGTTTGGTGTTATAATTATGATATATTCTAATGTGTAAATGATAATCGGTAACATAAATAATTAACCTAAAATTTGTTGAGTATCTTTTAAGTGTACAAATAGTTTTCAAACTTATTAGTTTGTACAAATATATTTTTTACAATTTTTATTGAATAGTTCCATAGTGCTAGATGTTCTTATTTCTAGAGGCAGTATATTAAAAACTTTTGGTGCCAAATAATTAACAAATCTTTGCAAGGAGTCTTTTTTGAACATTGGAATTGCTATTTGTTCATTATGTTTTGCTCGTGTGTTATAAGAATGTGATATTTGTTGGAGATGTTCACTATATGTAGAATGTTTTTTAGAAATAAAGATATCTGACATTCAAAATGTTTTCATTATATAATAAACTGGTTGAAAAAAGTTTACCTCTATTGAACATAACTTTTAGTAAGCAATTTTTATATTTTAGTATCTTAATGAGACAGCACATACCAAGGATGCTTCACTAATTCACCCTTACGATTGGACTGTTGGTCGTGAGGTAACTTGGGCGTTCAATGGTGCTCTTCAAATCACGTGACATTCACTGGAGATACCGAAGGGATTTATTTATATTGTTTCTCATTGGGACAGGTCGTGAGACGTTTGGTTTATCTTCACTTAAATACGCAGAAGACAGTGAAGGCTTAACTAATAGATCTTTTTTGGTTTATAGGTTGAGCACTAAACTGGCGATTTGAAAAATTACAAATAATAAAATAATCCACCACTTTTCACTTGAAGATATACAGTCACTGCCTTCACTACTATTACTGCTACACATAGTTACCTATTTTATGATGAAAGGAAAGCATCTTCGGTATGTTTTGCCCGGCATCAATGTAAACCGTGACCATCACCTCTACTGCCCTCATCCATGTATCTTTGGCATGTCCGTACCCACAGTTATTTGACATGACACAACACAAAACAGTACGAGAACCCCAAAGACAGTTAATAGTTTATAATCCAAAGTGAGACTGTATATTGTTGTTGTCTTAGTCGGGGTTTAATTGAACATAATAATTTTATCTTACATGTACTCTGTGAAGATGGTTCATCAAATCATCTGCAGATATTGAAAAAGGAGGGGCCCAAGTATATATCTCTATGGAACATCTTGTTTAATTAATGGAAACTCACTCTCTCCATTTCATGACCTGCCTTGAAGGAATGATTTCATCAACTCTATGGATTCCATAATTTTGCATTTTTAGAATGACAATCGAAAGTTTGATGAACAATCTGCACATTTGTAATTTGCAATCTAGGGCTGTTATTAGTTGTGTTCTGTATTTATATATTTGAATGCTCTGTGTTCGTTAACTATTAAAGCAAGCAGGGAATTAGGATCTATGTCCTCTCCAAGTTGAGAACCAAATCACACATATTTGAACAGTTCTTACATGTCATAAATGTCATTATGTGAAACAAATGTGTGTTTCCTTATATTTTTCCCAAATATTCAGCGAGAACCACTGAAATACAAAATTTATGATAAATTTTAGTAGTGATGACTTGTGCAATGCAAATTTTTACCTCTCAATTAGTGTACTTTGAGCATTTGATTCTAGTCTTCTAGTAGAAATTGCTGATTCTCAGGGAATTGGGAGTAATCACCTGTATAAGCGAAAACTGGAAAATAAGAGTAAAATTGAGTTCATTGTTATTATTTTGTAATTTGACGGAAATGTGACAGATCTCTAAGAATGGGCGTTTATACCTTTGGCTCATAATCATGTTCCTATTACATGTTCTGTGAGGTCATACAAAGCTTTTATGTTGCTTTCATTTTGTGCAAAACCATGTAGATAGGAATTCAATTGTGATGAAAAATAATAACTGATTTTTCATGTTGAGCTTAAACAACTATAATATAGTATGATTGCATTATTTGTTGTGGTAGTCCTTTTTAAGTGATTTATGAGGTAAGTCGTTCAGTAGAGAGTATTTTTATATATTTGAATTTCTCAAAACTGAAATTTTTTTGAACTGTTACTGACTTTGGTTCATGGCACCTTTTTCTGGTAATATGAATGCCAATTATTTTTCTGCTATTGAACAAAGTATTCACGTGCCTAAATTTATTAATAGAATAAAAATGCAGGATTGATATTGATATATACTGCTCAAGGGCAGTACAACCAAAGAGATGTACAGATTGCTTGTTTGGAATCTTTTAGGCTATAATTGTAAATTTTAATCTTTGGACTTCTGGATTTTCAAATGGTTTAAAATCGTAGATCATTCAATTCCTCTTGCTCTCTCACATATAATTTTTTGCTGCATTGATTTTCGGATATAAGTACTCATTTCTCAGAAAAATGACAGATCTTTATAAACCAAATATACTGGGTGATTTTCCACAACATGCAGAAAATAAAATGGTGTATTTGCCGTCTTCCATGTGAAAAAGCCTCTGCAAAATTTTAGAGCAGTCCGAGGTAATTTATTGAATTTGTTACTGAATTGAGCACCGTCATGACCAGCAATTGTTTTTTTTGTTTGTTAAATTTGCAATGTTGTAATAAAAGGTTTCATTCTATTTTACAAAAAGTACCGTTGACTGATTCAGAGGCTGTATATTATAATTTTTTTTTTATTTCTTTAGATTTGTATAATTAATTTCTATGATTTTGTCAGACAATAAAAGGTTGCATTTTTTGTTCAACCTTTGAATTTTTCCATGATTAAAATTTTTGGATTCTGTTTTCACATCCAAAGATGATATTTTGTTCGAAGATCACAAGTACAATTTTACTGCCAACGTTTCGCGAAATTTTCGCCTCCTTCAGGGCTACAATAAAAAGTGTTCATAATTACAAAATCATAAAGTTACAGACATATACAACGTGTATGATTGAATTGCTAAAATTGTAAATTGTGTGAGATGAAATATTGTAAAGATTGAAATATAAGATTCATCCCAAGTGTAATTTAAGTAGGTATTGATTTTGAAATGATCAAATTGAGATTTTTTATAACAAATCATAAAAATCACCGAGAAGAGGCGTATGGTTGGAACTTATAATTGTTATTTGAGTACATTCCCAAACGACTGGTTTATCTGGAACGAATTCGTGTTTTGTTTTTTTCGTGATTGAAGACATCGTCTGAAGTTTCTTTTTTTTTCGAGTGCTCAAGTTGGTTTTATTCTACCTAAAGTTGATTTTATGTGTGATCAAAATGTTTCTATAGATACTGTTCAAATTGGTCTTCAAGTTGACACTATTATCATTACTTGCAATGTGGGCCATTTCAAGAAATAATCTTGTGCTTAGATAATTTTCGTGAAATTGAAATCAAATCGATGGCCGACCCCAAAATGATGGGAACCCAGTGCTGTTTTATTATTTTGTTTTTATTTTTTGGAGCAGAGTCATAATTATGTTGTTTTAACCTTTGTTTCAAGTACTGTTTTGTTTGTCCAATATACACCAAGTCACAGTCCATACATGGTATTTGATGAATTGTATTGATATTTTCCATCAAAGGTCTTCTCCGTCTTTCTAAAAGACTTGTTATTGGGAATCTCAAACGCATCATTTTGAGGTCGGCCATCGATTTGATTTCAATTCCTCAAAAATTGTAGATAAAGAGAATTCTCCCAGCAAAATATTATTTCTTAAAATAGCCCACATTGCAAGTAATGCGTGTCAACTTGAAGCCGGATTGCAACGGTACCTATAGATACATTTTAATCACACATAAATCCAACTTTAGATAAAATAAAACAAGCTTTTACACAAATGCACTGAAAAGGAAAAAAATATTAATTGTTTGACCAAGGTTATTCTGTGAGTAGCAGATTCAAAATCTTGCCACGCAAAAATACCTATTTTATATGCGCGAAAAGCTTTTGAATCTGCTACTCACAGAATAACCTAGGTCAAACAATTGAAGAAATTATTTTTTCCTTTTTAGTGCATTTGTATAAGAGCTTATCTTAATTTTTTTTAATTTATTTTTAGTGATTCATGAAATTCGTCATCTTATTGAATTCTGACAAAAATTGATAATCTCTGACCCAAAAAAAAATCACATACCAATTTTGAATGGAATCGGACCATAATAACAAAACACGTCGCCATCTTGGATTTATGAATTTTGACAAAAAACATTATCATGTCCGACCCCAAAAACCCCCACACACCAATTTTGAATAAAATCCGGCTCGTCGCCATCTTACTCGTCGCCATCTTAAAGCCGCCATCTTGAATTCGTGGATTTTTGACGAAAATATCATGATCTCCGACCCCAAAAACCCCCACATACCAATTTTTATTGTGATCTCTGTTCCCAAAAACCCTTGTATACAAGATTAGAATCGAACCAAACCACAAAATTGGAGCTGCAATTTCGTTTTTTCTCTAGCAAAAATTTCATAATGCATTGTCACCAGAATTATGAATACCTGCCACATTTCACGTTATTCGGACAACTAGAAGTGGGTCAAAATTCTCTTGCAAGATTTGAACTAAACATACAAACAAATGTAAAGTTAAATAAAAGCTTGTAAAAAGAAAAAACTTCATACGGTCTTTAATCACGAAAAAAAAACAAAGACACGAATTCATTCCAGATAAACCAGTTGTTTGGGTATAATCTCAAATTCTATAGTGAATTGGTCCCACATTACTATTAATAATAATAATAATTTGAAATGATTCTAACACGTTTGGTTCTCCAGTATTTCTCTTATATTTCAATCTTTACAATATTTTCAACAACAATTGAATCATTTATATGTGGTATATGTTTGTGATTTTGTAATTATAAACACTTTTTATTGTTGGCATTGTTGTTACTCAAATTTTACAATTTAGTAAAATTTTAAAATTTGAGTAATTTGTATTACTAGTCCACTTGCTTGTAGACTTGCTTTGAAAAAGAAAAATAAAAAATTGTCTATTGCCATTTTCAATATATCTTTTGAAAAACGAGATTTCACTGCAGAATTCAGTAAAGTGAGATTGGGTAAAATTTCCATTTATATTCAGATAATATACTCTACTCCACATTTCAGTTTTCAGATTTAAAAAAAATCCAATTTGAAAATATTTTTGTATTCCATTAAATACCACTGAGCTACAATATTAAATTCAATTGTATACAGTGTATAAAATAATATTATGATTCAATTTTTTAAATTCAGCAAAAATTGTTATTTTAAACATTTTATTAAAAACCTATTTTTTTAAAGAAAAAGTTATATGTATTTCCAACATGAATATTTTTAAATTGCATAAGTGTTCCGTATGGGAGATTGTCTTGATGACAGTCAAATGATTGAAATTATTGTATACATGCCGTTTCTCTAGTTTTTTTTTCAATAGAAAATATAATTTGTATATAAAATATGGTGAATTAAAAAATTTTTAGGGCTATCTATATCTAACTCTCCTGGTAAGATTTGAATTGTCCTTGATTTAGAGTAGGAAGAATAACTATATTTTCCAACTTTAATTAAAATTATTTCATAGTATTGATAAAGAACTCTTTTTGTAGTGTACATTTTGAACAAGAATATTATAAAATAGGAAGATATAGGAACTTCTTGCCTCATTTCTGTTATTGTTTTCTGAAAAATCTTCCATACCCATCTGAAGGAAGTCAGATGAAACAATAATGAAATACACATTTTAAAGGTGTACTATTATGGGAACTATGTACACATGCCAATGTGGGTGTCAGCTGTCAAAATGCATGATTGGCATTCACATTTTCATGACTGGCAGAGTTGTATAAATGCTCGCATGAAAACAAAATCAACTTCATTTTCTCTCTTACTTGGCTTGTTTAATGTTTCTGTTGCGTATAGGTGTACGTATATTTTAAAGCTGAAAAAGATCTTGAAGCAAAGCATGATCCACAGTCGGATAGAAGCGAGTAAACAGTGTTAGTTTGAACCATCATCTTCAATCCAGAATTATTCATAAAATGCATGTAACATATTCCTATTGCGGACTTTATGAGGTCATAGAAAAAGCTGTAACTAAACAATGGCAATTAATCTTTACTAAAAAGTTTTAAACAAGAGCTCTCAATAAACTATATTTGCACTTTTCTCACCTGGAATATTTTTGAGAAAACACGTTTATAGAAGATATGGTATATTTCAATTTGTTCTTTCATGAATGAAGTGTATAATCCAATTTTATAACGGAATATGAGTTGAAAATATTTAAAAACTTACTTGGCATAAAATTTTATATAATTGTTCATAACCTGCTAGTCAGAGCTGTGAAATAGGTCACCTTTGGTAATTTTGTGATTTTTGCGAATAACTTCTAAAATACGCATTTCAATATCAACTATCAACTGTTAGAGGTAGTTCTACAAGTTAGTTTACATGTATCATCAATGAATAATAACACCATGCTACTATGCCTATTCTATGTATATGAAAAAAAATTATAATTATTTCCTGAAGACACAAACTGAAATACAAAGTTGGCAGAACTCTTATCATTTTAATTTTCATTTTTATTGTTGTTTTATGTTGAAATAAGTCTTAATTTTTGTTGAAGATGATGTTTCTCATGTGAATCTCTAGAATTTTGAACTGGAAAATTGAAAGAACATATCTCGAGTGAACACTGCTCTAGAAATATCTAAAAGAGGTTTTGTGACTACGTCGGATGTGAGGAGCGTGCTAACTGATTTAGGTGGGGTTTCATGCTCTAACTTGTTACTTACTTATTACTGGTTTGTAAAAAATCGTTTCGATAGGATTGTTCCAGATCTAATGGAAGGGTCCTAGCAACTGATACACATTTTATTTTAGATAAGTTTACATTCCATATAAAAGAAATATTTGAAAATGTGTATATTTGTATATTTTTATATTTTATTGAAGGGCCAGAGTAATTAATACCTGTCGGGGCCATACATTTTTCAGAGGTAGCATTAATATAAATCAGTGAGTCGGTAAACATTCTGAAATGAATGTTTCATAAAGGTGCCTCAACACTCTCGTTGCCCCATCTCAAGATGCCACATATATTTCTAGCGATATAGCAAACAACACTGTTTTTATGCGAACACATATTTCAAACTACATACACCACATTTAGTTTTACAGTCAGTCGATTAAAATAGCCTGTCACTAACCAGGTTACCTATGGCCTAAGATGGTTGGTACTTTTGTGAAGGTCAAATGACAGAAAACTCCATGCATGGCGAGTGTTAACTATATTGGATTTGAATTCTATAAATCTTGTTAAATAGTTCTGACTTTCGTTTTTCATGTTAATGAAAACTCAAATTAACCCTGGAGTCCTATGAATTATGGATATATCGAATTTTGGACCATCTTTAGGGTTCTGTACAAAAAAGGTAACAAGAAAACAACTAAAGTGTTCAAACAGAGAGTTCAAATTTGGCATAGAATTTGATTACCCAAAACTATTTCAGAAATAAGAATCTTTATATTGATTAAACTTTTGAATGTGAGTTTCATGAAGACAAACCAGACCACTAAAAAGATTTTATTTCAGGTAGTATATCAAAAATACGAACCAAATTATTAGTTAAACAAAAAGTTAGTTGTTTCAACCTCTTGTCTCCTAAAGTATCACTCAAAAAAAAATGTGGAAAAGTGGCATTACTAATTGAGTTATTAGAAGAATATTTCTTGATTCCAGCCTGTGATGTGTCAAACGAAAGCAGATAGAATATTAAAAAGCGAAAAAATCAGTTTGACACAAAACCTTCCCCTGAAGCTTTAATAAAAAAATCTAAACAATGTGTGGTAGTATATCATGTAAACATTGAAGAAAAATTAAAGGCAACTTTATAAAATTCAATTAACAAAAAAAACGTTGTTAAAAAAATATTGTGTGTGAGGTATCGAATGGAAGCTGAAGTAATAGTGATATCATTCAGGCAGAGAAAATATGTTAAATTAGCAATAAATTCTCAGCAAAGATCTTGAAATCTGCAAAAATCAGGACAAGATACAAGGAACTGAAAGGTGTATATATCATCTTAATATTGAGTGGGCCGAAATGAAAAATAGGAGCGGATTACTATGTACAACTTTGGAAATTAATTGTGAAGCTGATTGCAATGTTTTTTTTCAGTTAAACAGTGCTCTTTCAAATAAATAGTACAATAAAAGAAATTTAAAAAAATAATTGAGATGAATAAAAGAGTTACAGACCTAAAGAGTCTGGAATATGTATAGTTGCCTACTGGGTACTGCTACAGAACACCCATTGTACTGAACTGATTTTTATTTTTTGATCCTACAAAGTTTTTAAACAAATCAAATTTTAACCTAGAACATTGATGAAAGTATAGATTTTATCATTTATATTATTTAGGATAATACTGAATATTGATTTTCTGGTACTAATTTTCATGGGTAAATTATCACTATCAGCTACTTTTATTGATCTATGATACTGAAACTTTTTGATATTTCAATATCAGTGCCATAAAATCTCACCTTCTTCTGAAAATTTTCTCTTATAATTCTGGGGAACGCCAGAATTAATGGGTAACATATTCGAGTTATTTTTCATTTTTGAATGATGCCCAACATTACATGATTTTCCTTTGCAGGCCATTAGCTGAGCCAAAATGTTGTGTAAATATGATTTCTCCTCCTTTTTCAACATGTTTACTCTGTTCTGAAGTTCAAATGGATCTGAAAATAAAATCCAAAGATATTATTATACTTTTAATTGAAACAATTAATGTTGAAGATAATGTTTTGTTGTATTTCACTTTGTATATAGAAAAAAATAATGTTTTTGTTAATATATGATATAATTTGGATAGAGGTCAAATTGGTATCGAACGTTTTTTGAATATATTTGCAAGTTATTGGTACTGTTTTATTTCCATATATCCTTTATGTGGCGTATTCAGACACCAGGTAGGTGAATTATCAAATATATATCATTTGGCGGCCGTGACAGGACCCCGACTATGGAAAAGACGAAGAAAATACTTGCAGTGCAAAGAAGTTCATTTGACCATATTTTTTGACGATGTTTTGAAATTGTTCAACAAAACAGACTTGGATAAGATTGAATATTCAGTAAAATCAGCCTCTAGAACAGAAGATCGAGATTTTGATGGATTTATACAAACAGGCTTTAGATTTTCTGTTGGACAAATGACGATGCTTTGAAAACGAAGATATCAAAAGCCGACGATTAGTCTGCAAAGTATTATAAGGTGAAACTTATGGCTGAAAATATCTCAAAGATTTCATCGCAGATAATCTATTTCAGTGTTCTAATTAAATCACAACACACAATTTGATTTCCACATAATTTTTATTTAAATTCATAACATATTTCGCTAACACAGTAGCTTCTTCAGGTGAATGTACACTAAACAAATAATACAATGCCAAACATCAATTATACTATCTAAGATCATTATCGGTTATTACCTCTATCGAGATAAGTACCGATACTAATCTCACAAAATATATCCTCAATCATAATCATTACAAAGGGTTATTCCAAGTTCTAGTTTAGGTAATCTATTTCTAGGAAAACAAATTCAAAAGTGGTGAATTATTCAAATCCAGTTGGTTGTTAAGCATTATGTTTGAATTTTTCAACATATTAATTTCTAATGTTTCCAACTGATTCAGTTTGATACCTTTATTTTCTACATGTAAAATTTCAAAATCATCGTTGAAACAATGGTTTTCTTCTGAAATATGTTGAATTTGTTTTCTTTTTTACATAACTTATATGATGTTCATGTGTCCTATTTTTAAATGTTCTACCAGTTTGGCCAATATATTACTTTTAGGACAAGTTCCACAATTCAATCTATATACTCCCGATTTTTGGGATTTCGTCTTTATTATTTTTGATGAATCTACCCTACGTATTATTTGTTCTTATGGACTGCATGGGGGAGGAGTTTAACGTGCAGCGCCGCAGTGGTGGAATCAGGCGAACTCGTCTGTATATATAGTGTCACTTATCTGCATTTCCCGCCTAGATAAAACGAGTGTTTACAAAGTTTGATAGTTGAAATTTTTAGGACGCATACATCAAAACGACGTTCGTGTTGATTCAAAGAGAGACCTAGTTTCGAAAGTGCGCGTATAATAAAGGAACAATTCGGCCGCGTTTGGACGTCCCTCGGTGAGCGTTCATGTATGAAAATACTGTGTTAACTTTACAGTCGCCACGAGCATTCGCTCTGCAAGTGCAGGAAGTTCTTGTAATATCTTTGTTACAATCAATCTACGAAACGAAAAAAGGTCAATTGACAAAAGTTTTTTTATAAATATTTTTAATAAATTTTCACATTGATATAAACTTTTTTTTTTACTAATAATCATAGTAATCCGAAAAAGCATGAATGAAACAAATGAAAAATTTTATTTGTGTAATACACATTCAAAATATTTTGTTTAGTAAAATTCCCACAGAAAACGAACAATATGAAAAAAAATTGTGAAAATGTATGTATGTAGAAAATAAAACAATATTTTCAATATATTTATTTATATTTCTTTCATATTTATTCATATTTCCTTAATATTTATTCATATTTCTTTAATATTATTTTTATTCGTGTAATGTACTGCAACATCAGACACGTAAGATTTTATTAAATGTTATCAATTGTTTGTGAAAGTATTTATTCACCTCTAATTCGACAAAGTAGGTACTGATTTGTTGTCACTGCGACTTGGTTAATCACTTTCGCATGTCTGTTGGAATCATCTTTTTTTAAACTGTCGATCTTTAAAAATACTCTATTTGTCAAAGGGGCAAATGTGGATAAATTGTAATATACGAACGAATTCGCCCGATTCGATTCTATAAGTCTATAAGCAAACTTCAAATCCTGTTTATTAAGAAATTAAGCCATTTTTTTTTATGGGTACCGATGGCTGGTCAGGTTGACGAGAGTCTTATTGATATCTGAAGCCAAGCATCGTCGGGCGTGGTTATTACTTGAATGGGTGACCACCGAACAAGGAAGCTCCGCGTTAAATGCCCTAACAACTGTAGGGTAGTAGCATATTCGCAGCTGTAGGCGTCTTATCAATGAGCACGAGATAAGACGATAGATATGCCGTCCTTCGGAGGGAACGTTAAGATGGCGGTCCCGAGTTCATAGATGTTGAGCTCGTTAAATACCCCTACCTCTAAAACAACAGGATTCGGAAAAAAAATCCGGTTGGGAGGAGTGTGCGTCGGTGTTTAGCCTTGGTAGCAGAAATAGGCTGATATTGAATAAAGCATGAAAAAAAATGGATTTTTTTCGTAGACTGTCCACAATATGTGAGTGTCCTATAATTTTATAGAACACAATATGTAAGTGTTCTATAATTCTATAAAACTCTTACATATTGTGGACAGACTACGGAAAAAATTGTTTAATTTCTTAATGAACAAGATCTGAAGATTGCGTATAGAACCAATAATATGTTGGGTAGATTCATCAAAAATAATAAAGACAGAACTTCGAAATCTGAAAAATCTGCAGTATGTAGATTGAATTGTGGAACTTGTCCTGAGTTATAATTTGGCCAAACTGGTAGAACATTTAAAGATAGGATCCATGAATATCATATAAGTTATGTAAAAAGGAAACAAATTCAATAATGTTCAATCACCTTATTTTAGAAAAAAACTATTGTTTCAACGATGATTTTAAAATTTTACATGTAGAAAACTGAATCAGTTGGAAACATTAGAAATTAATACATATTACTTAACTACCAACTGGATTTGAATAATTCACCACTTCTGAATTTGTTTTCCTAGAAAAAAATTAAACCAGAACTTGGAGTAACCCTTTGTAATCATTATAATTGAGGATATATTTTAACGATAAAAATCTTATGTAGTATATAACTGTTTGGCATTGTATTATTTGTTAAGTGTACATTCACCTGAAGAAGCTACTGTGTTAGCGATACATGTTGTGAATTTACATAAAAATTCTGTGGAAATCTAATAATGTGTTGTGATTTAAAATTACTATGGATTTCCATCAAGTAAAAAATTAAATACTTCTGATCAACATTTTCATGTGATGTTTCAATCGAAACGCTTATTCAGACGCAAAAAGAACAGAAAATAGGAATAGTGAAACTTCCACCTTAAGATGCAACTTCTCGCATTGCACCTAAACCCTGTATTGAGAGCGAACAATTAAAGAGCTGCAAACCTAGTCTCTTATAGCAATTTAATGATTTGTTGAAAATATAAACAGGATGTTCATAAAATCAGATGTGGAATCATCTGCGACTGAAAGATAAACTTTAGTCACTATCTTCCATCGTCAAGATAACCTCTTGTGGGGTATTCATGTTGAAAAGGAAACATTCTCAATTGAATATTGATAGAAAGATTTTTCTGTGAATTGAAAAATCCACGATTAAAATGATTTTTTTTTTTTTAATGTCTAACAGAAAACAACTACTTCCCCGCTAAAGCCACGCTGGACATTGAACTACATCTGATAGATATTCTGAAAAGGCCCTAACTCAAAAGAGAAAATCTGAAATTGAAAATTTGCATTTTCATTCAGATAGTTATCTGATTTTCTATTCCAGTCTTAATTAAGAACTCATAAAGATGAATGAGGCAAAGAAGAATGTTTTCCAAAAGAGAGTACTCACCAGAAATCATTCGTAACATTGACGAGGAGAGACATCGATTCACTAGGTCTTCAATACATTTTGTCGACGAAAATCTATTTCACGCTTCCACATCATCAGGAAGACCGGAAGAAATGGGAAACACATTTTCAAGAAGCAATCTCACTTTTCAAAGATGGAAAAAGTTAGAATCATTTCTTTGGAGAGACACTTTGAAATTAGTGTTTTCTGACATTAAAACCTGTCATGGGGTATGATAGATTGATTTGTTGAAAATATAAACAGGATGTTCATAAAATCAGATGTGGAATCATCTGCGACTGAAAGATAAACTTTAGTCACTATCTTCCATCGTCAAGATAACCTCTTGTGGGTATTCATGTTGAAAAGGGAAACATTCTCAATTGAATATTGATAGAAAGATTTTTCTGTGAATTGAAAAATCCACGATTAAAATGAAGTTATTTTTTGTGAATGTCTAACAGAAAACAACTACTTCCCCGGCTAAAGCCACGCTGGACATTGAACTACATCTGATAGATATTCTGAAAAGGCCCTAACTCAAAAGAAAAATCTGAAATTGAAAATTTTCATTTTTATTCAGATAGTTATCTGATTTTCTATTCCAGTCTTAATTAAGAACTCATAAAGATGAATGAGGCAAAGAAGAATGTTTTCCAAAAGAGAGTACTCACCAGAAATCATTCGTAACATTGACGCAGGAGAGACATCGCATTCACTAGGTCTTCAATACATTTTTGTCGACGAAAATCTATTTCACGCTTCCACGATCATCAGGAAGACCGGAAGAAATGGGAAACACATTTTCAAGAAGCAATCTCACTTTTCAAAGATGGAAAAGTTAGAATCATTTTTTTGAGAGACACTTTGAAATTAGTGTTTTCTGACATTAAAACCTGTCATGGGTATGATAGATTGATTTGTTGAAAATATAAACAGGATGTTCATAAAATCAGATGTGGAATCATCTGCGACTGAAAGATAAACTTTAGTCACTATCTTCCATCGTCAAGATAACCTCTTGTGGGGTATTCATGTTGAAAAGGGAAACATTCTCAATTGAATATTGATAGAAAGATTTTTCTGTGAATTGAAAAATCCACGATTAAAATGAAGTTATTTTTTGTGAATGTCTAACAGAAAACAACTACTTCCCCGGCTAAAGCCACGCTGGACATTGAACTACATCTGATAGATATTCTGAAAAGGCCCTAACTCAAAAGAAAAAATCTGAAATTGAAAATTTGCATTTTCATTCAGATAGTTATCTGATTTTCTATTCCAGTCTTAATTAAGAACTCATAAAGATGAATGAGGCAAAGAAGAATGTTTTCCAAAAGAGAGTACTCACCAGAAATCATTCGTAACATTGACGCAGGAGAGACATCGCATTCACTAGGTCTTCAATACATTTTGTACGACGAAAATCTATTTCACGCTCCACGATCATCAGGAATACCGGAAGAAATGGGAAACACATTTTCAAGAAGCAATCTCACTTTTCAAAGATGGAAAAAGTTAGAATTAATTTTTTTGGAGAGACACTTTGAAATTAGTGTTTTCTGACATTAAAACCTGTCATGGGGTATGATAGATTGATTTGTTGAAAATATAAACAGGATGTTCATAAAATCAGATGTGGAATCATCTGCGACTGAAAGATAAACTTTAGTCACTATCTTCCATCGTCAAGATAACCTCTTGTGGGTATTCATGTTGAAAGGGAAACATTCTCAATTGAATATTGATAGAAAGATTTTCTGGAATTGAAAATCCACGATTAAAATGAAGTTATTTTTTGTGAATGTCTAACAGAAAACAACTACTTCCCGGCTAAAGCCACGCTGGACATTGAACTACATCTGATAGATATTCTGAAAGGCCCTAACTCAAAAGAAAAATCTGAAATTGAAAATTTGCATTTTCATTCAGATAGTTATCTGATTTTCTATTCCAGTCTTAATTAAGAACTCATAAAGATGAATGAGGCAAAGAAGAATGTTTTCCAAAGAGAGTACTCACCAGAAATCATTCGAATTGACGAGAGAGACATCGCATTCACTAGGTCTTCAATACATTTTGTCGACGAAAATCTATTTCACGCTTCACGATCATCAGGAAGACCGGAAGAAATGGGAAACACATTTTCAAGAAGCAATCTCACTTTTCAAAGATGGAAAAGTTAGAATCATTTCTTTGGAGACACTTTGAAATTAGTGTTTTCTGACATTAAACCTGTCATGGGTATGATAGATTGATTTGTTGAAAATATAAACAGGATGTTCATAAATCAGATGTGGAATCATCTGCGACTGAAAGATAAACTTTAGTCACTATCTTCCATCGTCAAGATAACCTCTTGTGGGTATTCATGTTGAAAGGGAAACATTCTCAATTGAATATTGATAGAAAGATTTTCTGTGAATTGAAAAATCCACGATTAAAATGAAGTTATTTTTGTGAATGTCTAACAGAAAACAACTACTTCGGCTAAAGCCACGCTGACATTGAACTACATCTGATAGATATTCTGAAAAGGCCCTAACTCAAAGAAAAATCTGAAATTGAAAATTTGCATTTTCATTCAGATAGTTATCTGATTTTCTATTCCAGTCTTAATTAAGAACTCATAAAGATGAATGAGGCAAAGAAGAATGTTTTCCAAAAGAGAGTACTCACCAGAAATCATTCGTAACATTGACGCAGGAGAGACATCGCATTCACTAGGTCTTCAATACATTTTTGTCGACGAAAATCTATTTCACGCTTCCACGATCATCAGGAAGAGGTTATCTTGACGATGGAAGATAGTGACTAAAGTTTATCTTTCAGTCGCAGATGATTCCACATCTGATTTTATGAACATCCTGTTTATATTTTCAACAAATCAATCTATCATACCCCATGACAGGTTTTAATGTCAGAAAACACTAATTTCAAAGTGTCTCTCCAAAAGAAATGATTCTAACTTTTTCCATCTTTGAAAAGTGAGATTGCTTCTTGAAAATGTGTTTCCCATTTCTTCCGGTCTTCCTGATGATCGTGGAGCGTGAAATAGATTTTCGTCGACAAAAATGTATTGAAGACCTAGTGAATGCGATGTCTCTCCGTCAATGTTACGAATGATTTCTGGTGAGTACTCTCTTTGGAAAACATTCTTCTTTGCCTCATTCATCTATATGAGTTCCTAATTAGGACTGGAATAGAAAATCAAATAACTATCTGAATGAAAATGCAAATTTTCAATTTCAGATTTTTCTTTTGAGTTAAGGTCCTTTCAGAATATCTATCAGATGTAGTTCAATGTCCAGCGTGGCTTTAGCCGGGGAAGTAGTTGTTTTCTGTTAGACATTCACAAAAATAACTTCATTTTAATCGTGGATTTTTCAATTCACAAAAAAATCTTTCTATCAATATTCAATTGAGAATGTTTCCCCTTTCAACATGAATACCCCACAAGAGGTTATCTTGACGATGGAAGATAGTGACTAAAGTTTATCTTTCAGTCGCAGATGATTCCACATCTGATTTTATGAACATCCTGTTTATATTTTCAACAAATCAATCTATCATACCCCATGACAGGTTTTAATGTCAGAAAACACTAATTTCAAAGTGTCTCTCCAAAAGAAATGATTCTAACTTTTTCCATCTTTGCAAAGTGAGATTGCTTCTTGAAAATGTGTTTCCCATTTCTTCCGGTCTTCCTGATGATCGTGAAGCGGAAATAGATTTTCGTCGACAAAATGTATTGAAGACCTAGTGAATGCGATGTTCTCCTAGGTCAATGTTACAATGATTTCTGGTGAGTACTCTCTTTGGAAAACATTCTTCTTTGCCTCATTCATCTTTATGAGTTCTTAATTAAGACTGGAATAGAAAATCAGATAACTATCTGAATGAAAATGCAAATTTTCAATTTCAGATTTTTTCTTTTGAGTTAGGGCCTTTTCAGAATATCTATCAGATGTAGTTCAATGTCCAGCGTGGCTTTAGCCGGGGAAGTAGTTGTTTTCTGTTAGACATTCACAAAAAATAACTTCATTTTAATCGTGGATTTTTCAATTCACAGAAAAATCTTTCTATCAATATTCAATTGAGAATGTTTCCCTTTTCAGCAATTTAATAAAATATAACCAGTCTGTGATCCGCACCGTCAAGCAAAACTCTAACCTTCTGAAGTAAAATTTTAAGGTCGAATTTTTTAGTTTCATTTTCATGTAACGTTTCGAAAGAAACACATCTGACCCAAAAATAATATAAAATAGGTACTTGAACAGAGAGATAAAAGTTGATGGACCATTTGAGATATAGATTGCCAAAGAAGCTTCACTTCTGTTATATGTACTGAGTTGCACACGCTGTTTTTTTATATGTATCTCAGTTTCCAATTGATATGACCTTTATGGATATTCCATTCATTGGTATGAAATCATATCCACTTGGGTGAGTACATTTGCGAACAATATCCATTTGTATGGAAGTTTGCATGGATTGTCAGGTGAATATCATTCAACGTTCTGCGTGGTATTTGCTAGGAAAGTAGTTGTTTTTCGCCTGTGGTCTACCAATTGTGTTTCAATTTATATTGAATCCTTGGTGAAAACGACTTTGTGTACTTTATTTTCTTATTTTATCTCCCTTCACTTGGCTTTTTCTTTCTTTAAATATATGTCAGTCGGGTAACCTAAGCCACTCCTACTGAGAAGGAATCTTTCATTTAGAAACCTATCGTGGTAGGAGAAATGTATGGAGTGTTTCTTTCTGTCACTAGGTGCCGCCGGTTAAAAGTTATCTTTTCCGACGTACCTAAAGATGTTGTAAGCTCGATGGTGATTTAATTTATGTTGTGTCTCGCTTCGGCCAGAGCTCTCCGGATCTCTGGCTGGTGACTACTCCGTACTGATGAGGGCCAAAAAGCCTGAAACCGGTATGCGGATTGTTAGGCGGACACGACATGAATTAAACATAATCGAGCTTATCAGAAAGAAACATTTGCGAACAATATCCATTTATATAGAAGTTTGCATGGATTGTCAGGTGAATATCATTCAACGTTCTGCGTGGTATTTGCTAGGAAAGTAGTTGTTTTTCGCCTGTGGTCTACCAATTGTGTTTCAATTTATATTGAATCCTTGGTGAAGACGACTTTGTGTACTTTATTTTCTTATTTTATCTCCCATCACTTGGCTTTTTCTTTCTTTGTATAATTTAATTATCTGCTCAAGAGGTCTACCAACTTAGGTTATGAATAACGCGAAATGGCTATTTTCTTTCTTTATACTGTCTGTGAAAAATAATCATGCATATGAGGAAGTAGAAAAATATTACCAATTCTATACTGAAAAACATTCTTTAGCCCTATATACTTATATTGAATCTATGAAAGAATGTTTTCATCTTATTGATGTACGATTTACCTACAATTTACAAACATTAAGGACTATAAATCTAAGGAATATGAATTGAATGCACCTATTCTACATTACTTTAAGTATGGCTTGACAAAACAACCATATTAATATACATTTGACTAAGTTTGAGTATCCCGATGGGAATTCCTCCCACGAGCTCTCAACATTCCCAGCGATTCATACAAATATATATTATGGTCGCACCAGAAATATAAGAAGGTCGTAAATCAATATTAGCCGACGACCCTCATTATTACCTTTTGTTCGAAATATAGATAAGCAATAAAAGTGTGTAATCCTTGAAAGATTCCCAGGTCCGGATTAAAATATCTCATAAAATAGTTTGGCATTTTAATAATAGTAGGCTCTCCATTATTTTTGGCTTTTGTTGACAGTTTTGTATTTAAATTTATTTTGATTTAGAACCCTTGGTAAGGATATGTTTAAATGTGTATAAATAATAAAATGTATTTACCTGGCCACCAGACTTTCAGTACTAATGGGCTATTAATGAGATCATAGCGATAATGGTCTATTTACGGATACAAAATAAATTACCTACCAGATTTGGAAAACAAGACTGTTTTGAGAACTGACCGCTTGCCAATTTCAGAAATAAAAGGGGGAAAGTTAAACAACATTTAGTCATTACCTACCTAATATTCCGTTGTGTCAGTTGTGTCTATTTTAAAGTGTCTATTCGATTTTTGTGTCTTGAAAAATGTAGCGTCTATGGGCTCATCCTGAAGCTAGTACTTCAACTGGTGGTCGTTGTACCACTAGTCGACAAATGTTACACCCTCATGGGAAACAAATTATATTAAATGTTTATACTTCGCTTCTGGAACGTGGAATGTCCAAGGATCAAGCTGTGCAAGAAAGTGATTCTTTAACAAAAACACCGTATTCCACAGTGTTTAAAATAGTAAGTAACACTATTTTAAAAAGAAAGAAACGAAAAGACTCTGGTGGTTCAAGGAAACTAGATGGCTGTGATGTAGATATAATTCGAAGAACAATATATGCCTTGTATAAAGAGCAAATTGTGCCTACATTAGATATTTTAATGTATCGGCTTAAAAAGAATGAAACTGGTATCCAGTGTTGCAAAGAGACTTTAAGGAAGTCTCTTTTACAAAACGGATTTAAATTTAAAAAACTCACTAGTAGCAGAAAAATCTTAATGGAAATGGAGATTTGAATATTCATTGGCAATAAACGAGTTTAGAGAATATGATAGAACAGTAGTGTATTTGGATGAAACTTGGTTCGATACACACGATATTCCAAACAAAAGATGGGTAGACTCATCTGACTTGTGCCAAACTAATGCGCCGTCTAATAAAGGAAAACGCATTACGATAATTTACGCAGGAACCAAAAATGGTTTTATACCAAATGCGTTGTCTTTATCGGCAAATAATATTAAGGACTATTTAGTCGATTATCATGATGATACTACAGCCGGATTATTTGAAGACTGGTTCCAAAATAAACTCATACCAAATATTCCACCCAACAGTATTATCGTCATAGATAGCACCATGTTCAAATGACACCAAAGCCACTATACAAGAATATATGTTAAATAATGATATGTACTATGAGGAAAAGTACACAAAAAAACAGTTTCTAGAAGTTTCACGCAGTTATTCGATGAAAAAGAAATATTTTTGTGATTCATTGGCTGAAAGCTTGGGACATACGGTGCTCAGACTTCCTCCTTATCACCGTTTTTATGTTTAACAAAATTGAACATATATGGCATCAGCTTAAGTCAGCAGTTCGAAGAAATAATACTTCTTTCTCCAACCTTAAGTTCAACTGTAGTAGCTTTTATTCAAACAGACTACAAACATTCCTGATAGCAGCTGGGCCAAGTATGTTTACCATATTAAAAATGTGGAAGAGTCATATATGGATATAGAAAAAATTCCCAAAGAAAAGTTTATAATCAATTTGGATGATGACAGTGAAAGTGAAACTGATCTTCGTGAGTAATTTTGTTTATAAATACCTTTTATCGAGAAACTGAACTTTTTATAAAGTATAAAGTTTGACATTTTACATTAATTAGGTATATCATATATTATTATATATATATATATATTATTTAGTACAGGGTGAGTCAACAGGATTCCCGTGGTTCATTGCTCCCTAATTAATCACTATTTCGATTTATTATATTTTTTTTGTCAAAGGGACCATCTACTAAGACCACCTTCCAAAATTATTCTGAATCATACAGGGTGCATCATTGATGCATGGCTAACCAAAGTTGTTCTTTTTCAAATTAAACACCCAGTATATTTTCTTATAATCCAATCGGCTGTTCCATTGGCTGCTCAACGATTTTTTCAATTTTGAATTCCGTTGCGGCGTTGCCGAGTTATTCAAAATTAATATATTTTGTAGACTTCTTTTCGAAAAATTACCTATTTCACATTTCGAAATATTTAGTAAAGATAATTGGGGAATCGATGGTCGATATGATGATGTTCATTGAGAATACCAAGAATTTGGAATAAATTGTACAGGATGTTCGATACAACAACACAAACTTAGCCATTTTCAAACATCGGTATTTTGATTTTTTCAAATAGAACACCCTGTATATTTTAATCAACCCCTTTTCAATAACTCTACACTTTTCATTCTTCATGTCATGTACCTAAAACAATTCGTTTCCGAGATATTCTACATCCAAAAGATGGATATTTTTCCACAGAAAATATTGACAATGTTCGCCTTTGGTATCATATTTGGAATTAAACTTTGCATAAAAATCATATTTATTTGAATCTAACAGACCTTGGAGGCCACTGAACTGGCCCTCCTCTACCTATCCATTTTTCAGGAATTCATTATCAATGTATTCCCGCACATCAGTATGGTAATGTGCAGGCGCGCCATCTTATTGTAGCCACATTCTCTGCCTTATTGCCAATGGAATATCATCTAATAAATTTGATAACTGACTTCGCAGAAATCTTAGATATTTTCTTTCATTGAGATGACCCTTGAAAAAAAAGGGCCCAATTACACGCCGTCCAATGATAACTCCCCAAACATTCAGTGACCAACGTTGTTGGTGATTGACATCTAACAAAATGAGGATTTTCAGTTGCATAATAGTGCATATTATGCCGATTCACATGGCCATTGTTGTGAAACGTGGCTTCGTCCGAAAATAGAACACACTCAAAAAAATCAGGTTCTTGGTTGATTTTATCTACATTCCATTGACAAAACCGCATTCGCTTTAGAAAATCTTTTTCAGTCAGCTCCTACATTAACTGCATATGATATGGATGATAATTGCATTTTCTCACCATCCGAGAAACACCACATTGAGATATTCCCAACTCCCTACTGAAAATACGTGTACTCACATGGGGATTCTCGGTAATATATGCAATGCAATATCTAGAGTATTTTCATCATTCGTTACAGGACAAGCACGATCAAGCTTTTTGTAAAATACTTTTCTGGTTTCCTCAAATCTTGTTTTGAGGTCTGGAAATGCTCACTGGTCTGGATGTCTTCTCTCAGGAAACTTTTGTTCATATAATCTAGATGCCAGTAAGCAATTGCCATCACTTTCCCTCAAAGCATACACCATTTTAACCATGTCCTCTAAATGATAATTCATAATGACACAATATTTTTAACACAACTGGATTGTAGTTTGACAGTTACCTCTATTTACAAATTCCGATAATCATTTTTTCAGCGGTAGTCATGGATAACTAAACTAGAAAAAATAGTTACATTTGAAAATTTCTTTTGCTATGCTAGTTATTCATGAGTTGCTAAGAATGCTTTTGAAGATGGAAAAAAATAATTGAAACATCATTCAGTATCAGTATTTTCTATAAACAAACATGAAGATAAAAAAATCTATAGAATTGTTGATTTGATATTGACCAATTCCTTTAAACCAGAATATCTCGGAAACGAGTTGTTTTAGGTACATGACATGGGGAAGGAAAAGTGTAGAGTTATTAAAAAGGAGTTGATTTAAATGAAAATATACAGGGTGTTCCATTTGAAAAAATCAAAATAACGAGGTTTGAAAATGGCTAAGTTTGTGTTGTTGTATCGAACATCCTGTACAATTTATTCAAAATTCTTGATATTCTCAATGAACATCATCATATCGACCAACGATTTCCCAATTATCTTTAATGAATATTTCGAAATGTGACATAGGTAATTTTCCGAAAAGAAGTCTACAAAATAGATTTCTTTTGAATAACTTGGCAACGCCGCAACAGAATTCAAAATTGAAAGAATTGTTGAGCAGCCAATGGAACAGCCGATCGGAATATATGAAAATATACCGAGTGTTTCATTTGAAAAAGAACAACTATGGTTAGCCACGCATCAATGATGCACCCTGTATGAATGAGAATAATTTTGGAAGGTGGTCTTAGATGGTCCCTTTGACAAAAAAATATAAGAAATCGAAATAGTGATACATTAAGGAGCAATGAACCACGGGAATCCTGTTGACTCACCCTGTATATATATATATATATATATATATATATATATATATATATATATATATTATCATATATTATATATAAATAAACAATTCTCAATCATATTCAAGCGATTTTTCTTAATAATTACTTTAACCCAATATCATTATACCTACCTATAAAACAAAATTTAATGGCTAGGGCAGGTACAACTCTGCGTAGAATCCACCGCCCGCTGATAACTCAAGTGGTTGGTGATTTACGACCTTCTTAGATATCTAGTGCGAGTATACCAAAGAATCATTGGGCGGGATGTACGTATATAAAATAATTTTCTACTTTTTCGAAGTTATGAGGTTTATATAATCAGATGTGGAATAATCCATCCGCGACTGAAAGATACATTTTATAAACTATATCTTTCATCGTTTAGGATAACCTATTGGTGTTTTCCATGTTGAAAAAGAAAACATTATTCTCAATAAAAAAATGGTAAAAAAGATTTATTCAAAATTTGAAAAAATATAGTGATGGAAAAGAAATTGTTTTCTGTTACATATTACAAAAAGTAACTTTTTTCTAATTCTGAAAAAAAAAGGAATTTTCAATTGAGATCGTTTTACCTTTTTCAATATATAAGAATATCTTGTACAACTCGCAAAGTGAACTCTTGAAGACAACGCCAGAAGCACTGCAAGCGACCTCACATAGATCTCAACAAAAGCAGTTTACATGAATTTCCCAAAGAACTTGCCAAAAGGATGTATATGCGAAGTTCCCACAGAACTCGCCCGAGGCACTGTCTGCGATGATCACACAGCTTTCATGCGAGCTCACAGTGACACAAGATTTTTGATCTATCATATATGACTCATTAAACCAAGAATATCTGTAGAAAAAACTTGAAACATGGAATACGAGGAAATGCCTACAAGTGGTTTAGATTGTAAATATCTTCAGGAGTACCAAGGGTAATGATTACTAAGAGTGGGATTACAACTAAATCAGATCTAACTCGACAGAAATTGCACAAGGGAGTGTAATAGGACCAATTCTATTTCTGAACGATTTATGCAGCATTGCCCAGATAGGTGGGGAAAGTGTAGTTAACTTTGCAAATGATACAAATTTGATCATTGGGGTAGAAGAAAGTGAAGATCTTATAAGCCAAGGCAATATTTTTTCTTGAAGGCAAAAAGCTGGTTTGATGGTAATAAATTACTTTTAAATGCAAATAAAACAAATGTTATGATCTTGAGTACCGATAGAAGTAGGAATGAAAAGCCGTTAAGTAAAAATTGGCAAGGCAATGAAACTATAATCTCCGAATATACTAAATTCTTAGGAGTATATATACAGGGAGTTAGTGAATAAGTGCGACAAACTTCAGGGGGTGATTCTGCATGAAAAAATAATGACAGTTTGCTATATAACTTTTGTCTGTAAATGCTTTGTTTTCCAAGATACGGGGTGTTAAAAGTTTTTCTTAAAAACTGACTATTTATTTATTGCTCTGAAACCGGTCGGGATATGCAAATGAAATTTGGTGAGTTTAAAGAGGTAGTTATTGCGCATTTTTTGACATGCAATTAAGAATTTTATGGTCATCATTGGCGCGCATACGCATAGCATTTTGAACATTTTTTGTAGCTTTGCGCCAATTTATTTATTGTTTATGTATTATTTATTATTGACTACTCCGTACTGATGAGGGCCAAGAAGCCTGAAACCGGTATGCGGATTGTTAGGTGAACACGACATAAATTGAACGTAATCGAGCTTATCAGAAAGAAACATTTGCATTCAATGTCCATTGATATTATATGGAAGTATGCATGGATTTTCAGGTGAATATCATTCAACGTTCTCCTTGGTATTTGCCAGGAAAGTAGTTGTTTTTCACCTGAGATCTACCATTCTCTGGTTCAATTTTATATTGAATCCTTTATGTGAAGAAAACCGTTTAAATTCGATTTTTCTATTCATTCCACTTCACATGGCACTTATCTTTCACTATATGCTAGACGGGCTTGCCACTCCTACTGAGAAGGAATCTTTATTTAGAAACCTATCGAGGTGGGAGATTTTCGGGTGTTTCTTTCTGTCACTAGGTACCGCCAGTTAAAGTTTATCTTTCCGCGCATCCTATAGGTGTTACAAGATCGATGATGGTTTGTTTACGTTGTGTCTCACTTCAGCCAGAGTTCTTTGGACCTTTGGCTGGTTGACTACTCCGTACTGATGAGGGCCAAGAAGCCTGAAACCGGTATGCGGATTGTTAGGTGAACACGACATAAATTGAACATAATCGAGCTTATCAGAAAGAAACATTTGCATTCAATGTCCATTGATATTATATGGAAGTATGCATGGATTTTCAGGTGAATATCATTCAACGTTCTGCGTGGTATTTGCCAGGAAAGTAGTTGTTTTTCACCTGAGATCTACCATTCTCTGGTTCAATTTTATATTGAATCCTTTATGTGAAGAAAACCGTTTAAATTCGATTTTTCAATTTATTTATTAGTGTTAATTTCTGTAATTGTTCTGGTTAAACGTTATTATTATATGTATATTATTAGAGATAGTTCTTGATAATGTATTGAAGAAATGAAAAATACGCGTTAAGATGTTTAATTTTTTTGCATAAAAACGGCGCCCCATACGAAAAAAAGGCAAGAGAGTTTTTTTGTCACAAATTGAACAAGGAAATATCTCAGTGGCGTACCATTTTTTTTCCTTAAAAAAATTGAGATCATTACTTGTATGCGCGCCAATGATGAACATAAAATTCTTAATTGAATGTCGAAAAATGCGCAATAACTCACCAAATTTCACTTGCATATGTCGACCGGTTTCAGAGCAATAAATAAATAGTCAGTTTTTAAGAAAAACTTTCAACACCCCGTATCTCGGGCAAACTGTCATTATTTTTTCATGCAGAATCACTCGCTGAAGTTTGTCGCACTTATTCACTAACACCCTATATATATATATATATAGATAATTTCTTAAAATGGATTAAGCAGACTGATTTTGTATATCAAAAACTTAACAAAGTTAACAAAATACTTGGATGAAAAAACCTTAAAATCACTTCAAACAGTCTCAAGTCATAAAGTCTTCAAAAGTAAAATAAAGACAACTTCTATTACAGCTGGAACCATATGTTATGAATGATTTTTTTGAAAAGAAACATTGTTGCTCATCCGGATCATCTATATAAACAAGGAAAACTTGCATTACATTTTAAATCAGCTTCACATGGAAATTGCCTATACGACTACAGCAATTTTTTAGTTAAAACAAAACACATCGATATACTTTTGGATAAAAACAAAGCGCAACATTATTATACAGGAAAATCGAATTCTCTCGGAAAATACTACTGTTGTTAAGATTTGATATATCTACAACTTTAGCTCGCCAGGGACTTGCTTTCAGAGGAAATGATGATAGAAATGAAAATGTTTATCAAATTGTGTCACTTTTTTCCCGGCATAACTCTTTAATGAAACACTGGCTGGACAACAAAAAAACTTCGAGCTTACCATACTACCTATAAAAATTCAAAGTCTCAAAATGAGTTAATCGAACTTATTGGGTGAAATCCGGAAAATAATATCAAATAATTAATAAAAAAGCTTTTTAAAGACAAGCTTTTATTCAAATGCTCTAAAAAGTAAAAAATAATTGCTTTGGATGTGTGACGTAGGTTATTCCGTGAGTTATAGATTCAAAAGCAATTATATTTTACTTTTTAGAGCATTTGAATAAAAGCTTGTCTTTAAATAGTTGTTTTATTAATTATTTTATTTTGTGTTTTTTAGTACTTAATCTATGCATTTTTGTTAAAGCATCGTTATTAACTCATCCGCCATCTCGGAGTTGCCATCTTCAATTCATGGATTTGAACTAAAAATCAATAATCTTCGACTAAATTCATAATCTCCGACCCCAAAAACCCCCACATACCAATTTCAAATCGAATCGGACCATAATTACAAAACTCGTCCGCCATCTTGAATTTGTGAATTTTGATAAAAAAATTCGTAGGTAATATTCGACCCTGAAAACCTCCACATACCAATTTTGAATAGAAGGACCATAAATACAGAGATCATCGGTCATATTGGAGCCGCCATTTTGAATTTTGAAGGAAAATTCATAATCTTCGACCCTAAAAACCCCCCCAATCCGTCCGCCATCTTCGAGCGCCATTTTGTTTCTTTCTCTAACAAAAATTCCATGAACCGTCATTTCAATTTCATAAATTCATAATCTCCGACTCCAAAAACCCCCACATACAAATTTTGAATAGAATCGGACCATAATCACCATTTTGGAGCCGCCATCTTAAATTTATAAATTTTTACAAAAAATTAATAATCTCCGACCCCGAAAACCCTCACATACCAATTTTGAATCGAATCGGACCAAAATCACAGAACTTGTCTGCTATCTTGAATTTTTAAATTTTTATGAAAAATTCATAATCTCCGTCCCCGAAAACCCCCACATACAAATTTTTAATAGAATCGGACCATAATCACAAAACTTGTCTGGAGCCGCCATCTTGAATTTATAAATTTTGATAAAAAAATTAATAATCTCAGACCCCTAAAACCCTCACATACCAATTTTGAATCGAATCGTACCATAAACAAAACTCGTCCGCCATCTTGGAGCCGCCATTTTGTTTTTTTCTCTAACAAAAATTTCATAATGCATTGTCATTGGAATTATAAACACCTGCCAAATTTCATCTCAATCGGATGTCGGCAAGTGCTCCAAAAATGGATTCGAAATTTTGAACTGGAAAGAATGACATACTAACGAAGCAAGTTAAATAAAAGCTTGTAAAATGAAAAAGAGGAAGCTCCTTACCTCGGATTCCTTACATAAAAATATTTTGTCTTTAGTTATAAGGATGGTTGATAAAAATGGTTATCCAACAGAGAGACTCATTTCCATTTCAGAAATTCATGAAAAAACGGGTGATGGCATTGCTAAAGAAATTATGCATATATTACAGAAACTTAAACTCTCAACTGGCTCAAAACTGGCTTTTCAAACCTATGACTTTGCATGTAGGGAAACTTCAAAGGGACACAACAAAAGTTGAGTGAAATAGTTGGTCATACAATCATATATGTCCCGTGTCAAGCTCACAGAATTAACACTGCTGTTGAACATTGCTGTCAAGCAAGTCCAGTAATATTTGATATGTTCAATATCTTGGAAGAGTTATATGTGTTTTTCAATTCAAGCAATGAAAGACACCAGTTCCTCAAAACTAAACTTGAGAATGCATTATCATCAAAAAAATTGTCGAAGACTAGGTGGACAGCTAGAGCTGAAAGTCTTCAGGCTGTTAATATAGCCTATGAAAAAATAACGGCGGCATTACATGACATTGAAAATCATCCTAATATAGATCGCGTGACAAAACAAAAAGCCTATGATTCAAGCAAGTTTTCACTTCATATGCTGTTTGATGTTCCTCAAAATAGTTTTATACAAACTGAAAATTGTAACAGAGCTTATGGAATCGTCAAACCTCAACATTATAGACGGCATTTTAGAAATAGAAGACACATTAACAAGTCTTTCAAAAATTCGAAGCAGCGACAATGAATTGGACAACTTCATTGAAAGTGCAAAAAAAAAATCACAAAAAAACGGAATTTCGCCAGAGGATGATTTTCGCAGACATCACAGAAGACGTGTTGCCCCTCAGAAAACTTGATGAGTCAAGAGAAAACACAAATGAATTAGATATTAATCAATTTTTTACAAAATAATTTATAACTGTTTTGGATACAGCAACAACATTTTTGAAAGATAATTTCAAAAATGTAATAAATAATATTCAACCCATAATGAAAATATTTTCTCTACCGTGGTCCACTAATCTGCTTTCTATTCAAAACATTAATTCTGTTATTGAATTATACCCTCCTGGAGAAAAACCGGATGTTTATTCTCTTCAGGGAGAACTAGGAGTTTTTTTTTGATATACATACAGAGCAACATTGCATCAATGGATGATATTATGAATATAGCAATAGAACGTTAGGATGTTCTAAAGCTTTCCTTTCGACTGTGTCAGCTTATTTTTACTGCAAGATATTCGGTAGTAAAAAACGAAAGATCGCATAGTACGCTAAAGTTTGTGAAAAATGAGTTGCGTTCACAGATGGGCAACGAAATATTAGATTCGCTCATGATAATTAAATCTGAAAAGGACCTTTGTGACTCGATGGATATTCAACATATAATAAGTGCGTGGACCAAATTAAAAACATGAAGAATACAAATTTTACAGTGAATTGATTCGTGTATTGAATCATCTCTTTGTTTCTTAAGTTGAGAGTTTATTTTTAGTTTTATTTCAGTAAAATCAAAACAAATGTTGTTTTATTGTTAATAAAAAAGTGATTATATAGATATTAGATGTTTTATCTCATATTGATATTTGTTGACAGTGATGAGTAATGAGTACCTAATAACAGTTGGGAAAATTGCCTACAAATCCCTCCCCCATGAGGTTGAACCTAATGGTTTCTGGGATAAAATGACCAAACCAATTACTTATATCAACCTTATAATACTATGAATCAAACTGATTTAACAAACAAAAATTGATAAAAAAAAAATGTTCTGAAAATTATATATTTCTAATTCAAGATCCTCAATAGTTCATTTTCTTATTCTTATAACTATGCTTTTGAATCTGTAGAGTCCTCAAGTCATTCTGATAAATGACAGCTGTTTATAAACTTATTTGTTTGGCCTTGTCATTCACTTACTGATTCATTAAGTTGATATTTAAGAAGGTTTATTATATGTGTAAGTTTCAAACACTTACCTATTCTCAAGTTATAAAAAGTCACAAAGCCAGTAGTGAATTCGCAGTATAGAAAGTTGTGTGTAGTATTAATTGTCCTAATGCAAGAGTAAGTATTGTTATTTGCGTTCATGCAGAAGCAAAAAGGGCCTGCGGTCCATTGTGGCGCTGTTTTCCAGTGATCGTTATCATGATGAAAACAGTTCATTTTCTCATGGTTGCATTCTTTTTCCAACTGATCTCTCTTTCTTTGTTTGCGCAGTTTCCTACGTAGACGTTCTTCTTTCAGGCGACGTTTCTCTTCTCTGGCTATGTTCCTAACGTCAGTTATCTGGGGGTCTTTGATTTCACAGTGGCAATAATTTTTCTTGGTTTTTCTTCTGGGGAGAGGTATTGTTTCATCATTTCTAGAAGGCTGAAATAATGTGAAGGAAAATTAGAACTTAAGAGTGAGAAAGCAAATCGAAAAAATGGCTTCTGTAAAGCTCCAAGTTTATACATCCTTGGATCAAACTGAGTAATTCTTTGTCATGTGATTTTTTTTTCTTACAGTTGAAGGTTCAGTATAGGTTCCTTGGCCCTTCAGAATCCACCATTTCATATTGATAATTTGGGAAAAAATTACGAAATTATGAGTTTATAGAATCTTTTTGAGTACTTTATATAATATATAACTGCACAGGAATACATTCCATCGATGAATTATATAAAGTTAGCCATGAAAAGCGAATGTGTGCAAACAAGTTGCCTAGTTTAAAACTGTCCCATTAAAGTGAAAGTTGCACTGAACTATTTCGGTTTTTCTCTGTGAGAAAGTGGTACTAACTTTTGGTTTATGAAACTAAGTGCATCTCCTATAAATTCGAGTAAAATTAATGTATACTAATTATCTTCCCAAGTAGGATATAGTCAGCAAAAATCCAACTAGTGTCTTTTTTGCTGGAGGCCTTTTTTGCAACCATGGTTAATGGCACCTGCTTGACCTGTACAAAAACAATAAACAGACAAAGTGCAAAAAACTCTATCATATGGTATGCCTACAAATACCAAGGTTGCCAAACATGCACAAGCTGTTCCAATAAGGGTGCATAAAAAATGAATCTGTCTGAAGTTATGGCTAAGTTAGACACTATACAAAGTGATATTCGACAAGTAAAATGCCAACAAGCCGACATGGTCAAGACGCTGGAATTCTATGCAATAAAAAGACTATTTTTCCAAGAGAATTGAAGAATTCGAAACAAAACTCAAGTGTATTCCTGCTATTGAGGATAAAATCCAGACTAACAACATTGAAATATCATCACTCAAGTCCAAGATGAATGAGATGGAGCAACAACTACGAATGAACAACCTGGTTTTCAATGGAGTACCAGAACTCAGAAACGAAAATACCCATGATATAACCAAAAACATACTTACTACCATTGGTATCGAAGAAAATAATATGGTGGAAACGTGCCATAGGGTACCCCATATGAGATTAAACGAAAAAACGCCCAAATCAATGATCCTCAAGTTGAAGAGTTGCTCATGAAATAATCTCAGCCATACGCAAGCGAAAAGGTATCACAACCTATGACGCAGAGCACTCAAAAGTTTTCTTCAACGACCATCCAACGCCAATAAACGAACTACTCTTTAAAAAAAAAGGTTCGGGACATGTGGAAAACAAAAAATATTAACGCAAGGGTACGTGACTGCAAAATTTTTGTTCTCTTCTGCACATCACCAGTGAATATGCTCTGGAGAAAATTCTTCAGACAATGTTACCATTGACAAATAAAACACAACAATTCATCACCAGAACACTCGTGGGTTGCGTAGTAAAACTCACGAGTTTCTCACATCAAGTCTTGCAAGTTCAGCTGACAGAATCATGGTTAAACTCATCGATTCATTCTGAAGAACTATTTGATTCTTTTAAGTATAATGTATTTCGCAGAGGCAGGCATACTGTTACAACTGGGAAAGATGGGGGGAGGCGTCATAATTGCTGTCAAGAGAGTTTTCCAGGCAAGTAAACGACCAGAATGGTCCTCCGAGGGAATCTATGAGGACTTGTAGGTGTCTATAGTTTTAAGCAACTCGAGAGAAATAAATGTGTGTTGTGTCCATGTTCCACCATATTCAAGTGTAGCGAATCTAGAATCGCATCTAAATAAAGTAGGAGACATTGTTCGGAACATCGGTCGTGATAAGTTTTTAGTTGTAGCAGATTACAATGTATCAAATATTGTTTGGTCTATTAATGAAAACTTGAATTATTACATCGCCTCAGGTATGTATGTCTGATCGTTTTGGAGAGGCCATAGTTGATGCTCACAGCTTCTTGGACTTTTCTCAGTTTAATGGCATCTCTAACTCTAATGAAAAGTTGCTTGATCTTGTATTTAGTTCAATTAAAGTCCACGAACACACGAACACAATGATCCATTTGTGAAGGAAGACTCCCATCACAAAGTACTCGAAATAACTTCCTTTGAAACCAAAAAATTCATTCAAAAAAAAAAAATTATAAAGCTAACTACGAGCTCGTAAATGATAAACTGAGAACAATTGATTCACATAGTCACATTTCTCACAAAAGGTAATAGAAGAGCATACTGGTAAAAAAAAACAATGAATTTTCGACTTGGTACTCACCAACACTAGAAATCTTTTAAGGATAAATAAAATCCATGAATGATGGAGAAAATTCCGAAACAAAGTTGACTACCAAGTTTTTTAAAATCTGCGTAAAGAAGTAAAAGCAACCATAAAACATGATTATCAAGAATGCATCAACTAGAACAGAACGTAGTATTTCCGAAAATATCAAATCATTCTAGTTTGTTTCGAAAAAGCGAAATACAAAAACCGACAGAACAGATATTTGCGAGGCATTTTTGAATTATTTCTCTTCGGTCATCTCATCACTCGCATATATATTGGCCAAATGATGACCAGATAGATGCGCTAAAATTAAGTAAATTTAGTTTGTGTGCGAGTTATTGTAGAAAGAATATATCCCATGTAGGGGTTGCTGTATATAAACATGAATGTCTTTTAAATTATATTCCACTAAACTTAGATAATTGCTGCATTGAACATGTTTTCGAATGCTGTGGAATTAGATTGACTAAAGTAAAAACTGTTTTCATGTGCATATACAGACCTCCTGATGGGAATTTTGATGTTTTTCTAGCCTCACTTGATGGTCTTCTATCTGAAATTTGTACTGTTGATGTTATGTTGGAGGTGACTTGATATAAATTTCTTCGCAAAAAGTAGAAATTTACATAGTCTCCTAGATATACCTGAGTGTCATAACAGGCATAACGCGATAACCAGCCCGCCCTAGGATCACAAGTGCGACGGCCCTGACAGGTCAGCTTTGTGTTACAAATGCGGAACCTGTGACCATAGAGCACAGGAATGTAAAGGAGAGGAATTCTGCCCGATCTGTGCAGAGGCAGGATATAAAACGGGGTCTTTCAAATGTCCCGCAGTCAAAGCAGCCCTCAAGGAGGCCAGACCACCCTGAGATAGCCCCAGAAGAGCCAGATGATAGAACCGAAGACACACTCCTCAATACCACCAAGAGTTCCCTCACTGGCATCCTCGAGTTCTCCTCCTAGCCTGTAAACATATCTCCACAATGCCTTTGAAAATAATTCAAATAAACATCGATAGACGCAGACCCGCCCACAATCTTCTGCTAAAAACCATCGCCGATTCCAATCTTGACAAAGCTCTGGTGCAGGAGCCGAATACTCGACTCATCAGCCTACACACTAAATGGATTGTGGACTGGCACTGCTGCAATCTACTGTGCAAACCCTCAGTGCGGTGTCCTTACGCATGTCACTGGACAAGGCTTCGTGTGCTTAATATTCGAGAAATGGGCTATACACTCATGCTACATATCCCCCAACATTCCCCTCGTTGACTTCAAGACAATTGTCGACACCCTAGTGCAACACGTACACGATTCCAAGAGGCAGGGGACTTCAATGCAAAATCCCCCTTGTGGAATTCTCCAGTGACCGATGCCCGGGGCACCTACCTCGCGGAGGCCCTACTTGCCATAAATCTCGTAGTAAGCAACGAAGGAGATACACCTACCTTTACCAGACGCGCACAGGCCTCTTTCATAGATATTACTTTCCGCACTCAGGACATTAGCAGGAAAGTTAATTCCTGAACGGTATCCACGGCTGAGAGCATGAGCCTAAGGACATCACCTTCGTTATAGATAATGGTAAGAATAAACCAAAACAAGAATGGCAGCCCAAGATCTCCATCAACGAAGATATATTTAGAACCACTATCCAGAACATGTCAACGAGTATTGTCGACATAGAAAGCCTCACGAGAACAGTGAGGATTGCACAAGAGGTAAGTATCACAAGAGGTACAGGAGGCACACATAGGCCCCAACCGGTCTGGTGGAACGACGATATCGCCAAACTTAGATCGCAGTGTAACAGAGCAAGAAGACTGCTCATCAGAGCTCGTAGACCACAGAATGATGAAGTGGGGATCGAAACACTTGAATCCAACTATAAGATCCATGGAAAAATCTTAGAGACGTCATCAAGAGATCACAACGGCAACAGTGAGACCTTCTCTGTGACAGACTAGAGGAAGATCCATGGGGGCAAGGATATCAAATAGTCACCCGGAGAATTCAAACACCTCCGAACCCCCTACGACCTGCACCCCTCACTCAAGTTACAAAAGATCCAGGAGATGTTTTCTAGCGTTGTACCAGTCATACATCACCTCCCAAACCCTGATCCCCTCCTCCTTTTACCATGGTGGAAATCAAGCATGCACTCAGGAAGATCAAATCCAAAAAAGCCCCAGGCCCAGACGGAATTCTTCCGGAGGCGGTGAAATACGCAATCGAGACATGTCCCGAAGCCTAGATACCCTCAACAATCTCCTAATGGAAAGCAGCTTCCCAGAGAGTTGGAAAAAGGCAAAGGTCATACTTATCCTAAGAGCAACCCCTCAGATCTAATCACTAAGTATATATGCTTGATTGATTGATTTGGCAAATTCTATGAATACATGCGATACAGAACTGGCGAAAAAAGATACTAATTCCCAAACACAATTTGGCTTTATGGCCAAGAGATCGACGGTACACGCCATTAAACACGTCATCGCCAGGGTAAGAGGAAATTACATCTGGGGAGCCGTCATCCTTATAGACGTCAAAAATGCTTTCAACACTTCCAAGTGGGACCTACACTAAGATACAGAACCTAGGAATCTGTGATTACTTGACCAAAGCCATCGGTAACTATCTTTCAAAAAGAATACTCCAAAGCGGAAGACTATGTCGAAAGGTGTACCACAAGGCTCTATAATAGGATTTGATCTGCACTGTACGATGGGGTACTTAACCTTGACATTCCGCAGGGATGTGAAACGGCAGCCTACGCAGACGACCTAGCAGTGATCGTCAGAGCAAACAAAAAGGACACCCTGAGGAGTACTGCCAATCTCAAGCTCTTAATACCATAGAAGCCTGGAAATAGCGACAAATAAAACTGAGGCCATCATACTAAAGGGTCCCAGAAAGAGGGACGAAATCACCTTCCTACTAGCTGGCACTCGTATCGTCCCCAGCAAGTACGTTAAATACCTCGGCGTCTGGCTCGATGACAAGCTATGAACATACACGTCGTCAATGCGAAAAAGCTGACAGACAGACCACGGCACTTGCGAACATAATACCTAACCTGCGGGGCTCTGCCCCCCGGAAAAGAAGAGACATGTACAGCGTGGTACAGTCAGTTCTACTAAATGCCTCACCTGTCTGGATGAGAGTCACCCTCGCAGACAGATACAGGGAAATGCTTGCCTCCTCACAAAGGAAGATGCTCCTCCGAGTCACATCGGCATACAGGACAGTCTCCTGGGACGTCCTCTGTGTTATCGCAGGGATACCGCCAATCGACCTTCTGGCACAAGAAAGAGCTCGACTTGATGAGCTAGCAGAGGTCAATGATCAACTGAAAAATCTAGAAAGGCAAACGAGCATATCACTTTGGTGAGCGAGATGGGAAAACAATACCACCACTGCCCAATGGACGAAGAGGTTGATCCCTGACATAGGATCCTGGATGACCAGCCCCCACAGGAGCACTGACTTATACGTGACGCAGTTCCTAACTGGTCATGGCTCCTACAGAACATTCACGTACAAAATCAATAAATCGCCAGACAATCATTGTATCTAATGTTACCAAATCGATGACGCCGAGCACACATTCCGCTTCTGCGAAAGATGGCACCGAGAGAGGTTTTTCTTCGAAAATGATGCAGGCTTTGAGGCATCCCCAGAAAACTTCACCACACACATGCTCCGTTCAAAAGAGGATTGGAAAAAGGTCACAGACTTCATACGTCAGGTAATGGTATCAAAAACATCAGAAGAACTAGAACATCAACGCGCAAAAAGGCTACTAGCAAACCAGTAAATAGGACGCCGCCTATAACTGATATTATGTTTATCAGACAGTTATAGGAGAGGCATGGGGGGTTTTAGTCGGAGTAACGCCCGACACTACCAGGACTGATACATCCTCAGGCCAGAGGTCCTGGTGCCATGCGGTTTCCCCCCACAAAAAAAAAGGATCACAAAGGAATCTAGTTCGTGTATCGATAACTTCCTGGCACTTAAATATACAACAAGCTTCCTAATTATATTAAAAGTTGCGGTACTATTAACACATTTAAAAAAAAATTGAAATATCTGCTTTACTCAAAAGCTTATTATTCATTATCAGAATATTTTGATGATGCTCATATGGCAGAACCCATATTATGAATTTGATGGCCAAAATGTACATTATACACTTATTTTTTTTTTTCATCACTCTTATATATACTTATTCCTATTTTAATGTATTATATACTGTCATGTTCATTAATTCGACATTTATATATTGTATATGCTATATTATTTAACTCAATTGTCCATATATTTCTCTATCTTGAAACCAGTCTATATGTTTTGTGCCTATGTATATGCATTTACCTATGTGTGTATATATCCTGAGAATATTTGTTTTATATCTTTTATACTGGTTTGAATGCTAGTTTTTTAACCTTGGACCTATCCAACACCATGTATGTGGTTTCTTATGGATTCATAAAGTTCTATCTATCTATCTAAAAATTCTCAGTACAATGCAATAACTATTGATTTATGTCTATCAGATCATAATGCGCAATACCTAGAAATTCCTCAGGCCAGCTCTCGTGAGCTTCCTAGAAATTATTACAATTTTAAGAGGGATTTTTCAGAAGAAAATATAGCAAACTTTAAAATGTATCTACAAAATGAGGACTGGAACGAAGTTACCAGAAAAAAAGACCCGAACATAGCCTATGATACCTTTCATAGGATACTTATGTATTACTTTGAGATATCATTTCCTATAAGACGAACAAGACCTGGCTATTCATGCAACAATTATTATGTTACACTGGAATTCACTGAGTTGAAAAATCTGGTCAGTTTTTACAATGAACAAGCTAAGGTTGATGCTAACTATAAAGAGAGGAGTATATATATATATATATATATATATATATATATATAACAAAAATATATAGAGAAACACTAAAAGAAAACAGAAAGTCCTGGATAGATAACAACATAGTTAACTCTCGCAATAAATCGAAAACTTTTTGGCAATTAATAAATCAATTTCCAAATAAATCATTGAAAATAGGATGAGCCTAACTATGCTAGATATGGTAAATAAATATTTTTCTTTAATTCCAGAGGACAAAAATGACCTTGACTATGACCAAAGTGGTATTAACTTGTGCCCCAATTCTATATTTCTCTTTCCAATCACAGAACAGGATGTAGTCAACATAGTCCATCGGCTAAAACACTCATACTCCAGTGGTCATGACCTCATTTCAAACAACCTACTTAAAAAATTTCCCCTAACCTACTGATGAATCTATCAACTCAACAGGGAGTCTTTTCAGACAAACTAAAATTAGCATTAGTCATTCCTATTTTTAAACGAACTGATACGAGTCTAATTGAAAATTATAGAGGAATAAGTATTCTTTCAAGCATTGGTAAAATCTTCGACATGAATATTAAAGATCAGTTAATCTCATTTCTGATGAAAAATAAATTGTCTGCTAATCAACATGGTTTCACGGCAAATAAAAGTACTGAGACAGCTCTTTACGACTTTCATGAACACCTAATAACGGCACTTGATGGAAAAATACAGATCTGTGGACTATTTATAGATTTTTCGCGTGCTTTTGACATGGTAACCCATGAACTGCTAATTTGTATAATGAATAGGTATGGTGTTAGAGGTAGAGCCCTGGAACTGATGAAATCTTATTCGTAGGACAGATCACAATCTGTAAGACTAAATGATGTTCAAAGTAACCACAGATGATAAAACAAGGAGTACCGCAGGGATCAATATTAGGACCGCTGTTTTTCTCATCTATGCCAATGACTTGATTTTAATGCTACATAACTTACACTTTACCCATGTAGTATCATTTGCAGATGATACGAACATTCTCATAAAGGTCCCTGAATCATGTGAACAACTTATAGAAATGATGGAAATGATATACAGAACAACCTACAACTGAATACGCAAAAGACAACTGTAATGAAATTTTTTCTTCGTGGAGAACCAGATAACTTCACTATTCTCAGTGAAGGTGAAAGGAAAGTAGAGGCATCTGAAACAACTGAGGTGCTAGGGATAACATTAGATCACAAAATCACTTGGAAGCCCCATATTGTGTCACTTTATAGTAAACTATGGAAAAACTGTTACGCGTTAAAATTTCTCACTGTCACTCTGGAGTATTGTTAACACTCTACTATGCAAATATACACTTGTCACCTGAGATATGGCATCCTGGATTGGGGTGTACCTATTGGTATCAATTGATTATTTGTGCTTCGAAAATTCGCAGGAAGGACTGCTACCAAAGAGTTTCATATACTAACACTTACATTGAATTGGGCATTTATTTTTATAAGAATCATGGTAAATTTCAGTGGAGTCTACAATATACCTATAACACAAGAAATAGAAGTATACTTGTACCATATGCTCATCCTACATGTGTACAATAAGCTTGACATATATATTAAAGAAGCCTCCAACATACACATCTTCAAGTCTCTACTGAAAAGACACCTTATTGATAGAACTTTTCACACTCTAGATGAGTATTTTATATAATATTATATCCTATATGTACTGTTTTCTGTATTTGTATTTGGTTTCTCTAGGTTTCATGATGATGTTTTCTTTGTTACATTGCAATGTGTAATGTCCTTATACTCTGTATATGTTAAACAAGGAAATAAACCTATATTATTATTATTATCCCTGGTCTTCATCGATCGATCAGAACCCTCAACTATTATAACAATAAAGAAGATTACCATTGATAAAGTGATGAATCAGATAAATGAGCTCGATCCGAAAAAAGGCATACCCCCTGTTTTTATCAAATTATGCCTAGAAACTATCTCTCATCCATCTTTCATGAATGAATTTTGGAAAGCTTCTTCCTAACAGCATGGCGGCAAGCGCAAGTAACACCATTACTGAATATTGGAAATAGGACTTTGGTTGAAAATTACCGCACTATTTGCATTCTTTCAGTACCTGGAAAGTTATTAGAGGCCATTGTAATAAACGAACTATTTTTAAAAACAAAAAATCTAATTTGGGAGCATCAACATGGCTTTTTCAAAAATCGATCAACCCTGAATAACCTGACGATATGAGCAAAAGACAGCGAACCAGGAGAAAATATTCTCAATTATTAATTCCAGTCAAATTCCAGCCATTCAAAGTGGATAGGAATTTTTCATATTAGAAATATCTTCTTACGCAACTTTTCCGTGTGAAGGGAAATTTATAGCAAATTTCTCAATAACAATTTCAATTACGCAAGTTGTTCGAAAGCTCCTGTCTCCTCGAAATTTAGAGTCTTCTCTCCATTGGAAGTCACTCACGACTCCTAGCCAGGGCAACAATTAGGAATCGAAAATTTCTTAAATTTTTTTTTAAACTTTCAAATGGAGCAGAAACGACATGCCGATTTTTCCAAAGCTTTTGATGAAGTTCATTATACACAGAACCTTGCTTGAATGGATGAAATCCTATCTAAACAATAAATCCCAGTTTGTCAAAATCAATGGATTCTCCTCAACTCCAGCTAGAGTTACGTCTGGAGTGTCTATTTGTTAATGACATCAGAAGTTGCTTCACTTATTCTAAATTTTCTCTATCCGCCGAGGATCTAAATATTTACAAAACAATAACTGACACATCCCTCTGCCTGCTACTCCAATCAGACTTAAATAAATTTCATACATCAAAGAAAAAATCACAGGATGCTTCTGAATATTGCAAAATATCACTTCATCAGATTTTCTCGCCTACTAGAAAATGACTTTTTTTTCGGGTACAAAATTGGCAATGGGGCCCTCAAACGAGTTGATTCGGTAAAAGACCTTAAGCCTTAGTAAATACAGAATTATCATTCAAATTCCATATAGAAAAAAATTGTAAAGAAAGCACTCGGAAACCTGGGATTTATCACAAGAATAAAAAAGGTTCAAAGATCCAAATTCCTTAATCTTGTTATATAACTCTCTAGTACGTAGCTATATTATAAAAAAAATATATTGATTGTATCGAAAAAATTCAAATCAAACTCATGAATATATTGTTCTGTAGGTTCCACCGAAATTTAAAATAAAGTCACAATTTATCTCACAGGAAGTATAAATTAAACGTTTAAAGTGTTTGTTAGTCCGGTATTTTCGCTAATTTTAGTGGTTTAGTTTTGACTCAAAAAATTGAAAATGGTATCAAACTCTGCAGAAAAATTTGGCACACCCGAAATTGTGCATTATTCTCTAATTCGAAAGTTTCTCTAAGCAGAAATTGCAATTGAGATGGAATGGTGAAAAATCAGTTGCAGGCACGTGTTATCGCCGTTTCACGATAGCGATTGAGACGGTGATACAAAGTGATACTGATACAACCACACACACGATGTAATTTGTAAAGGCCCCCACAGACGATGAGATCGGTATCGCTACATAATGCATGATACCGTAGTAGCGATACAAATTTCATTGTGTGTGTGGTTGTATCAGTATCACCGTCTCAATCACTGTCGTGAAACGGCGATACCACGTGCTTGCGAATGATGTTTCACGATTCCTTCTCAACGTGTGTGGAGACATAGATACTTGATACGAATCTCATATACTTGTATCGCGACATGTAGTGATACCAATCTCATCGTCTGTCTGTGGGGGTCTTATCACTACTACGTATCATGCAACTGTAGCCTTATAAGGAGACCTTGATACTTGAAACATATCTCATGTACTTGTATCGCCACTTGTATCGCGACATGTAGCGGTACCGATCTCATTGTCTGTGGGGGCCTTTAGCTGCCTTCTTCCGAATACCAGTGGTGAGTGATAAAAACAGAACCTAGCAAAAAAATCATCTTTAGAAGAGATGTATTATAGTCCGGAAGTCAATAGCCAACAATCTTGGTTGAATATAGAACAAGAACAAATGTTGTATTGAATGTATGATTTTATTTTTCTTTCCATTAATTTTAAACATACTAATCGAGTTTTTAATATATCATTGTGTGATTTTATTTTTGTGAACTTCTACATTTGAATGATTTTACTAGATATATATATATATATATATATATATATATATATATATATATATATATATATATATATATATATAAATAACTATGAATTTGAAATAAACTTTGTAGAAAGGATATTCCTTGAGGTTGCAGTCAAATTTAATGGCCAATGAGAAAAGAAAAACTCTTTCTTATTTAGTCAAGCTTTCGAAAATGTTTATTTTCATTATCAAGACAGCTGTGAAAAAAGAAAACACTATTGTGAAATACGATTTTAAACAAATCTAAAGAACTTACTAAGGTGAGGTTAAGTGAAGACAGCGATCTAATCACCATTTTGTGATTAAGGTAGTTTTCAAAATCAACCTCAAGGAATATCCTTTCTACAAAGTTTATTTCAAATTCATAGTTATTTTCAACTAGTCCAGTCACGAGACTACCCTTCTTCAATATATATATATATATATATATTTTGAGGCTTTATATTTATATATGTGTAAATTTACATTTGCGTCATTTGATATTTGAATAATTGTATACTTGTGTAGTGACTCTATATGTGTTATTCATCAATATAAGGTGTCAAATTTTAAATAGAACATTGGTGTTTTTTATAGATGCATTAATATTATTCTAGTTAGTTCAGTTTGTGCCCATATGTATGTTATATCTATATTTCTTATGATTTAGTTTATATAATATTCTTTAGAGTTTACTCAATTTATATTTTAACACACACATACAAGTAACTTTTGTTGCTTCTGTGGTTCCTATAATATTTATTTAAATAATGTAAACTATGCCATTCCTCTGTTTTCAGTTTAATAGCAAATAAATATTCTTATTATTATTATTATTCCATTCGGGTTCAGAACAAATTAAAGGTGCCATAATAGTGAATGGTCATACAATATATCGCTCAGAAATTCAATATAGTATTCACCTGGACCTGGACGATTGCACATACAAGCAATTGAAACGTCGGGAGAAACTTTCAAATCCATTAAGACGATGGTGTCCAAAACGAGAGTAATCGCTCAGAAAGATGTAAACAAAAAGGCACTGATGAAACCCTTAATGCTAATTGGCTGTTAATGGATATTAATGAAACAAAAAAGCTATTGAAACTCAAGAGCAATGAGAATGAAGAAATCCAAATGAAATTCGCAGGAGAATTACAGGAGATGCATAGTGAAATTGATAAATTGAAACAAGAAATTACAGAAAAAGACAAGGTCATTAGTCGATTGCAGAGGGGAAAATATTTTGAAGATGAAGTGATGGAAGGAATAAAATTTCATAGCCAAGCTTCAAGCACAGATAGAAACAATTGAAATGCTGAAAAAAGAAATTACAGACAAATATATGAAATTACTATAAGGAAGCGAAGCAAAGAAGTGAAGAAGAAAAAAAAAAAAATAAAAATATAAAAAATTTGATGATGAATTACGCGAAATATGGAAAACAAATTCACTGTATGGAAATAATAATAGAGTAAAAATAGAAGAGGAGAGAAAAGTCCCCAGAATAGTGGAAGAAAATGACAAGATTCTGGTATATGGAGATGGTAGAGGATTAGCCGCTGTTTTAGGAGAACTCTTAGACAAGTTTTTGTATCAAGTCACAAGTATCGTTAAATCAGGGGCAAGGATTTCTAGATGAGAATGACTTTGTATTCGTCACACTGAATTTGGACTTTGTTGAAAAAATCAGTATGTACTCTTTAGAAATCTCAGCATCTATCTCTAAATATACAAACTTAATTATATGTATTGAGAGTGCAATTCAAAGTGAGATTAGAAATGAAATGAGTAACTACTTCAAAAAATACACGGCTGATAATGATTTTAATATAACAACGATTCTCAGCTACAAACTGAATTCTAAGATAAGTAAGTATAGTAAGTTTTCACTCAGAAAAAGTATTGTTATTTCAGTTGTGTACAACCAAAGTGATACATTTATAGGAACCACTACAGAATTGACAAATAATACAGATCAGTGTCTTACTCAATGATCAACTTTCCATTGTGAAATCAACCCCTATTGATGATAAAGATATGTGTCAAAACCTAGGTGATGCAAAAATAACACTTTTAGACAAACATCAAATAACTGTAGAGAGAAAATAATCGAAAATTTATTGGTGTGTATAAATCATAGAATTGTAATTATAATATCCCATGTATGGTGGCCGCCATTGTTGTTTATGTCCTCCTCGCGGAACAATTCCAGTGGCATTGCTTGCAACGGGAAATAGGGTATATTATAAGAAAAAGTTTTTTAGTAAAGGAGACGTCAGAGGTACAGATAATTGTGAATATAAATATTATATAGGTACCTATGTAAAAAATGTTTACTCTTCCACCCATCTATAATATGAAGATATATGAGAAACGTTACACATATCCTTATAATTGAATAAGAATTTCTATCAAGATTTTTTATTACACTATTACATCAATATTTGAAAAATAATTGAGTCACTTTGATATGGGTGCCGGTCAGAGCGGGTTCAGAGACAACGAAGTAGCAGATTGCCTCGCCAAAGAAAGAGCAAACACACAATTTCCTGACCCAGAACCCTTCTGTGGGATCTCTTGAGTCCATGAGAGAAGAGTTTCGCGGGGAAACAGATGAAATGAAATCTCACTGGAATAAAGTGCCAAGACTAGGCAAGCGAAAAGGCTAGTGAGCCTATCGCCAAAGAAAACAGCTTCTCTGAGGTATATTTTTAACATTGTATCTAACCACTTTTATTAGGGATCTTTGCCCTCGACTATACCGTATATTTTTAATGTTTGAAGATATTTTCTGGCATTTGTTTTTCATTTGTCATTAAAAACTACCATAAACATGAAAGTTCAATTCTGTATTGTTAACGCTTCAAAGTAGGTACGTTTATGTGAAATCTGATCAAAAATGTTTTTTGAAAATGCCTTTATCTGAAAGGGAGAGCATTGAAATTTTAATATGATTGGTGTTGGCGATATGATGCGGACTCAACAAGAGGTATGCAGATTATTCCATGAAATACACCCAGATCGTGAACCTATTTGACAATCTACTGTAGGCAGAATAGATTCAAAATACAGAGAATTAGGACATGTGAGGGGCGCACCAAAGCAAGGTAGACCTACAGTTAATGAAAATATTCAACAAGATGTAATTTTGTCTGCATCTGGATTCTTACAAATTACATTAATTCCAGATTTGACCCAGCTTTTTCCTGATATTCAAATAGCTAATAATTTACACCACATATTCTGGTTTCAACAGGAGGGCACACCGCCACATTTCGCTGCAACTGTGCGCGAGTTTTTAAACAGAACCTTTCCAGATCGGTGGATAGGAAGAAGGGGAACAGTGGAATGCCCCACTAGATTCCGGATCTTAGCCCATTAGACTTATTTTTAATGGATTATTTAAAATCTTAAGTCTATACTAACAGACCTGACCGAGTCAGGCAAGAAATGCAGAAACGAAGTTAATACCTGAGTAGTAGGTCATAGTCTAGCGGTCAATGGAGAACAATTTGAACATTTTCTTTTGTTTGTTTTTGGTAGTGTATCCAGTAGCTGCATAACTACGTAATTTAATTTAATAATTTTTATTACGTTCATTATTATTTTGTAAAAATACAGTAACGTATAACTTCCTAATAAAAAATGTAAAACACCTTTTGTATTGTTGCCCGCTCTGTACCAATTCAACACAGCTTGTGATACATTTTTGGAATCAGCTCAGCAAGGTAACACCGGAAATTAAAAAAAAATGGGGTGTTGTTCCCTTTAAAAAACCGGTGATGATGTCATTACTCGAAGGTAGGTCACAATATATATTAAATTATTATTTTGCAAATCAGTTAATTAAAATAAAAAAGTGACCTGTTTCCGGGAATTTTTAATATTGTTCCTTTAGCTAACACTTAATGAATTTATGCGTTATTTTATGGGCGCACTGTATAAGGCGCTATGTATAAATAAGCATGGTCACATATCATCACCTACTACTACAGAAAAACTTAATTGAAATAGAAAATGTTTTTATTAATGACTAAATAATATCAATTTATTCAAAGTATGTCTGTTTTTTTTACCTTAGTTTGTTTTTAACAAAGATTATATTGATTTTTTTTATGTTCCGGCCACTCAGTATCCTTCTATATTCTGCGGCAAAATCTAAGGGTGGCAATTCGGCTAAATAAACCGTACTAACGACCTCTTCTTTCTAATGCCACGTGTCGGCTCCAATTCATGTTTAATGCAAGATTCTCTTCCGGTACTCTTTTGCTATTAGCAATAGCAGCTAGCTTAAAAAGTCTGAGTATCACAGGTGGCTTAGCGGTAATGATAAGTATCAAAAACAAAGAAAGTAAATATAGAGAAATGTTTATTGTTTTTTTTATTCGAAAAAGGCTTAAAAGTCGTCTGTCGGAAGCCGCAAAAAATAAAAATCAATATAAATATGTCTGGATTTTGTAAAATGGGTCATTCTAGTTTGTTCTGCAAATCAGATTAGTTGATTAGATAGTTAGTTAGTGAGGTGAATATTTCAGTATAAAAAATGGTAAGTAGTGTAACTAAAACTAAATACGGTATATTTTTACTATTCTACGCTTATTAAAAAATTTAAAAAAATTTTAATTTGACATAAAAAAAAAAATCCCTGAAAGGAATTAAAAATGGTAATAAGGTCCTGTAATACAACAAACATATTTATTTTTAACAAGAAACATGATCTATATCAAAACTCAGTAGTTTTCGAGATATTTGACATAAAAAAAAATTTTTTTTTCCAAAAACGTAAATAAGATTGCTATCAATATGAAATTTCCTATTTTAAGGAAAAGGGCAAAAAAATAAAACGATTGTCAGGTCATCAGTTCCGCCAACAAAGACGGCAGAAAATGGAAGAGAAGGAAAAATCAGCTGATTCTTTGAAGAAATATTTGAAACCGTCTGAAATAAGTGTACTTCCTGAAATTGAAAATACTGACGATGCTCGCCCTAGTTGTTCCTCAGCCCCAAGTTCCTCGTTTGTTTCTGATTGTAATAATATAAATAGTACCCAGGCCCAGGAACATCATACTGACAACGTTCCAGCAGCGGCAACATTACTATTTTCTAACTCCACCGTAATATCTGATGACCCTGGAGAGTGGCCCGATATATCAATAATTACATCCACAGATGCAAGATTTTTTACGGAAAAAGGACCCCATCAAATTACGATTTGGATCTATCCAGTAAACTCACAAGGCCGAAAGTTTTCTGCCAGATGTTTTTATCGTAAACTCACCAATGGAGAGAAAGTTCAAAGGGAGTGGCTGATTTACTCAATAACAAGAGATGCAGTTTTGCAAACTTTTTGATAAGTCTTTGACGAACTTGTCTAACAAGGAAGGGTGTTCTGATTGGAAACATTTGTCACTAGTGCTAAACAGACACGAAAAGAGTGACTCCCATAAAAAAAATATCGGATCTTGGTTAAATTTATCAAATATGTTATCTAAGGGAGTTACTATGTATTGAAGTCAATTTCAGCAATGCAGTTTTTATGTCATCAATGTTTAGCTTTACGTGGTAGATCTAACAAATTATATGAAAATAATAACGGAAACTTCTTAAAATGATTAGAAACGTTCACCAAATTTAATTCTGTAATGGAGCAACATGTTCGACGCACACATGAAAATCAAAGCAGCGGCAGCGGTAGCGGTATGACAAACTATTTAGGCGATAAAATTCAACATGAATTGATAAATTTAATCGGCTTAAAAGTAAGAACTACTATTTTAGATCTAGTAAGAAAACATAAATATTACTCTATAATCCTCGACTGTACACCGAAAGTGAGTCATACGGAACAATTAAGTGTAGTTTTGAGGTTTGTTTTATTAAACGAGTTGACGAAAAACATTTAAATACGTGAACATTTCATTTTATTTTGCCCTATAGTTGATTCTACTGGTGCTGGCTTGTATAACTATGTGACAGATTTATTAGTAGAATTAAATTTAAGATTATATGATTTGCGAAGCAAACATGCATGGAATACACACACGAATATTAAATACAAAACCGCGAGCATTTTTGTTCCTTGTTCGGCGCACTCATCAAATTTAGTTATTAACGATGCTGCTAAAATTTCTTTTGAGGTTTCCGTTGTGTTTTTTTTTCGCGTCAACCAAATAATGGTTAATTTTGTAAACGTGCCTTACAGATTTAACTTTAAAACCACTATCTGATACACGCTGGTCCAGTAGAATAGACGCTATAAAACTTTTGAGATATCAAATTGGTGAGATTTATGATGCTCTTTTAAAAGTAATAGATGCATCCGCATCTTCAAACGATTTTAGTACATCACACCTAGCTCGATCACTCGCAACAAAAATCCAAAACTACAATTTTTTATGCTCTGTAATAATCTGGTACAATATTTTATTTATAATCAATTCTCTAAGTGAATTAATGCAGAATCAAAGTATAAATCTAAATCTTGTTTAGACTGTCTAAACAAAATGAAAATATTTTTTTTAGACTTAAGAGATGATAAGGGATTTAGCGAACTTCTTGTAGACGCCAGGGAGCTGGCCAAAGAATTAGAAATTGAACCAAATTTGTTATCTTCACAAACAGTTCGTCAAAGAAAAAAGAAAAGGTAGTTTGATTATGAAAGTACTGACGAACCAATAACAGAAGCGAAAATGAATTACAAAGTAAAAGTATTCTCTATACTAGATACGACCTTATCATCTCTTAATGAAAGAATCAAGGGGTTGGAGCAATTTAATAACATTTTTAGATTTATTTATCAAATGTTCAGCTTGAATGAAGAAAAATTAAGAAACTCGTGTGAAAATTTATCATTTCATTTGATAGATGAAGCACGTAAAGAATCAGATATTGATGCAAACGACTTATTTGATGAAAATGCCACTTACCAGAGCAAAATGAGTTAGATCCTCAGTTAATTCTTCAACACATTTCAGAGAACAATTTAATTTCAACATTTCCAAATACTGCAGTGGCAATACGATTTTTTAATGCTACCAGTATCTGTAGCATCGGGAGGAAGGTCTTTTTCAAAATTAAAATTGATAAAAACTTTTTTACGATTAACTATGGCACAAGAGAGACTCAGTAATTTGGCAATTATGTCCATAGAAAGTGACCTTGTGGATTGTATTTCTTTAGACGAGTTGATTGAAGATTTTGCCGAAAAAAGGCAAGAAAAGAGTGCTTCCAATAAGTTATTTTGTTCTTTTTTTTCTGTTATGTAACATTTTATTGTTTTGTCAGTTTTGTTATTGCTTTGCTTTTTTTACATTCTTCGTTAATCCTTATGTCTAAGACTTGTCAAGATCTCCTAAATGTTATGGGGATGGGTAGTCAGGTATCATGCTAATTAAAATCAGTAATTTTTTTTATTTGAGCTTTCGGAAATACTCATTTCCTTTATTTGCAAACAACAAATGATAATGATGATTTAAAATTATAGATTATACATTATATGGTATATAAATTAACACATATTTCATTTCAAAATTAGATAAGTAATAGCGATTATTTCAATTTTGTGTGTACCCCCTTATCTGATGTATCAGTATCAAAATTAAATATAGGTATTAGCACGTATTTTAATTTTATTTATGTGTACCCACCCATGTATACATTTTTACTAAAAAAGGGGCAAGGGATGTACACCTATCATAGCCCCTTAGCAAGACTACCTCGGAATTTTAATGATATTCATGGTTCTATTGACCTATTACGCTTACCCAATTCAAGAATAGATTGAGATCCGTATTAGAAATGCAAAATATATAATAATTTAAGGAAATGTATTTAAAATATTTAGGGAATTTGATATAATATAATATATTTAATGAAACTTAGACCTAGTTATATTTATCATTGTACTTATGTAAAAATGGTTTATCCATATAAATAAATAAATAAAAAAATTATATTTTGCCCACAGGCGGCCGCATGCCTTGGCGCGCCCCTGACTCCACCCGCAACTCATCTTTATTTTACTCACATATTTGCCAAACGAATTACGCTTACTGCTCTCCTTTGAACATGGTACAAATTATATATAACCAGTATTTCAGTCATATAGATTTATTTGCCTGATCAATTCATCAAGTTAGGCGTTTTTGTTCTATAGTAAAACATAAAATAATAGTCACTTATTTCCTCAATGTTACTTTTACTCATATTGTAGAATGTTACTTTTTATTTCTGTTTAGTTCTAGTTTTAAGCATGAACTCCTATTGTAAACTGTGTGGCCCTGTAATTGAAGTCTCAGCACTCTGTTGGGTTGCCTGTTTGTAAAAATCATAAAAATAAAAAATAAATTAGGCTGATAAACACTTTTAACAGTTATAAGCGGAAGCTTCGAGGTAACTTAGAATTTAAAAATTATTATCTTACAAAATGTTTTTCCAGTGTTTCTAACAATAATAAAAAGTCTTGGAAAACGTAAGTTTTTCATATAGCAACATGTCATTTACATTTTATAATATTGAACAATGTTGTCTTGACCTAGCAGTTGCATCATGATTTGTAGAATTTTTTTTAAATGGAACCGAAGATACAAGTTGATTTTGCATTTTTGTTTTCAGACCCGTCTTCTTTTTCAATTCATTTGTTATGAAAACAATGATTGTATCTTTTGGTCTTTTCGGAATCGTTTCAAAGTTATAAAAATATCAATGGTCTTTTCACCATTTAAAAATTAGTGGTTTGGAGCGTTTTTCTGAGAGTAATTTTACGTTTTTAGTCAATTTTTCATTATTAATGTAAAATTAGAGGGGTAACGCATGAACGTTTGACTTCAGTTTGCTTTTCATAGCAAACCTTGTATAATTGAAACAATTGATTATATCTCTGCTTTTTTAAACTTCTAAAAGGATATTGGAAACTGAAAGCTCTTTCAGATAATCATAAAAAGTGCAGAGTCGCATTTGAAAAATACTAGTTGGGATCACTCCTTCTCCGGAAGAGATGCATTTTTGGTAATAATATCAAATTAAGCATTTTTGAGTATAATATTCCAAATTTGTACCTTCAAATCCATAGTTTCGGGGACTTATGATAACTTGAGGATACCTGGTATATTCATCCACATATTTGGAACCTTAATTGATACATAGAATATTAGCACTCTACTATGGTTGGTCAGGTATTTTTGTTTCAAGGAGTGACAATTCATACTCCTCTATTCAAAAATTCATAATTTAATCAAGTGAAGCTTAAGTGTAATTAAAATATGTGTACTTCTTGTGATATGATTCATTAGTTATTTCTAGCCGTTTTTGAAGTATTTTTGAGGGCAGAAATTAAGGTATTTAAAAGTCCGTTCTTATCTCAATATATATTATGTGGGAAAGAATTATTGCCTAGATTATAATAAACTAGATGGGCCTCCAGCACATTTTCAGCAATTATACCCAAATTATGGCCTGCTAGATTACATGATCAACCAATGTGGATTTATGGGGTCTGTGTAGGGAATTGTCTACAAAAATAAATATGCAACAAATGAAAGTCAATGTTTTTCCTGTATCACACCTAATAGGGTGAGAATGGGCAATTTGAACATTTATTTCAGTTTAATATTAGCTTTCACGAATGGAATTAGTATTTTTTTCGCCTTGAAGATACACTTGCGGATTTTTTTTTTGTAAAAAATCCTTACATTCACAGATAAAATATTTTGCCTTTCCATCGAAAATTATAATAGGCGAGGACACAAGAAATTATTATCGCTTTAAGTATGTTTTAAAATACATAACGCATATATAAATGTACCCAGAAAAAATTTTTTGAGTCAAATTTCAATTACAGCAGTTTCCATTCGTTTTAGAAAGTGAGCAAATTTAAATAAGCTACTGACATTGGCGCTCTTTGTGTCGTAAATGACTGAGCAGCCAATAGGCATAATCGGGTTGATTGTGATGTTAAACGGCAATGTTGCCAAGTTTCTTAAACTATAAATGTCAGAACTAGAACACTATTCGCAATGTCAAGCAACGATGGTGGATTTGAAGGGTGTAAAAACATTGGATCTGTCATAAAAAAATATATTGTCGATTTTACAGTGCACATGAACCTTGTTATTTTTGATATTATGAATCATTGTGGTCCATCAAAACGATTTCTGATAAAGAGAAACCCAATCATTTATTTTTGTTATGGAGACGCGGCCTAAGATTTGAAAATATGGCAACTTTGCAAAATTGATTGAAGCTGTCATCTGTGGGATTGGTTGATCGGGTGATCACATCCCAACATTTTGCATTGGCGCTAGAAAGAAGCCCTTTGAATTTTGCAAACTTTAAATATTTTTTTTCAAGTTTTAGAAAATTGAAAAAAAAAGAAAACGACCAACAGACTTTTCACAAGTTGTAGATAAAATCCATTAAAAATATTTTGAAAATTTCGTGTCCTCGCCCATTGTCAGTGTTCAATTGGGCAATTTATGGAATCCACTTAGTAGACCTGTAAACAAAATTATTGACCCCACCTATAGAAACTGTGAATGAACAGATGTGAATGAACAGATAATTAACATTTTTTTAAAACTTTCAGAGGGAGAGAAAACCCAAAATATGGAAAACAATAGTAACACTGCATGAAATAGTTACGCGCGGCTTTTCCCCTTTCCTTGTGATTACTTTGATAACTATGTAATATCCGTAAATAAAGTCCATCTCCGAAAATAAAATGTTTCACATGACAGAAGGCAACATCAAATGCAAATATTTTATTTTGTTATGAACAATTATACATTCATGATGGATGCACTGATGGATAGAGAGATAATTGAGAATAACTTCCATCAAATTTTCGTTTGATTAAGTTAATAAATGAAGAAGATATTGGGTGAGAATGTCGCATTTCATGAGAAAATTTGATGCAAAAATAAAAAAAATGTTCTTCAGATATTTTTCATCACCATACGGAAGTTTCTGTTTGGAAAGTGGAATGATTATGCAGCCTTCTTATGATCCAAATTTTGAGCCACTCTTACGGGCTATATCTTCTGACTAAATTCGATCATATTAAATGTTTTACTGCTTTATGGCTTCACCCAAGACTCTTTCCGTTTCCACACTGCTACCCCCCTTCGTTACCTCTTGTCATTGCTTCCTCATCTTTGAGTTATTTTCATTTTATTATTTTTCTTTTTATGCATGTTTTATCACTTTTTTCCATGGATTCACATTTTAAAATAAATAGTACCTATATAAAAAAAAAAACTAATTTATTTACCTTTTGGGCTGAAAATGTTTTCCTTGACCTAGTTGTTGTGACTTTAGGTTCAATAGTAGTTGGCGTACCTTGTGTAGAGGTATGGAGTCTATGATTATGCCTATGATGGTTGGTGAAAAGTGGAGGAGAGACAGTTGTTCCATCAAATATAATTGAAGCTAACGTGGAAGTAACATTTTCAGCTTCTGTAACAAGACTTATAGTAGGTTCTATCGATGGCATCTTGGAAACTCTACCCTCTGATACATTAGGCCTTTTCCTCCTCCTTTTGTTGTTTCTAATAGGAGTGTCGAAAGGCATTGGCCTGAGGATACTCGGATTCCCAGACTCATCAACAGAAAGTGTATGTTGGTGAAAACTCAGGTCGTTAAACGTGTTGAGTTCGGAACCATTCATTATTGACATTCCATCAAATGGTCGAGTGTTTTTCAGGTGTCTTCGAATCTCTTTCAACGTTTCTAGTTTGTGTCTCAAGTCTTGTATCTCATTTTCGATTCTGTGCCTGGACCTGAGCCACGTTTTTTTGTCTTTGTATATCACTCTGGAACAATTTATTTTTCCTCGTTCTATAATGCAGGCAGGGCTTGATATTGAATTCGTATCCAAGTTGGTTTTTATAGAAGGTGCACTGTTGAAGCTGTCATTTTGTAGCTGAAAATGTAAAAAGTGTAGAATATTATTTTGGGAGTTTTTTCAACTGTGAATGTTGAATGTAACATTGTCTTAGAGAGATAAATAGGATGATTTCCAACAAATTTTGAATGGTACATGGCACGATTCACAGGTCTCTGAAAGTATTTAGGTAAAATCTACCATAGATTAGTGAGATGGGATGAATCTTCAATCTTTATACTTGAACTGTTATGTTTGGTGCAACACATAATATCTCACAAGAAAAATAATCCTATGCCCATTTCCCGATCAAAACTGCCGAAGAATTCAATAAGTCGTGAAAGTAACAGATATACAACAATTTGCTCCCCAGTTTAAGAGACATAACTAAGTTTCCTCGGTATCATGTTATCAGAAAAAAATTACTGAAACATTTTTGTGCTAATCATACTATGTCCTACAGGAGTTCTACAATGATACTCGATTTATTTACTGGTAGAAATAAGAAATATAGATTTTTGTGGACTAATATAATCGCTACATAGTGAAGAAACGAAGTTTTATTTATATTGCTTCGAATTCCGTCAGGGAAAAATTATTTAAATTTGGAAACAGAAATAAGGGATGGTATGCTAAAGGGGTGAAATTTACAGTAAAAACAGGTTTCTAATCGTTTTTGAAACAAAGTAGAATTCTGTTAGTCTTAAAAAAACATGGTGGTATTCACCTTTAGTCCACTGATCTGATCCTCAAAATCTTCCATAGTGTTTTCAAGCTGATGTAGGTGAAGCCTCCTTTCTTTTTTTGTCAATCTGTGAACTCTATCATTTGTATCTTCATCTAGTAATGCAATATCTCTCCTGGATCTACTCAAATCCTTTCGGGTTATATTTTGTAACTAAAAAAATATGATAATTCTTTCTCCAATCCACATAAAAAATCTGGACCCCAGACATCTAAAAAATCTTGATATTTACAAAGACTTTATTTTGAAAAAATCAGATCTTGGTATATTCATGAATTCAAAGACACTTCACTAGTTTCATAAAATATGGCATCATTTAACAATTTGATAGCAAACATGTCACAAGCAATGAACTGTTCTAGTATCATGACAAGGGTCATATGATTTTAGATATAGTTGCAAACATCAAGATTTCAGGTATGTCAGACTAGACTCACTGGTAATTTTCTGTACACAAGATCACCATTAGGTGTGAAACAAGCACACTTTTTGTATGCTCTACTCGATGAAAATGGCATAGTACTTTGAACAATTGACTTGCATTTGTGTTTCCTCCATCTACCAACATCATTTTCACAGAACCATTTTTGACCAGGCCTACAAGGTAATTTCATTTCATCCATCAAACACTCCCCGGCTAGCCTTTCGAGTTTCGATAGTGGTAACACTGGTAGTAATCTATTGTCCATCTGCATGTTCCCTAAAAAATAATAGAATTGAAATAAACTGTTGTGAAGAAGTCTTGTTTATAAGATATAGTGACGTTCTTACTCAAAGTATTTCATCTAACACACTAATTGTGGTGGGGTAGGGTAGGTTCGCCAGTTAGCCGGCCCCCTCCAGTAGTCGACCAGAATCTACTTTATTTTATAATATTTTGAAATTCGTGCGAATTTTGAGATGATAGCACACCTAAAAATTATTTGTTGCCTATCTGAAATAAAACTATCACTTTCTCTTTTCCACAAACCCATCTTTATTCCTGTGATTCCCGCTCAAAGTTAACAGTGTTCACTAGCCCAGTGTTTGAAGTAGTTAGTAAACTTGATTCAAGATCTAGAGCAAAGTGTTTGGAGGTGAGTTTAATTTCACACATAACTGTTGAATTTATTTTGGTGTGTTTAGATGGTGGAATATACTTTCAAAATGATATTGTTCCATTCGTACAGCCATATTTTATTTATTTTTTCTTGAAAAGAGGGGGGCCGGCCACTAGCATAAAGATTTGTCAGAGTAGCCAGAAGCCGGCCACCGCGGCCGACTACTGGAATATGAGCTATATTTTGTTTCTGTCCCATTCACACTTGTCCATTCAGATATCAATTTATTTCCGTCATCATTATACAGTACGAAATGAGCTGATTATCTACACCGTGAGGATTTAAAAAAATGAAAAGGTGACAGCGGATAGAATTGAATGGCCGACTACTGGAATAGACATCAATCGCTGAGTTCTCCAGTAGTCGACCGTAACATTTTAAGCTGGTTTTAGTTTCATTTTTTCGGTTAAAATTAGAAATTTCAGCTTTTAGATGGTGGAAAACAAGCAAAAACGAAAGTTTCATCAATATTCAGAAGAAAATTTGCAAAGAGCGCTCAAAGATATAAGAAATGGCGCTAAAATTCGTAAATCCTGTCAGAACTATGGGATTCCGCATACAACACTACAGGATCGGATCAAGGGCCGAGTTGCCAACAAGCCACATAAAATGGGTCCAGATCCGATTTTAAGTCTGGAGAACGAAAATAAATTGGTTAAATGGATAAACAATTTAGCTAAATGTGGGTTTCCAGTTAAAAAACGAGAATTGATTCAAACTGTCCAAAAAATAATTGGGGAAGAAAAAATAAAAACGCCATTTAAAGAAGGGAAACCCGGACAAATTATCAGTATACCTAATCAGTAACAGTTCAAAAAGTTTTTTATTTTTATTTCACCCTTTTGTTTAATTGTATTATTATAAATGTTTCATTTTTTGCATTTTTGATTAAGGAGTTTTATTAAAAAACAAAGATTTTATATATTGTTTGTATCACGGGTGTTTTATTTTTTCTAAGCTTTTTTTCTTTTCACTGTCATTATTACTTACCTGCACTGGGATATTTGTTCTTAATAATTTTCATGAATAAGTAAACCACAGGTGACGAGTGGCAAAATACTTCTGTACGGACCTGGTGATTAATCGCCAAAACTACCAGGGCCGACTACTGGTCCATGCCTGGCCGACTAGAGAAATATTAACGGCCGACTACTGGCAAAAGTGTTCAATTTTAAGAAAAAAAATTAAACAGAAAACCTCTTCAAATTCAATCTTTCTTTTTCTTCACCGTTTAAAAACTGAATTTGAGTGCTACACGCTAACATAAGATTTTTTAAATTAACTTGAAAGAGCTGTCTGCAATTAAAGGTGTAAGTTAAAGTTTAACAAAAAAGGCCGACTACTGGCGAACCTACCCTATATTTGAATAATAATAGTCTAACACCACAGTTTCAGGCTGGTAATATTCAATATAGCAAACTAAGGAGATATAGATAAATTATTTGTCGCATATTCAGGAGTCCCTTGAAATGGAATAATATCAATCAGAGTAAAGTACTGTAACGTAAATGAAAACTTTGCTGTATCATAGTCTATTAGTACCTTCACCCATATTAGTAACTGCTAATCCAACATTATCTACGTTGGTTTTTTCTTCCAAGTCTTCTTCATCTGCTTCTACCTCTTCTAATTCTTCTTCAATTTGTTCTGTATCCAAGTCTTCTTCTTCAGTTACGGAATCTAACGAGAGATCCTCACTTGAGTCATATATACTGGTTTCTGTAGGTGTCTCTGAGGTTTGCATGGTCCAAAAAGTGCTTGAGTAGCTGTAACTTTCTGTTGTTGCTCTAGTTGTGGTTTCTTGAGGAGTGGAAAGCATGTTGGACTTGAGTGGTTTATTGGAATTGGGAATTTCTCTTCGACCTGAACTGAAATATTTGAAATATGTTTTAAGTGGGTACGAAATATAAAATTCAATACTGAGATTTCCACAGAGATATGATACAACTTTCTGAGCATGTTGAAGAAATACCCAATGTGGATTGATTTGATATGAAAATATTTTTTTTAACTCTTGATTTATAATATAAGAGAGCCTAAACTTTAAATGAAACACACATGGCCAGACATAGGAACAGCCGCATGCAACTAGAGAAATGAGAGATTTTGACATGACTGTATTATCTTCAAAATGAATGGGCCACTTTGGAGGTTTTTTTCAATAGTTAGAAATATTTCAGAGCGTTTCCTGAAGTACATATTATCTAATCAAGCTTAATCGTTGAAACAAACACACAATCTGGTGTGTTTGTTTATTCAATGCTTTATAAAGTTGTTACCGGACTTACCAGGAGACACATTTATGAAGCGGATTGGTCGATTTCAGGTTTTTTTATTTGAATACTTGAAAGTACATTTTTACACGATACAGGTAATTCAGGTAATGCCTCGGGTATCAAACATGATAATTTATTGGGAGGGAATCGTGTGATACCATATCCCAGATAACACATGGACATCCTATGGATATCCATTAGACATCTTTCATGAATTTTATGGATATACTATGGACATCCAATTATATCCAAAAGACATCTTATGGACATCCGATCGATGTCCAAAGTGGAACAACCTGTACATCCATAGAATATCCTTCAAGGATATCCATAAGATATCCTCCAGGGATGTCCATAAGATATCTTTCAAAGATATCCATAAGATATACTTCATCCTTCAGGGATATTCAAAAGCTATCTGAAAGATTCCTTGAGAGATATTCTAAAAATATCCTTCGGGGATATTCATCGAAGATAAAATATAGTAATAGCGATCTGGAGGGAAATGAAATAATGGTATTGAACAAAAAAAATGTATTAATAAACTCTGGTATAAAAAAAAATTCTCATAAACTTTGGGGTAATCAACAAATGAAATGTATATGTAAACTCTAAAATAAAAACAGAATATTAAATGCAGAATAATCATAAAAATAAAGTTACAGAAAAAATAAAATGCTATTTTCTTCGTCCATCAGGTGTTTCCTTTATTCTAGAAGATGAGAGATGCCTTTCTTTGGTCCTTCTCAGCCAAGCTTAGATGGCTTCTTCAGTAGCTTTTTTATTTTCCGTCGAATCACTGAGGTCAGCCGCTTCTGAAATGATATGTATATATTCACGGGTATAATTGATGTTAAAATCTACAAAAAAATACTGAGAAATATTATGTTTCTTTTGAATTCGAATACTGATGTTATAATATATATATATATATATATATATAATAATATATATATATATATATATACATATATATATACATATATATATATATATATATATATATATACAAGCATTATTGACATAAACTTTTCTTGGAAATTTTGCATTCTCACTGAACTAGCAGTCTGTTTTGAGGCAATACAAATTATTATCAAATAAACAGAACAACTGAATGGGCTTTTCACCTAGTGATAATTCAGCCAGTTTTAGTTGTCCAGTTTATTTTTTTTGCTCCATACCAGCAATATTTGGAGGCAAACATATTAGTGAGCATGGAAGAAAGGCATCGTTCCACAAAGTCATATTTTTGAGATTTCATTTAGGTACCTAAAAAAAGAGTTCTAGAAAAAGGAATAGAAAAACATACAACTTACCTACAGCAGCTTTGAATTTCGATCCAGTTCCCAAATATTCTTCCGAAAGATTCATTTTTTCAGTGCAATCAATAGGAAAATGTTCGAATCTACTGATGAATCATCTTCATCACATGTCCACTGTTGTAGGCATTCACACCATTTTTAGGGAAAAAAAATTTTTTTTAAAATTCCGAAAGATTCATTTTTTCAGTGATCAACACTTGAAAAACTCGTGTATTGTGGCAAATGTAACGACGTGCTTTTTAGCATTTCTGAAAATATTGAAACTCAAACAGCAAACACATAAATGCATTGGAAATAATGGATTTTCATAGGTTATGTCCTTTTCAATTCAAATATTTACCTGTATTCGGCCAATATATAATTCCCTTTGGAAACAATCAATTGCTATAGATGAAAACCATTAGGTCCAGACCAACAGGGTATCAAAAACGAAGGAAAATAGAAAAAAAAACACGACTTTTGTTTGGATTCAGTGCTATGACATGACTAATATCACCTTCCCCAACAAAATAAAATGACAGACGTCGCCAGTAATAATGCGTTATGCGTATAGTATGGCCTGTCGCAGACACATGTATATCTGTTCTGTGGTCGCAGAGGGTCCCCGCGACAAAGGTACAATTTGTGTATCTACGAGAATGTTCAAATTCATTTATGATTGCTTTGGATATCTCATGGCCATCCCTAGGATATCTTCTGAAGGATATCTATTTCAAATCCGTCGATGGATATCCATTTCAAATCAAGTAGAAAAACGAAACATGAGATTTTTCCAAAAAAATTCATCCATATGTACGAGCATGAAAGAAACTCAGAAATTGACACAATAAAAATCAATCTTGCAATTTAAACTAATCCATATTTGCTCCGGATATCTTATGGCCATCCATATGATATCTTCTGAAGGATATCCATTTCAAATCCGTCGACGGATATCTTATGGATGTCCATTTCAAATCCAGAGATATCCCGACCAGAATTGGACATGAAATGGATATCCATAGGATATCCTGTGTTATCTGGGATGTTTCTGAAAGAATTACTAATGATAATAAATTAAATACATTCAACATATTGAAATATGTTCTGTATCTTTTCTTTTTGGTTGTTTGATGGTTTCAATATTCCAAATATTTTTTTATGTCCTTTTATTGATTTTCAAGTCCTACTAAAATACTGAAGTATCATTTCAATATGGTAATATTTTCGTTTTTGGGTAATGAATGAGGACCCGTTATTGACAGCTATTCTAACCCGTTATGCAGGAATATGTATCGTATTTTCTACTGTCGAGTGCGCTAATTATTCTGTTGGGGGGGGGAGAAACAATATCCCTAAAAACACAGGGATGTCCTAGGTATGCCCTTTTTATGTACCACGGTACACGGACATGATTAAATTAATAATGCATAATATACCCTTGATTTAAATTCTCAAGAATGCATAAAATCTATTGATTTATGGTTGCACACGTCCTGTGTTGCTCCGCAGAAAACTCCAGTTCAAGTGGAAAAAGTTGAAATTTAGAATTCAATTTACATTGACTTATGTGTGAAATGTGCGGATTCTGAATATAGTATCAGTTCCCCAGTAAATGTTTTTGGAAGTGAACAAATACATAGAAATCAATACAATTAATTTATAAACGACGAATTCACAAGTGTATAAAAACTCATAAGTGTATCATCGGTTTTTTACTTCGACACCAGGAAAAAAATAATAATAAAAGACCAAGTGATTAACTGATGGGCCAGGACCCGACTCAGGTATAATGGATTCTAAATTTAAATGCTGCAAAAAGAAATTTGGAAACCAATTCTGCATAGTTTGCCATAATGTTTACCACCCAAGTTGCAATGATGGGAAAAAAACATGGAAAGACATTGGAGACAACAGAATTTTATGTTCTAAAGATTGTTAGAAGAGGAGAGCAGATGATGAAACTTCAGAACAGTTAACAATTCTTCTTAAAGAAGAAATAATCAAATTGAAAAAAGATAATATGGAAAAAGACGAATTTATCAAACGACAAAAAAGAATACAAAGAATTTCGAAGATGATGTATTCGATGCTGAAAATCATTACGAAGATAAAATGAAATCACAACATGAAATTATCTCTGGGCTAAATAGAGAAATTGTTGAAATTAGACGAATATTCTTCATCAAAAAGAAAAAGTAAGACAAACTAACGAATGATTAAAGACATACTTGCTCTTGAGTTTTGAAGAAAA